>CM042318.1:35264330-35804330 GCA_023566125.1 Zingel zingel | reverse complement strand
AAATTTTGCCACTCCCGCGTTTTTTGGTTTGCTTAAAACACAGGTGAAGTACAACTTCTGCAGTTGTTTTAGGGAAATTAAGACCGCTCTGCGGATGTCAAAATGCTATTATTCTGAATAAGGCTTGGTGCATGTTTATGCACGTCATGATTAGATTATTTGTTTCCATGTAAACTGATTCAGATTTTCCAATCCCTCAAATTTTTAATCTGATGTAAGAAACTTTGCACATGTAAACATATATAGTTGTCAATGGGCTGCACTTTTATAGCATTTTCCTGCACCCAACAGTTCCCAAAATACTTTACAATGGCCTCCCATTGACCCATTCACACACACATTCCACCGGCGAGCTGCATTGCTAGGTTTACTCAAAGAGCAATAAGATATGCATTAAAATCAAGCACATCAATTACCGGTATAGACAAAATAAGGCACAAAACACAGGACAGAGGGGATAAAGGGTGAAGGAGGGGTGAATATGATTATTTATTAACACTTCAGACGACAACAATATGCCATGAGGTTATTTGCAACACTATATGTTCTACAAAATAGAGGACTACACACCTTACAGCGCAATACCCCAGAAATGTGGCTTTAGAAGAGGAAAGGTAGGATCAAGAAGTGAGCAAGCGATGAATTAGTATTGGTGCCAAGCAGATACAGTAACAATAATGGGTGCCCTACCTTATGCAGTCTCCATTGATGCCTAATAAACATTTATACAAGTAGGCTATGGTTAAAGTGGTGTACTTATAGTCTTAAAAGTTTTGTTTTTTCCTTCTCAACGCATTATACATTTACTCACCAATAATGGCTGCCTTTTTAATTTGGTCAAGGGCGACCAGCTGCTCCCCATCCCCTCTGGTTGGCTTCCCACCTTAAAGTAATATTTCAAAATTATTATGAAAGGGGGGTAAAATGAAGGTGGAGAAAGCAAGAGTTTTTTTTTATATACAGATCACGTTTTCTTGAGGTGCAAGAAAAATCAAAAATGCCAAGTAAAAAAGCGATGGTATGCCCGCACACAAACTGCGGGCATAATTTATTCCACAGAATATGACTGACTTGTTTTTTCTCAAGGACAGAAGAGATTAGGAACATGTTTTGTACCATTCAGGTTGCTTTTCAGCAAAGTCTCCAAATCAAAAAGGTGCCCAGCAGCAGATTCCGCACCATGGCAGTAGCAGAGGTGGCAAGACGGGCTGCTTTCCACGCTTCTGCCTGGCAAAACACCCCAGAGCCCTTTATAACTTCAATCTGAAAAATAATTTCACATCACAATATTAATTTATTGGCAACTTTTAGAAATGTTTTCATGTTTCATATTGATTCGTATGCTTAGCTTCCCAATAGTTAATATGTTTTTATGTATAAATGCAGATTAATGATATGAATAAATGCAGATTAATGATGAAGATATGAAACAAATTAATCATTGCCCTAAACGTTATTAAAGGAGAGAAGGAGGAGGACAGGGTGGGGGGAAAGGAGGAGGTTGGATGGAGAGTAGGGAAGGAGAAAAGACAGTGGGTGGAGAGGAGCGAAGGGGGGCAGGAGGAAAGGATGATTGTCACTTATAACACTAATTGGCTCCTTACAAAGCACACAGTTTATACCCATCCTTACTACATAATGTTATTCACCTGTGTTTTCGCTGAGGTCTCAGCTGTTGCTGCAGTCTTGTTAAGAGAAGAAAAACATTGTTAAACTCTTCAACAATTTTATGCATATGGGGCAAGTAAATTACATATTACCACTAACTATCCCAACATAAAAATCCCTATAGCTCAGTTGGAGCCTTAAGTAAAATAAGTACAGAAAAATCTGAGGTATAAAAGGGTTACACACACACCTGTGGTGTCTCTCGAAAGCGCTCGGCCTCCTCGGGGCTCGGTCTCCTCTCTGGAGTCTTAGAGAAGAAAGAAACATTGTAAAACTCTTCAACAATTTGTATTCACCCAAGCAAGCCACTATAGAGTCTTATTTACAGGGGGGGCTTGGAAAACATTAAACATGTCAATAAATTAAAGTTACATGCAAAAATAATCAGCCAAACATCATAAAAATCCATATAGCTCTGTTTGAGTAACAAGTAAACTAAATAAATAAATAAAAATGCAAGGGGGTTACTCACCGGTTGCATTTCTCCAAAAGTCGAGAAGGAGGAATCTAGATCCTCCACAGGAGTCCTTCCAGTCTTGTTCATAGAAGAAAAATATAGTTATTCTCTTCAATAAATTAAAAGTGCAAATACATCAAATAATTAACACTATCAATCAGCCCAACATCACAAGTCTATACAGTTCTGCTTGAGAAACAATTTTAAAAAGCAATAAAAATCAGAGGAACTTACCTTTTGAGAAATAATGGCGAGGTCACTTTTCATTTGAGGGATTTCTAGAAAGAGGTTATATAAAGAATAAACAATAATTACAATCACTAGATCAAAATAGCACCCAGCAACTCAGTGCCCTTACTCTTCGAAAGACATTTCCTGCAGCTGTGAACGCAAGCTACAACCCTCCAAAGCCCATTGATAAGGCTCTGCAGAGGAAACCTGGTTGTGAACGCAATTTTCTTTCTCCAATTTCTCCAAAATTCAAATTCCCCAG
This sequence comes from Zingel zingel, assembly GCA_023566125.1. Lineage (NCBI taxonomy): Eukaryota > Metazoa > Chordata > Actinopteri > Perciformes > Percidae > Zingel > Zingel zingel. Next base: position 35,801,712 of record CM042318.1, on the reverse strand, counting down.
GGTTTTTTTTCTGGAGCCGATTGCCTTCTTGAGCCGTTGAAGGCAGAGAAGCATCATTTATTCTCATGAACGGTATGTTCTCTAGGCCATGACTTTTGTTAACCCTCTACGAATTCCTCCAGAAAGAGACAAATAACTATAATTCTAATTTGAATCTTATCAACGGCTATATGAGCACCCACACTACCTCACCAGCTAACAACATAGCATTTATTTTGCCAAACACGTGTTTCAGCCCATACAATTTCTAAGTTTATACTTCTCTGCCACTGCAATATCCATCTCCAGAAAAAAACTTGCTAATAAATATTAAAATTAGGAATACTTACGATTGATGATAATGTCTTTCAGACGTGCATTTTCATTTTTAAGAGAATGGACTTCATTTCTCAACTCCTGCAAATTTCTTTGCATTTGGTCGAGTTTCCTTCTCTCCCACATCCGTTCGTCCAGGTGTTTTCTAAATTCAGCAGCTGTCTATGAGAAAGAGAGAGACAGAGAGAAGAACAACAGCTAATTGTTATATAACTTCTTTTGTAAATGGTTGATTCTGATTGGCTGGGAGGATTTCACAAGAGGTGTAAGAGGAAGGTGGCAAGAAGTCTAGGGCAGAAATCCCTCCACTTGGCTATATGGAACTGGTTGTCCGGCCTCCTGGTGGTTATTCCTTACTTAAAACATGAAACTTCCACATCTTGTATTTCATGTAATGTATGTATGTAATACACCACACACTGGATGTCATCATTTAGGCTACCTTTTTCTTAGAGTGTGGTACTATGTCCTCTTCATCCCCAATACGCTCCTCCTCTTCGCTGGCCTGCTGGGAGGGAAAGAGAAAGAGAGAGAGAGAGAGAGAGAGAGAGAGAGAGGACAAAGTTGCCTACTGTGTTGGTGTCATACTTTGTAACAGCTACATTATCATGCACTTTATAAAAGTCTTACTTATTTTTACTGTATTGCAATGTAATAACACACACTGGATGCAGACTGGTAGTGTACCTTGTTCTTTGAAGGTCTGTCATGCCTCATCCTCCTCCTCCTCCTCCTCCTCGTGGTTGTATTTAGAAGAACATCTCTTTTTCACTTCAACCTTCGGAGGGAGAGGGAGAAACCGAGGACAAAGTTCCCCATTGTGCTGGTTTCATACCTTATAACAGCTACTGTTAAAAGCAAAACTGTGGCTACAAGTGTAGCTTACCACCATCAGCATGGAGTGAATGAACCCCCCTCCCTTTCATGTGTGAAGCACTTTGGGTGTGACTTGTGTCTTATGAAAAGCGCTATACAATTAAGATTCCCTTATCCCCCATAAAAATCTTACTAACCCTAACCTTGAGAGACAGAGAGAGACAGACTGACTTCTAGCCCAACTCTATTAACTTACGTTACACCACCTTGCACATACATCTTGTCAACAAAGCACATGAAATCATTATAGATGACACAATTACAAACCTACACATTAAGAAACAAGAGAGAGAGAGGGGGAGGTAACTTTAAGTAAGTCAGTTACCTTTTTCTTTGAAGCCTTCTCAGTCTGCCCCTGCTGCTCACTGTACTTTGAGTTTGGGATGTGAGGACATTTTGTTTGCCCTTGTGTGCTCTCTTTCTCGATCTCGATCTCACGCAGTTTAATTTGGAGAGTTTTTTCAAATTCTGGTGCAATAAAATTGAAATGTTATCATGAACTGCAAACGTTTGTCTAATCATGTTTAACGTTACCAAATCTAACATTAGTCCCAATTGGACTTCGCTAACATTAGCAAATTAGGTAGCTAACATGAGCCAGAAAGCTAAGCTATTGCTAGCCAGGTACCTAGCAAGATCTATTTTACACTTATTTAAGTGCGAGCAAAACCATTTAATGTGGTATGTAACTAGCTACATAACGTCAGCTAAAGTTAGCTTGTAACATACTTGCCACGTCAATAATTCTGGCTCGGTGCACCGGCCAGGGTTGGCAGCCTTTTCGCCATTCCACCAGCTTCTCGGATTTTTCAGTCCTTTCAAGAAAATCTTTAACTGAAAAATTCCGGACACAGTTGAGGGCCAAAATACTATGGTAGAGGAACAGTAGAGGAACATCTAGAAGACCCCACAAGTCCAACTTTAGACCAGAAACCAACAAAAGAACAGGTGGAACTCCTGCTGTTGGCATTAAAACTCAAACACGGATTAACAAATAGAGCCTTGGAGGACATCATGCATCTTATCAACTTTATTGCTGGTCCTGGTGGGGAATTGGTTAGTGGCTCAAAGTACCTTTTCTACAAAGCATTTGATTCAGTGAAAGACGTATTATAAGTACATTATGTGTGCAAGAGTTGCAACGTAAGCATGCAGGAAGGTCCCTTTTAATGTCAAGTGCCCAGTCTGTGACCAGGACACATCAAAAGCGCATGCACAAAAAGACCAGTGTACTTTGTACTTGCCACTAAAATACCAAATAAAAAAACTGCTTGAGGACCACCAATTAGGGAAACACCTGAAACACCGTTTTGAGAAGAAGGATGCCTCCATCAAAGATATATACGATGGACATTTATACAAAAAACTATCACCCCTTGCATCACCAGACAGCATATCACTGACTTTCAACTGTGATGGAGTGCCAGTGCACAAATCAAACACAAAAGGTTTGTGGCCAATTTTGTGTACGGTTAATGAACTGCCAATACAACTACGTGCAAAACATGTTATGCTTTGTGGCCTGTGGTTTGGTCAAAACAAACCAAATATGAACACTTACATGAAACCATTTGTCGATGAATGTATAGAGTTGTACTCCAGTGGTCTTCTATGGCCAAGTGAAAGTGGGGAAGTTGTCACAAGTCAAGTACTGGTTACTACCATGGTGGCAGATTCAGTTGCTCGGCCACTGATTCAGAACTTTAAACAGTTTAATGGAGAGTTTGGGTGTTCTTTTTGTACGCAGAAAGGAACAAGTGTGTTAAAACGCAGGGGGCGTGTAAGGGCTTATCCCTATGAAAAAGCAGAGTTGAGGAATCCCTCCCAGACTGATGATCTGGTAGAAGAGGCTCTTGCTGGAAACCCCACTAAGGGAGTGAAAGGGCCTAGTATTTTGTCTTGTCTACCTGATTTTAATATCATTGATGGCTGTGTTCCAGATTATATGCACAGTGTGCTGCTGGGTGTAGCAAGAAACATCACCACGCTGTGGTTTCATTCTGAAAACAACCAATCGCCATGGTATATCGGACGCTCAACAGAACAGATTGATGACATTTTAACTTCTATTAAACCCCCCTGTAATGTTTCCCGTGTCCCCCCACTCAGTGAAAGAGAAAAAGTTCTGGAAGGCACACGAGTGGAACATGTGGTTGTTTTATTACAGCATACCAACATTGAAAGGGGTCTTACCTGAAAAATATCTGAAGCACTGGTTTAAGTTGGTAAAGGGAGTTTCTCTTCTACTCGGTGAGAATATATCACCACTGCACATATCAGAATCAGAGGGGTTGCTAACAGAGTTTGTTCAGGAAATGGAGACCCTTTATGGGATCAATAATGTTCCTTTCAATGTACATTTGTGCCTTCATCTGCCCAATACTGTGAGGAACTGGGGTCCCCTCTGGGCACAGTCTGCATTTGTGTTTGAGTCATACAATGGGATCATTTTAGATATGATAAAGAGTAGCCAGGGAGTTTCTCTGCAGATAATGAAAACAGTTTGGCTACAGGTTGGCTATTTCCATAATTTTCCCAAAAAACCATGGTGGCAGCTTCTGATGATTACTTGGCTCTCTTAGAGTCTTTTTCAGTTGAGAAAAAAATGGTGCAGGAAGTAAGTCGCTCTCATGGTGTTACATGTGTGGGTAGGCCTAAAATTTGTATGATCAGAAATGATGATTTTCTGGCCTTGAACAGCATCAGCAACCTAGGAAATAGAGTCACTGTGAAGTATTTTAGCAGATTAGTGGTTAATGTTGAAATAGTTAATTCACAAAACTACTCGCGTACTTTTCGGAGAAACTCGTACACTGTCATTCTTTCTGTTCGAGAGGAAAGTATTTTCTCTGTGAAGACATTCATTGTCTGTGATCTGGGGCAGGGGGAGACATGTTATGCAGTGGGGAAGTTCTACCAAAAAGTGAAACGGGACATCTGCGGTCAATTTAAGAATCCTTGTTATTTCATCCCTGTAGGGAAAAGTCTGGGGCCTTTAGTTGCTATAAAAGCATCTCAGATGAAAGAAAAGTGTCTGTTCATTAAAACTGTGAACAGCAATGTTGACATTGTCTTCAAATTCATTAACCACAGTGAAACGCTCAGATAGATGTATGATGATGATGATGATGATAACTTGAATGCGTGTTCTCTGTACTTTATTTTTATTTTATTTTTTTGTGATTATTTAGACTAATGACCTTTCAGCCATATTCATCTAGAAACTGCATTAAGACAATACAGAAAACATTGCATTTTGCATTGCATTTGGTGGATGTAACGGTGAATGTGTGGATGTGTATGAGCTGTAATGTGAATCTGGAAGTGACTTGAAGTTGGAAAAAAGGCTTGGTTGACAAAATAAAAAAACGACAAACCATTTTGTTATACATTTCCTTCTTTTCCACTATCTTCATACAAGGAAATAATTGACCTTGTAAATGTTTCAGGAAAACGTGTAGACATCATAGCTTTCCATCTCCTCTCACTTAATTGCCATAGTTAAATTCCATAACATGCCAATTACATGTGATACCAATTTCACGTGTTCACACATACATAAGTTCTTGCATAATTATTTTTTAGTTAGTTCTTAGTTATTGCCTTGATTATAGAAAATATGATCTAGGCATCATGTATGACAGTTGCCAAAGTGAGATATGAGCTACAAAATGACCAGATCCTGCCATGAGCTATATAGGAGACATATCTTGTATGTACATATAGGGCTTATATGTGGATATAAAGAAGCAATACAGGAGACCTATATGGCCTGTATGCACATATATGCACCTCAATTTTGCCTATATGTGGCATATATATATATATATATATTATCATATATGTGCATATATGCTGTATATATGCAGCATATAAACTGCATATAGGTTTCATATATGTGCATATATCCTCATATAGGTTCTTTCCATGTGGGTAGGGAGCGCGCCAAACCATTTGTCATATAAGGTGCATTTCCTGTTGCCAGGCTCCCGCAGGCGCGATGACCTAAAGTAAATATTGGCCTGTAGATGTCCTCAGACATGGACCCTTGTCCATCGTGAGAAATTAGTGATTTTTAAAATAGTGTTCACAATTCGGAAAGGCACAAACGCGAACCATATCTTTTCCACAGTATATCAACACTTGTTTTTCGAACTCCAAGCTTCTTCCCTTGTGAACAACTCCGATCTTCACTCTTCACACACTACGCTCCTCCAACATGCACACTGCTATTCACCTTTCTCCTGCTAAACTGAATTCCCACGGGACTTAGTGAGACTACAGCTAGCCGTCTAAAACACTATTTTACTGTACAGGGCACAAACATAATTTGGTCTGTTTCCATGTAGTTACATAGTCCCTAATATGGTCATAACCACTACATTGCTCAATTACCTATTTTTGAGGGTGAAATAAAATACCAATTTTCGCGGCGAAGGCTTGAACGGTCTTCTGGAAGACATCCACCAGACCAGCGGGCGCTCGTTGGATTGTTGTCGGCTGCGTGAAGCCAGGAGGGCGGGGAGGAGGCAGAAGCAGGGACGCCGGCCGGACCTGCTAGCCCGGCTAAGGAAACCACAACGATCGACACGGACAAGACTCCTACTCAACAACGCCAGATGGAATGCACACAAAATGGATATTTATGCTACAAATACACACGGAACTGCTGCTTGATGATTATTACCAAAGCCTGGCTGGACACACTCACTCATCCCAGACGGCAGCTAGCAGCTAACAGGGTAGGTGAATTTAAACAATGTCTGAGTTCAAAACGCTTCTTGTTGTCATGTAAGGGCCCTGTTCATGTTGCACAGACATTTTAATTGCATTTTGTGTCTGTTAAGAGGCACAAAGGCACTCTTTATGATATGCCCCCAAAACTGCCGTTTTAGCTAACTGGGAGCTCTGGGCATTAGCTGCAGTAGCTCGATGTTGCTAGCACCAATTTGGCTCGTGTTTTTTGCTATAGACAGTACTCAAAAAAGTATAGTGATCAAGATTAACGTAAAAATTGCCCGGAGTTCTCCTTTAAGATGGCACAGACCGAATTTGAAGTTGATCGGATGAAATCTCTAGGAGGAGTTTGTTAAAGTACGACATGTGAAAATGGCCAAAATCGCACTAATTTCAAACATTGAAATCAAAATGGTGGACTTCCTGTTGGGTTTAGGGTATGGCTCCAATTACGTTTTTTATACATCTTGACATGTTACATATGTGTACCAAGTTTCGTGAGTCTACGTTAAACGCACTGCAGGGGCTCAATTTCTTTAACTATGTAGGGGGCGCTAGCGAGCCATTTGTGCGCGCCTATTCCCGCAACCCTTAAAATACGTACATTTTCACCAGACTTGATGGGACCACCAAATTTGGTGAGTTTTTGAATATGTTAAGCCCCCCAAAAAGCCAATTTACTTGGAGAAAATAATAATAATAATAATAATAATAATAATAATAATAATAATAATAACTAGAACTGCAAGCAGTTATGACGGGGCCCAAGCCACCCACGGTAGTCGCCCCCGATGCCCCGGGGAACGCACGAAAGCGGAACCCGAAGCCAGGCGGCGGGGAGGCAAACGTCGATAAATATCGAGAGGCGCGAGCCGCGATGTCTGCGGTACGTCGCCGTTGCAAACGTAGCGGTCAACAGTTCATCTTCATGCATATACAGACCACCTTTAAGAATGCTCTACAACAAACAATCTTCTTAACCCCCCTGAACACAGGAGACAGCAGAGAGAAATGAGAGAGAGACCGAGAGGGTGGAGGGGGGAGGCAAGTGTGGTGGTTGAAGTAGCAGCGTAGGTGGTCAAGTTGTTGCAAATGGCGTCATAGGCGCTGATCTATGTTTTCCTCCATGGGTGCTTCGTGGGAAATTAAGCATCAATGCCACTGACATAACCAATCACAATATGACAGACACTCCACTTAGCACCAACTGCAATGTTTAATTGCACGGTATCGGCGCCTATGAATGGTGTTGATTTTGGATTGAAAAAGTGAGAAAAAAGAGTTTAATTTGTCCACTGTGAAGGTTGTAGAAACTTTGTCAGGTGGGTTAAGAATATTTTTATTGTAAAAAACCAAAGGAGCACGCAAAAGTAAAAACGGTAAGAGGCAAACATCAAAGTGTGAGCTGCAAGGTCTGTGGTACATTTGCATTGCTAATATCCCATTAACGTTGAGTAAAAGGGCCAAAACTCGTCTACGATTATAGCGCCTCCTAATGACCGATCTTCGCCAAATTTGGTAGAGAGCCTCCGAGCGGCATGCCGAACGAGCACCACGAGTTTCGTGTTGATTGCATTTACTGTGGCAGAGATATTGCAATTGCAAATTTCCCATTTAAATGCATTGAGTTACTGGCCAAAACAAATAAACGTTGCTTATAGCACCCCCTAAAGGCCGATCTTGGTACAGAGCATCGTAAATGTTGAACAAAGATCTCAAGTTATTTGCTGATAACATTTAATTTGGCCGAGATATGATATGATATGTGTGTGGTAGCTAGCTACGAAAATTTGTTTGGTCGTCAAATGGTCTACATGTGTAATTTTTGGTAGGTGTGGTCCATGACCCATTGTCTATCTACCTTGTAAATTTAAAGTTGTTCACGTTAGTCTAAGTAGTAAATTTAGACTTGGGTCCCATAGGCCACGCCCACTTTGACCCCTCAGTACCCCACTCTAGGGTTGGCCTCAGGAGTGTCCTTAGATGGTACCCATCAAATTTCGTAAAAATCGGATGAGCCGTTCATGAGATATACACTTTTTGTACTTGTAGCGCCCCCTACCCAGCCAACATTTTTATGTAGGGCCCATGTGGGTAAAAAGTGTCAGAATCCATGTTAGCCCCAAGCTAAATGCCCATGTGGGTTTAAGGCAGGATTACACCAGGTTTTAGATGGGCCCCAGCTAGGCAAAACAGACAAGACCCATCTTGGTCCCAGCTTTAAGTACTATGTGGGGCCTACATGGGGACAGTATGGGCTGAAATATGGGTTGCAAGTGGGATTGTCCGCGGGTTCCATGTTGGCCCCAAGCCAATTGCCCATATGGGTTTAAGGCAAGATTACACCAGATTTTAGATGGGCCCCAGCTGGGCAAAACAGACAGGACCCATCTTGGTCCCAGCTTTAAGTCCTACGTGGGGCCTACATGGGGACAGTATGGGCTGAAATATGGGTTGCAAGTGGGATTGTCCGCGGGTTTTAGGTAGGCCCCAGCTGGGCAAGATATGCTTTAAAAAAATCCTAATTGGGTACTGAGTACAGTTTGAATAAACATCCAAACTAGAGCCGCAACAATTAATTAAAAAAATTTTTTTATTAATCACCAACCAGTTTGAGTCAGACTCTATATAATTTAAAAAATGGCCACATTCTCTGATTTCAACTTTTTATTTACAAATATTTTGCTGATAACAGACAAAATGATCAACAGATTAATTGGTAATAAAAATAATTGTTCCAGAAAAACAATGTAACAGGTTGTCAAAATGTTGTCTTGTAACTGAGTAATATTTTAACAGTTTAACTGTACTTGTACCTGAATACAAATTTTCTGCACTCACTCATATTCCACCACTGCTCAGTACTGTTTAATTTGGCACTGGCTGTCTGGATGCCCTTCGTCCTCCTCTGTCTCTTGCCCCAGTGAACCATTTCGACAGTGCCCTCTCTGCCTTCTGCTGGTTCACCTGTGCGGTCAATGAATTCTTCTTAAGAGCCTCTGTAAAACAAATTTGATTGACAGTATGAGCTAACATTAAAAACATATTCTCTTTAAACACCATTTATAATTAAACAATGGCCAACTTTAGGGCCATATTGGCAAAAGTATGAAGGATATGATGGATCATCGTTATGGATTTTTAGCACAAGAAAATATTTATGAAGTACTTGAACTTAACAAAACATTGTATTACTCCCTCATAATCATAATTAATATATAATAGCTTTGTGAGGTGTGTACAAATAATCATAAAATAAAATGCACATTTTTTCACATTAAAATGCACTAAAAGCAATAACTGATGCACGAGGCTTCAATGGCAGGCTTCAGATTTGAAATGCCAATAGAACCAGCATTATTTGGGTAAAAAGGTTGCTATTTATATGTTGATTTAAGCTTATTTAGTATTAAAAAAATTAGATGAGCAGTTCTCAAAATAGTGCAGTCCAGGACAAAGAGATTCCTTGCATTTTCATCTCGTGAGACATTTTTCCTCTAATTTACTTTTACCGTGCTCAATACCTTACTGGTGCGTAGTCCAAAAAAATGCAAGTCCATAAAATAAAGTGAGGACCGCACCCAGATACAGGGATTAAAGCCAGAAAAAAAAAGTCACTGAAAAAAAATTTCAGGCCATATCATCTTCCCCAGCCACACTTTTTTTCTGCCGCAAAGGTTCCCATAGGTTTTCATGGGCTGTTTAGCCCAACACCTTCTGTTCTCTAACATAGCGTTCAAGTTGTAAGAAGGCTTTAACCTACACAATCTAAATACTTAAGACCAATTTTTAAAGGAAAAGGGTGATTTTGAACAGCTTTTCTATTGTCAGTTAGCTTTCATGTAAAGTTTTCAATCTATTAAGCTTAAGACTTTTAAAAAAAAAAATCAACCATCTACATAACTTTTCAGTGCATGTTTTTATTTATCTTACACACCCAATGCTGAGAGGGAGTCTAACATTTTGATATAGGCCTAATGTCTATCCAACTTAAAAAATGAACATTACTATTCTGCCCCTCAGCAGGTAGCATCTATGTGCTTTGTCCTCTGTTTGATTCAGTAGCACACAATAGACTGCAGGTTAAAGGTTAAACTTAAGTTTACTTAAGTACTGTACTTAACGACAATTATGAGATACTTGTACTTTACTTGAGTATTCCTGTGTTGCTACTTTATTTTTCCACTCCACTACATCTCAGATGGAAATATTGTACTTTCTACTCCACTACATTTATTTGACAGCTTTAGTTACTTTTCAGATGAAGATTTGACATAAAAGAATGTATTTTAATATTCTATTCTATTCTTTTGTTTAAAATTTCTGCTCTTTCCTTTTAAGATTTGCTATGCACTTGAAAGGTGCTATATAAATAAAGTGTATTATTATTTAAAAAACAACATTTGATACATTTACAGTATATGGTATGATGCAGTAGTTAATCATTTACCCAAAGTATATATAAAGGGGCCCAACACTGATGAAGAACATTCAAATCTCTCACATTTGTTAGTGACACAAGAAAACAATAAAATATACTTTAATAATATAACACTGCTGCACAACGAGTACTTTTACTTTTGTTACTGTATGTACATTTTGCTGCTATACTTATGTATTTTTACTCTTGTAACATTTTGAATTCAGGACGTTTACTTGTAATTGAGTATTTTCAGACGGCAGTATTTTTCTGCTTTTACTTAAGTAGCCTAAAAAGGATCTGAGAAACTGTTACTTTCACCACTGTGTGACTGAAATCGCTGCAGTGTGGTCAACGGTCATCTCGGGGTTCAGTAGGAATGCATCCGTAGATCTCTTTTTGTGTCATGTTTCTTGTGAGACTCACATGTACTGTGTCGCAACTCGCATCACGTCGTATTACTGCACTTTTCTGAAAACAGGCCGGTGGGCGTAGCAAAGGTGGAGACAGGTTCACCTGCACTTTAGCGAAGTGTGCGCAGTTTGACATCAGACACAGCACTGTGATGACAGCCTTCCCTGCTTTCTTCACAGCCACTGTGTCTGTCCTGCAGTGGTAAGACAGACGCTTTTTACAAAAGTGATAAAAAAAACCTGCGGACCTCGACTCCTTGGGCCTAGGGGCACTGCTGCAGAGGAAATGCGCCCGATGAAAAAATAATCTGCTTCAGCTGAATTTTATAACACTTTTTATTTGCACACGTGCCCGTAAATACATTTTACAGTTCGCACACATCTATTTTTAGTCTCAAATGAAACACTTGGAACTGTCGAGCCCTGCACAACAAAAGCGCACATTGTAATTTTTTTCTCTCTCATTTTTCAGGGCAACGGAGAACTTTAATCCCTGCAAATGGAATGTTCTTTAACAAATGATTTTCATTAGTTGAAGAATTTCTCTAATTTACTTACCATACACAACGTTGAAAAGACACAAGTCCTTAAACTTCTTTTGCCCGTGACGGCCGAACATGTTATAGTCCAATGCCAGCTCGTTTGACAGAATGTATTTCATCATTCGCCTCGTTGAATCGTCTACATTTGTGCCCCCTATATCTGCCACCATGGCAACCTAGGGATGAGAGCCAAAAAGGAGAAAAAAAGGCTTACATTAACTGAAGTTATAGCCTTTGTGTAATTTACTGTAATGTAATACATATTTTTATTTTGTAGGCTAATGCAAATCAATTTGGAAAAAAGTAAAAAAATAAATAAAATAAAAACTTACAACAGCAGACATTAGACTGCGGTCCCCCAGTTGCTCCTCAAGCACCTCAACATCTGCTTGAGTTTGCAGCAGGAAGACCATACCATCAGGAACCTCCATCACTGATGTATCTTGCTTCTTCACCAGGATGTTTAGCATCTTACCATGAACCTTCTGGGTCTCCTTAATTTCTTCGACAATTGTAAGAAGTTTAGAGAACATGGCTTCACAACTGGGGCTTGCAAATCTCTGGGCAGTGGGGCTGGCGATCTGTTGGACAGTGGAACTGGCGACTCGCTGGGCAGTGGGGCTGGCGATCTGCTGGACAGTGGAACTGGCGACTCGCTGGGCAGTGGGGCTGGTGATCCGGCTGGTCATTTTATTTGCTGCTGGCCAAAGGAGTTTTTCTGGGGAAGTGGGTGGAAGTTCGTCCTCTGAATCAGAATGCTCACTTGATTCTAGTTGCTTGCTCTGACTCTGGAAGAGTTTTGACCTTGCCCTAGAGAGGTTAATATGAAGATATATAAGGTAAACCATACCTATTGCCTCTATATTATGGAGATGACTTTTAACCTGTATTCCCCACAAACACCTACTTTCTCTTTATCAAGCCATCTTCCGTGTCTGTCAGGTCTGATGTATACTCAGCTTGATGTAGCTTTACCCTGGCCTCCGCATAAGTAGCTGTAAAATACAATGACCGCTGTAAAATACAATCACGGCTGTAAATTACAATCACGGCTGTAAATTACAATCACGGCTGTAAATGCGCAAAGTCATGGTCAGGAATTCACTTGATAGAAGTGTGACGGCTTTTAAACAAGTCAGTTTTCCTCTTCCTCTGCTGTCACACAGACATGAACTGCAGAGAGAATCACAGTGCACATCTGTATGTAGCAGTATTAATTGAAAAAAACATGCACATACAGTATACATAATATGAAGCAGAGGTCTAATCTGCAGAGGGATAGTGTGGTTGCATGTATCCAACCAAACAAGAGCACACCTATAATATCACATGTGTAAGGACTGAAATCAATTTAATTGAATGAATCAAGTTTGGTGTGATCCTGCTTGTTTGGAATGATGATCTGCTGCTACACTAGCCCTTGACCAATTAGCTCAAAGAACCCTGTAGAGAAAAATCAACACAAAAAAGACTGAGTTGGGGATCACAGGGGCTTTAAAGTAAGTAAAGGAAATAGAGCAGTAGTTAATGAGGAACATTAAAGTTACCTGCATTTCCTATCACACGCACATTACACAGAATCCAGTTTTGAGCTGGTGGTGTGCCCTCTTTCACGGCCTTGGTCACATTGAGCAATGTGGCTGGTGGCCACCAGCATAATTTTCCGTCAGTGCCCTCGATCCACTCTGATGGAATGATGTCCACCTTGCAGCCATCAGGGTCAATTTCATCCACAAACTCCACCATACTGAATGAGGGCATCCTGCAAAGTTTATCATGTTATGTGCTGTGTAGCTGAGGCAAAACCACAAACATTTTCTGAAGAGGCAATAACAGCAGTGGTTTTGTGAAGTCTGTTACTGGAGCACTAGCAAGCTGACCAGACAGTTTTGATAGTAAACAAACTCCAAGACATGTCGAATCAATGGGGTAGTTGAAAAAACATGCCCCTGTCTCAAAAAGTTCATACACTACATGTGTTTCTGCAGTGGAATGCACAATATTCCTCACAATTGCAACTCTGCCCCCCAGTTCAAAACAATTGGAACCAGTGGAGTTTGAGATGTTTGTGTCTTTGAGTTCATACATCTTTTATTGAACACCCTGATGCATGGAAAAATCTGTTGGCAGTGGTCCAGATGCATGGGGCTGTTTCAGTTCAACACCTTCAGGCATGTCTTTCGACATGTGAGGAAATAATTGCCTTTCATAGACACGTCTGACAATTTTTGCACAGGACCCTGTGGTCTTCTCACCATTTTTTTCAACTGTACCAAATAATTCTCAAAAGGAAAACATTAAACTGAATCCAGAGGGCCATATTTTTCGGCTTCATCTGCTAAATGTATAAGACTGTGTGTATTGTTAACCAGAAATTTAGTCCCATATATCTTAGCAAAGTTGGTAACAAAGAATCTTAACAATTTTCTGGCAAAACCACAGAACTCTCTGCACAGAGGAGACAGAAGTATTCTCATAGCACATGACAAAACCAGGAAGTTTTTGTAATGTTGATTGGGCAATCTTTGAAAAAGCACAACTGGCGCTGCATATAATAAGAACTGCCTGAATTCTGTAGCCTTCCACTGGCTGTACTCAGACAAAGATCTTGGCTTTCTGGAGAAGCTCTGGGGTAGGCTTTGTCTACACAGTTTCAAGTGATCAGAGATGGCGGAAAGGACAGAAGATGGAACCCGACATTGCAATGGCCCCTTAAACCACAGAGCAATCAATTTACGCACAATACCCAAGCAAATTAAACGCATGTAGTCCAGAGGAAAAGCAGAAACCATACCAATGCCTAGCCCCTGGAGAGGTGATTTAGAGTGATGGTGGTCTTCATCAGACATTTGTTCAAACTGAGTGTCTGTCCTCAGGCTTGAATCCATGTCTGGAAACACGACTCTATTGTCAACATAAATGCCATACTGTGTGCAACGCTCACAAGAACTATAGCCACCATGACCTTTGATACATTTTAAAAAAGCTCTTGCTGGAGTGTCACAAATAAAAGCATCTGGAAGTGCGACATTATACTGTTTCCCACTTAACATTACACCAGTTGTTGTGATGGATTTTACATCTTGGCTCTCCTAATCCCCGGCCGGCTAGTGGCTCTCCAGATCCTCGGCCGGCTAGTGGCTCTACTGACCCCCAGCCGGCTAGCGGCTGCCCTCATCCCCGGCTGGCTAGCGGCTCCCCAGATCCCCGGCCGACTAGCGGCTTCCCTTATCCCCGGCCGGCTAGCGGCTGTCCTTATCCCCGGCCGGTAAGCGGCTCTCCTGATCCCCGGCTGGCTAGCTGCCCCCCTGAATCCCGGCTGACGTCTAGCCCCCTTGAATCCTGGCTGACGTCTAGCCCCCCAGAGCCTGCGCTGACGGAGCTTCCAGAGTCTGCACTGACGGAGCTTCCAGAGTCTGCGCTGATGGAGCTTCCAGAGACTACACTGACAGATCTCCCAGAGACTACGCTGATCTGCATCTCTGAGACTTTGCCGGTCTCCGGCACCCCTGAGACCACCCTTGAGACTTTGCCGGTCTTTGGCGACCCTGAGGCCGCCCCTGAGACTGCCCCTGAGACTTTGCGGGTCTCCGGCACCCCCGAGACCACCCTTGAGACTTTGCCGGTGTCCAGCACCCCTGAGACCGCCCCCGAGACTGCCCTTGAGACTTTGCCGGTCTTTGCTGACCCTGAGGCCGCCCCTGAGACTGCCCCTGAGACTTTGCCGGTCTCTGGCACCCCTGAGACACCCCAGAGACTGCCCCTGAGACCGCCCCTGAGACTTTGCAGGTCTCCGGCACCCCTGAGACCGCCCCCGAGACCGCCCTTGAGACTTTGCCGGTCTTTGGTGACCCTGAGGCCGCCCCTGAGACTGTCCTTGAGACTTTGCCGGTCTCCGGCACCCCTGAGACACCCCTGAGACTGCCCCTGAGACACCCCTTTTACTTTGCAGGTCTCCTGCACCCCTGAGTCCGCCCCCGAGACCGCCCTTGAGACTTTGCCGGTCTCCGGCACCCCTGAGACCGCTCCCGAGACCGCCCTTGAGACTTTGCCGGTCTTTGGTGACCCTGAGGCCGCCCCTGAGACTGCCCCTGAGACTTTGCCGGTCTCCGGCACCCCTGAGACACCCCAGAGACTGCCCCTGAGACCGCCCCTAGACTTTGCAGGTCTCCGGCACCCCTGAGACCGCCACCGAGACTTTGCCGGTCTTTGGTGACCCTGAGGCCGCCCCTGAGACTGTCCCTGAGACTTTGCCGGTCTCTGGCACCCCTGAGACACCCCTGAGACTGCCCCTGAGACACCCCTGAGACTTTGCAGGTCTCCTGCACCCCTGAGACCGCCCCCGAGACCGCCCTTGAGACTTTGCCGGTCTCCGGCACCCCTGAGACCGCCCCCGAGACCGCCCTTGAGACTTTGCCAGTCTCCGGCACCCCTGAGACCGCCCCCGAGACCGCCCTTGAGACTTTGCCGGTCTTTGGCGACCCAGAGACCACCCCTGAGACTTTGCTGGTCTCCGGCACCCCTGAGACTGCCCCGAGACCGCCCTTGATACTTTGCCGGTCTCCGGCACCCCTGAAACCACCCCTGAGACTGCCCCTGAGACTTTGCCGGTCTCCGGCGCCCCTGAGACCGCCCCCGAGACCGCCCTTGAGACTTTGCCGGTCTCCGGCACCCCTGAGACCGCTCCCGAGACCGCCCTTGAGACTTTGCCGGTCTTTGGTGACCCTGAGGCCGCCCCTGAGACTGCCCCTGAGACTTTGCCGGTCTCCGGCACCCCTGAGACACCCCAGAGACTGCCCCTGAGACCGCCCCTAGACTTTGCAGGTCTCCGGCACCCCTGAGACCGCCACCGAGACTTTGCCGGTCTTTGGTGACCCTGAGGCCGCCCCTGAGACTGTCCCTGAGACTTTGCCGGTCTCTGGCACCCCTGAGACACCCCTGAGACTGCCCCTGAGACACCCCTGAGACTTTGCAGGTCTCCTGCACCCCTGAGACCGCCCCCGAGACCGCCCTTGAGACTTTGCCGGTCTCCGGCACCCCTGAGACCGCCCCCGAGACCGCCCTTGAGACTTTGCCAGTCTCCGGCACCCCTGAGACCGCCCCCGAGACCGCCCTTGAGACTTTGCCGGTCTTTGGCGACCCAGAGACCGCCCCTGAGACTTTGCTGGTCTCCGGCACCCCTGAGACTGCCCCGAGACCGCCCTTGATACTTTGCCGGTCTCCGGCACCCCTGAAACCACCCCTGAGACTGCCCCTGAGACTTTGCCGGTCTCCGGCGCCCCTGAGACCGCCCCCGAGACCGCCCTTGAGACTTTGCCGGTCTTTGGCGACCCCGAGGCCGCCCCCGAGACCGCCCCTGAGACTTTGCTGGTCTCCGGCACCCCTGAGACCGCCCCCGAGACCGCCCTTGAGACTTTGCCGGTCTCCGGCACCCCTGAAACCACCCCTGAGACTGCCCCTGAGACTTTGCCGGTCTCCGGCGCCCCTGAGACACCCCTGATACTGCCCCTGAGACATTGCCGGTCTCCGGCGCCCCCAAGACCGCCCCTGAGACATTGCCGGTCTCTGGTGACCCTGAGGCCGCCCCTGAGACCGCCCTTAAGACCTTGCCGGTCTCTGGCGCCCCTGAGACCGCCCTTGAGACTTTGCCAGTCTCCAACACCCCTGAGACCACCCTTGAGACCCCCTCAGAGACTTTGCCTGTGTCGGTCAAACCGACTCCTGTTTCGCGGGCACTGCCTCCCAAGGGGCTTTGCCTTGGCCGACCGGCTTGGCCCTTGGAGAGGCGCTGCCTTCGACGTCCAGTACGGCCGCCTGAGGGATTCTGCCTTCAGCACCGGTGGCCAGAAGGTTTCTGCCTTCGTCGCCGGCCACCAGAGGGCTTCTGCCCTCGTCGCTGATGGCCAGAAGGTTTCTGCCTCCGTCGCCGGCCTGTTGCCGAGGTCTCTCTGCCCCCTGTTCCCCGAGTGGCCTCGCTCTGTTCCCCCAAGTGGCCCCGCTCTGTGGCCCCGCTCCGTTCCCCCGAGTGGCCCCACTCCATTCCCCTGAGTGGCCCCGCTCTGTTACCCCCGAGTGGCCCCGCTCTGTTTCCTCCGGGTACCCCAGTGACTCTGTTTCCCCCGGGTACCCCAGTGATTCTTTGTCCCCTGTGCCCCGGGACTCTCTGTGCTCTGCCTCCCCCGGACTCTTGCCCTCCCTGGGTTGTTTTCTGTTTTGTTTTGTTTGTTTTTTTTTTTTTTTTTTGGTCGTCTGGTATCCGCCCTTGAGGGGGGGGCTCTGTTATGGTTTGGACATTTTGGTTACCTGGTTTTGTATATTTCGGTTGCCTGTATCATTATTTCTGTATATTCCCTGTGTTTGTATATTTATTCTGTATATTTCTGTTTAGTTATCTCTGTGTCTATGGTGTTTACCCTGCCTTTACTGTGTTCTGTGTATTGTGCATTTTTTGGTTAATTCCTGTGTTCTCTGTTGTGTTGTGTCAAGTTTCTGTGTTTAGTTGATTTCATGTTTCCTGTCGGTTGTCCCTGTTTCCTGTTTTATTTTGACAGTCAGTTTTCTGTCTTGTCATGTCTAGTTTTACTTTGCTTTCCCGCCTTGGTTGATTGTCCTGCCACGCCCTAATGTGCTTCACCTGTTGTATCACCTGTCCCTCGTTTGTTCATTACCTCTTGTATTTAACCCCCGAGTTTCCTTTGTCTCTTGTTAGTTCGTTTTGTCTGCGTTTGCACTCATGTGTTCCCGTGCCGTCAGCCTACGTGTCTTTTTGGATCCCACTGCATTTTGTTCCTCGTTTTTTTTCAGCCTCTCTTCTGATTTTTGGATTTGTGATCCCAGCGTTTCACATTTCCCACTGGTTCAATACCAACAAAGGAGGAAATCAGGTTCACTGCTTTGTTGTCGTACTGTGATGGCAAATTTATATTTAAGCATGATTCTCTATATTATTTATATAATTTCTTTTACGGTTTCTCTCATAATGCTGGAAAGGAGTTTATCTCATTCCCACATGTTGATTCTGCTTAACTAACTTGGAGACATCAAGTCTGGAGACGAATGCGTACAGGCCTTCTTTGAACCAATAAATGTACAAGGTCACAGTAAACTGTTATTTCTCCCTGGATAGTTGAGACTTCTCACATAGTTGAGATAAATGGGATGTCTAAAACTTGGGGCAGAAAGTGGTACAGAGGGGAAGAAGTGAAGTGGCTTCTGAATGTCTGACTATGTTTTATTGTATGAAATGTTGAGTCATGTTTAGAAAGGGGGGCATGTCTTTCTATCTCACTGGAGATGCATATATACAGTGTTTTTTCTTATAAGTTGAAGAGACTTTTCACTCTTGTGAAAAGTCACAAGAGTTCACTCCTTTTGTGAACCGTGTGCTTCCTTGTAAACTTGCAAGTTTATAATAAAATACAAAAACCCAAATGGGTTTAGTCTACAACTGTTCTTATTTTGTTTCACAAATTCCATTTGCTTCCAAACCTCTAACACCTGCGGCACAGAAAAACTTCCACCACAAACTTGGTGTCAGAAGTGGGATCAGATGGAAAACAGGCATAACCTCTGTGGGTGACTGAGGATTTCCGGGATCAAGCTGATGCCGCCTCATACCTCGCTTAAAAAGCATTTAGAGAGAGGATCAGTGACCACGGAGGGCTCTACCGAATCCATACTGATCTAAAAGACAGAAGCCATTTCAAGCAGCAGGGTAAGATAAAGATTTAAATGAATTCATTTGGAACAGTAATTTGAATTGACTTGTGAACCTTGCTGAAACAAATAGTCGTTTAAACACTGAATAGATTGATAACCTCTTTGGTTTTTTTGTATAAGGGTTTGGGTAAATAACATTCAACAGACATAGCTCTGAAAATCTCTTCAATTAGGTGTGACATTAGATTTTTGGTAAAAATCTAACGTGACAGTAAGTGAACTGTTCTGGATTTGGGTGGGTTTATCAGAGTTAAACCCCCATATCAGCATTAAGAAATAGCTGCTAACGGATTTGTGCAGATCCTTCTCCGAGCTAAAGAACTGCCTTGCAACGACGGTTGCTCAAATAAGGTTAAGAAGTGACTTCCCTCTTTTTTTTTTTTTTTTAAGAATGGGCTCCGCCAACTTGTCACCAGTCCCGAAAGGGCCTGTAATTGAAGAGAGGATTAAGAAATATGTACTGAATGTCTACAATTTTGGTCGAAACATTTTGGTTTCCCGCAAAATGGGTCCGTAAGTACAGGGAAATTGAGAATATTAAAATAGGATTTCGAAGAAGAAAAGAAACTAATGGGAAAATCAACAATTAAGACGGGGGATTTGAATTCCTGGAGCAAAATGAAAAATGCCTTAAAATATGGATAAAGGAAGCAAACATTAGGGAGAGAAAACAGATGCAGCAAGAGTTAACTCTGAACATTCATGACACTGATAACATACAAAAGAATGCTGTTACTAATGCACGTTGTCTTCTGTATCCGAGTCTTAGTGTCGTGGATTTCCTACTCGAAAGACTTCCACCATTCCACCCGCCGAAGAGAGAGGAAAGAAGAACCAACGGTGTCCTCTCAGATGCAGACAAAGTGCATGAGGGAGAAGGAAGACAGCAGGAATGCTGGACAATTCTCTGCCTCAGCCTCTCCACAACAAGAATTAGAAAGAGGAGCTGCGGGGATTGAATACAGACCCTGTACAGAGACTGTTATTAGAACTACGACTAGTCACTTGCCTTCACGCAAAGACTCTGACGCACGCCTCACTGAGCTTCTCATAAGGTTTCACAATGAGCGGACAGCTGAAAAAGCTGAGAGGAAAAGACAAAATGATGAGGCCCATCTGAAACTGCTGAAAACATGACAGCAACGGCTGGCAGAGGCATAGGACATCCCAGAAGTCAGGCAAGGGGCAGGGGAAGAGAAAAAGGACGAAGCCGTGGCAACACTCCTGAAGTGGATAAAAACACTTGTTTCAACTGCAGAGGAAAAGGACATTGGGCAGAAAGGTGCCCTCATCCTAGGAGGGTGGGAAGGAAATGGTGTGGGTGGAAGTGCTGAGAGGATGGAAACCACGTTCCCAATGACTAAGGGAAGTAACACAGCCACACTCAAACATATGCATACACATGCTCGCAATGAAGAAATGCTTCCTCGCACGCCACACTCATTTTCCCCACATGATAGACAGGTTGTATTAGATGCTATACAACATCTCGAACAAAAACAAATCAGGGAAAGCATACCAACTTATGCTATGTACATATCTGATGCATATAACAAAATTGCCTACAACAGTGTTATTGGTGCAGGGGAGGGAAATTTAATTTTTAGTGGACAGTGGGGCAACAAATTCTGTTTTGAAACAATCTTTGGTTCCAAGTCAAAAACTCCAGCAGGGTGGTTTTCTCCCTATGACATGTGTGCACACACCCGCTTCGAATGTTATCAGTGGATTGAATGGGCGTTATCAGTGGTTATCAGCCTCATAGATATGGGTCAGAAGGGGCCTGCTACGCCTACTGGTAGGCTCAGAAGGCTGTTATCATCCATTCGCATGGTTAATCGCGGATAAATACACGAGAAGACTGCTCCAGATCCATCCCAAGGAATCCAGGTCGCCGCTAACCGGAAGTCTGCTGGATAACGGGGATATGTACAGGTAAGACTATTAAAATGAGATACTTTAAATTGTGATTATTTAGTCAAAAGGCGTCAATAAGCGAAAACAATACAGAAAAAAATGTTTTAAATGTTTTATGATGGCGTGACATTAGTGTTGACATGAGAACGTTATGGTATACGTGCAGTTAAGTGCCCCAAATTCCCCATACAATGTCCTTAATTAGCTAATTATGAACCTGCTAAACCACCTGTGCTACCATAACCTTAACCTGTCTCAAATAAGACCCTCATCATTTGGGACACTCCGTTTTTGGAAAATAATTTGGGACACTTAACTGCACGTAAGTCGAAGGTTATTATATTATTAGGCTACTTTAACGTGTAACGTTAGGGTAGTAACGTGAATGCTAACGTTAGCATACACGTTACTAAATAGCATGTTGTTTTTTAGTAAATGTCCCCATTAGCTTGGAAGTAAGTAGTTTTCTACACTGTAGCTACACATTGTAGACAGTAAGGCCTATTGCATAGCTATATTGTGTAGCCTGACATTAGTGTTGACATGAGATAACCGTGTTAACGTTATATTATTAGCCTACATGCGTTACGTTAGCATAAACCTTACTAATTAGCATGTTTTTTTTTTTTTTTTAGTAAATGTCAACATTAGCTTTAAAGTAAGTAGTTTTCCACACTGTACACAGTGCAGACAGTAAGGCCTATTGCATGTAGCTGCTCATTAACGCTTCACTGGAGTTATACCATACTCATATTGAGTGAAATAATAAATAAATAATAATAATACCCAAAAGCACAGGTCTGCGTGCTTATCTATCTATCTATCTATCTATCTATCTATCTATCTGTCACATATTCCTCATCTGCATCCCATGTTCACTGATGTGTTTCTGCATTTTAGGCTGTGATAAGAAGCAAGGAGTGCATTTTGCATTATTAAATAATAAATAATTGCCAAATATTTTGATTTCAGATATGGGAAAAACTATTAAGAGCGCACGCTTCAGGAGCGTTAAGATTAAGGTGGTGAGGAGGTGTATTGCTGGCCATGCAAAGGTTTCTTACCTTAGTCAAGGTCTTACCCAACCCAGCACCAAACAGACCCCCCCTTCAGACCCTTCTACATCTGGTACACCTCCACAGGCTGAATCTGATGATGTGGCACCTAGCTGTAGTTCATGTTCTGAGACTGCATACAGTAAGGCAAATAAGAGAGAGATTCATGCCTGGGATGCAGTCAAGGCTGACCTGCTTAAGGTGTTGTTTGAATGTTCAGCACCAATCACTACGCAGTGTGTTGTCTGCCTAGAAGATGCTGATTATAGGTGCATTGAGTGCAGCACAACTGCAGTCTTTTGTGAGGCTTGTTTGAAGAGGACTCACAGAAATTCACTGCACCTACCTGATAAGTGGAATGTAAGAATAATGGCATGCAGTCATACATACAGACATAGCTAACTCAAAGTAATTTTAAATAGATTCATTAGAATCTTATTACGGTAATATTTTAGCACTATGTTGTATCAATTATTTTTCTTCAGTCTGTTGTTTTAAAAACTTTGTTAGTGCTATCAATCTTTCTTACAGAATGCCTATGAGCCATCTTCCCTGGGGTTATTCCTATACTTACCTGAAGGCCATAGCACCCATGCTGTGTACATGGACATGAAGGTCATTTTCAGCACAGGTTTGTCATTTTACATTGAAAAAATGTGTATGTAATGTATTTAATTTTAAGGTTGAGGAATTCAATCCTATTAAATGTGGAGTAATGATTTCCTGTGAGAAATGTATCAAATTTGTGATGCATTTTTGAAAATTTTCTGTGCCTGTTTGCTGATTCCACTAATAACAAACATTAAGGTATAGGTGACACACTCAAGTGATTTTGTCTATGCTGATATGGTAGTCTCTATAGTAGTACTTTGTTATGTTTTTATTTTATTTCCCTCTTTATTTGACAGGACGGCTCTGCACCGTCACTGTCAATATGTGTGCGTGTGAACCAGAAGCCTGCACTCTGCTAAGGTATGGGCTCTGGCCAGCAACAGCCGACAAGCCCCAGACAGCCTTTTCCATCCCTCTGCTAGAGCTTTTTGTTTGTCTGTCACTGGAGTGTCAGGTTTCTGTTGAGGGTTTTTGCAACACCCTACGCTGGAAAAACAACCTTACACTTGCAGAGGTCAGTTTGCAGAGGTCAGTCAGTTTGCCGAGGTCAGTTAGAAGTCATGTCTGTGAAGTGAACATTTTAGTTACTTTCATGGAAGACTGACCAGTCCGCATAGATGTGACAATTGAACCTTCTACTTTGATTGTACTACATCATTATTATTTATGGAACCGTCTAGGATTATATAGTTGCATGCAAAATTATTATTGATATTTTTCTATAAAAATAACGTCTGAGTAAACCACCATCACCTTGGCCTTTATTTAGGAGATGTAATTTTATGAAAAGTAAAGGTTTTCACTGACTGCTGCTTATATTGTAGGTTAACACACTCTACAGAGCCCTGGTGGGAGAATCCATATCCCAGTTTAGGCATAACCACTTTCGACAACGAAGTTTGGTAGATGTTTGCCCACAGTTAGGTGATGGGACCACATGCCCAGCATGTCCAAAGGTTGGTTGTAGTTCCAGCATGGTTATTGTTTGATTAACCATAATTGCCATTTTTATGACCTTTTGGCATTAAATTTATATCGCAAAATCAGTTAATTGTTGAAGAATCCAGTCTACCCTTAAAGATGTTGACAGTGACCTCAGAGGCCAACTTATATGCAAGGCTAGAACTGAATCAAGGGAGAGAGCAGTCCTCCTCCATCTGAAAAGAAAATATCCAGGTAAAGTGCTGTGGATAAGTAGATAAAATAAGTAGATAACATTTAAGATCAAACTTTTCAAAGGACCATAATACAAACTAATGAATTAATTTCTTTGCATGTGTGTGTTTTCTTTGTTTCAGATGGGCAGGGCATTGCCATTAGACTGTCCAAGCAGGTAGCCAACTCCAACAAGAGACTGAGACAAGCAATCAAGGAATACAACAGTATTCAGTGGCCACCGCAGATGAGCATCTTCCCTGCAACAATTGATTTTCAGGAAGCATGCGATCCCTCTTGGCCTGTCTACTTCTGCTCTGATGACACTGTAAGTATAGTTACCTAAACCTAGTAACCACACTGCAATCACTCTAGTAACCATCTGACAACCGCTTAGTAACCACAACTACCTTCCATCATTTTCAGCAACCACCTGCTAACATGAGATAGCACTTTGTTTCCTTATGTCTTCTACTAGATTGAAGAAGATGATGTTTCAAGGAGTCTAAAAAGACGTGGAATTGATGCCTTACATATGAGGACACGGGCAGCTGAGGAAAAGCACATGCTTTACCAGGAAATGAGAACTGTAACTGAACACCTCAATCAGCAGCATGCCTTTCTTTGCTCTGCCATCAATGACACAGAGCAGCCTGGTGCAAAAGCTGCTCTCATCCAGCGTCTCAAACAGCTGGAAAGAAAGCTACATCATGCCACTGTGATGTTTCACCAACATGTACCAGACATTGTTCCTGCAACACATAGTTATGTTGTCCCAGAAAACCCCTACCTGTCTCAGGACCTCCCCATGTCAAGCGTACAGACACTGGTATACGATGATGATGATGATGATGATGATGATCACGATGACAGCAACTAGCACTGTAAGCACTCATGACTAGGGCTGGTTTGCTGCTTCCTGGTTTTTAATGAATAGTTTGAGCAAGCTTGTATGCTTTGCTATTTATCATTCAAAATGTCTCCTTAATTCAGCGCTAACCAGAATTCATCGAACTCTGACAGTTTAGGTTCTGTGTGTTTTCATTGTAACTGATCAGGATCTAATTGATGCTGTGTTGCTGATTAGTTGATTAGTCTAACTACAAAACAGTCCATGTTTGTTTTTCGTGAGCTGTCAACTGCCAATGTGAACCAAAAAAATTATTTAAACAAGCTGTTTTTGGACAATAAACCCTTTTTTGTATAAGCTGCTGTCTACGTAACTTTTTAAAGCTTTGTTGTACTTTGTGTTTTGAATGACCTTACACTTAACACTAACCATAATATTGTATCTGTACAGTATGTTTTTCTAATGAAGGACACTTTAATAAAGTTTTTTTTCAATGTTTGGTAGCAGAAGGTTTCTGGAAGTTCATTGTGTTGTAGGCGGAGTTTGCGCGTTCCACCAAATAATTTCTAATAAGACCGGCTTTGGTTCTACTAGAGGTTCTGCCGTGTGGCTCCGGAATTAAAAGTCCCATTGATTTTCTCCATAAGGATTTAGATTATCAGCCATGATGTCTAAACCCTCCCATGTCTACGTGGTTGTGTAACGAAAAGTTTCTGCTCCTGTAGAAGCTAGAAGTCTGTATGAAATCCACCTTGTTTTAAAAAAAAATGCCTTACCTACGATCTTATGGAGAAAAACTGCACTACCCACAATGCTAAGCGTAACAGCAAAGTCCCTGATTGGTCCAATCTCGCTGTTACCATAGAAACGTTTAACCCCGCGAAAATACGAACAGTTACCTTTGCCTTTTTTGCCGTTTTCAAAATGTTTTTTTGTGCCGAATCAAATGGGCCATGCTCACTATTCATCTCGTAGCTGGTTGTCTTGGTTACAGGCTTAAAACTCTTTATATCAGCTATTTTGGAAAACGTCAATTGAATGGAGGAAACACTTCTGGAACCAGAGCCATTAGCAAAGTGGGCGATCCCTGTTGAGCTCTAGCTATATATCTGAAATAAAACAACATATTAACTTTTTCTTAACATAGAACATCTAGATGCCGTGTAATTACTAGTTCGGCTTCACTAGATATTTGATATATTCAGTACATATATCTTTTCACAACCCTATTTTACAACCCTAATTTTCAAACCAGAAGAACTACAACTGTAGTGCTGATTTGTATCAAGCTACAGGGAGTTGTAGTTTTTAAAACATTACCGTTTTCCTTAGAATTGGAGGTTGTAAATATAGAGATGAGAGAGGGGTTCAGGTGTACACTAAACACATCTATGTAATCATATTTCAAATATATAATTGTTAAATTGGTTAAAATTAATTAAATTACATTTTAACAGTATTTGACAGCACCCCCAGTTGTTGACTATAATTACTTGATAGATGAGGCCAAGAGCTTTTTATAACACGTGGTCCCATGTCTCTAACCCCTTTTGTTACTGAATTACAAGTATTAAGACATGCACCAGGGTGACGTTTCAAAGGTCGGTCATTCAAAGCAGGAGCCATGAAGAATCTTTATACTAACTTATGTTACTCTCCAGGACAAGACCTTTCCAACGATGTATTTAGTTCAACTCTACAACAAAGTTTTAATTTTCTCATTTCACGGACACAAGCCATCTCAGGTCTAGTTTCAGAGAGCACTTTCAAGGCTCAATATATAAAATCAAGCTTTTTGTTTGTTTGTTTGTTTCTGACTGTGTAAACAGATTTACTACTACTACTACAACAACTACTACTACTACCACACACACACACACACACACACACACACACAGAAAGACATATACACACACACACACACACACACACAGAAAGACACACACACACACACACACACACACACACCTGTTGGATTCTCTGTATTTATTCCTCCATTAACATTTTTTATTTTGAGCTTTACGGCAAAGGGCAAATATTTAGTTTTTCCCTTAACATTTTCCTCCTTCCAACACCTCTGTAGACTTATTATTTTGTAGCTAACTCGTTTAATATGATAGAAAGGGTATAAAGGGGTAGGAGTACATACGTTTTACTTCTTCCTACTCCTTTTTGCATGTGTAAATAGAGGTCTTTAAGTACTGGAAATTATGGAGTTTTATTTTTTAACTACTTTTTTATTACTATTTTTTTCTGATGTTTTATTTTATTTACATAAAAGATATAAAAGAAGAAAGAAAATAAAAGATATAAATCAATCAACCTGTCACTGTGAGCATCTAAATGCTTCAGCTATGTTTGGCAAATCTAGCATATCATATTTACTGTAAAATCCAACCAGGTGGTAGCCTACTTAATGTAGAAATTAGTTTGTTTCAAGAACGCAGATGTAATATTAAGTAGCCTATCCCCAGCCACATATTCTTTGAAGTATACAATTAAATGACATAAATAACATTTTACAATCACAGGCTATTAAACGTGTTTTCTTAGTAGAGATAATAATGGCATTTGGATGTGGGCAGAGCCATAGAGATATAATCTTTCTCTATCACTCTGGATGCGGGTTGTGGCCGACTGGCCGATTTGAAATGGAATAGAGCCCATCCACGGCAGACAACTCGAACTAGGATTCGAACGCACCCCTAGCCTTCTGCTATCACAACTGACGTATTAAAATGTACTTCTCAGAATCGAAGGATAATAATTAAAACGGATATCCTTAACATAAATCCGTCATATTGTTGAGTTATCACGGACACTTTCATATTTTCTCTAAAACGTTAGAAAGAAAAGCTTAACACGTGACAGTAAAGAATACTTGTGGGCGGAAGTACGTCATGCGAGCTAGATGGTTGTCTTTCTCTATCACTCTGGTTTCAGCTAAAGCAGCGTCCATAGCAACCAATGAAAGCAATGGTTGTCTTCAATACAGTTTTTCAAGTGTGCTAGCTGTTATGTACTCGTGTTTCTGTATTTCTTTTTTATCTTGTTTTTTTTCTTTCTTTGCTTGTAGCTTTTCTTCTTTCTATCTTGTTGATCTATCAATTGTTGTACTTTTGATGTTTTCTTTTGATACTGAATGTCATGCTGCAAATTTGAAAAAGCATCCATTATTTTTAAATTAGAAATAAATGAAGTGTAGTCTTAAGTACAAGTTTACTACTCCTCTGACATAAACCCTCTTTTCAATATCAATTTAGCAAAATACCTACTAATGACAATACAACAAGGGAATTCTAACAGTCTGAGTAGTTTTATGTGGAAAATATAGACTGTGGAAAATAAGTTTAAGTTATGTAAAACATCAAATCATACTGTGACCCTGGGTATTGAATAGGTGAGCCAATAATGAAACTGAGAAATAGGCTACTTTTTATTTAAAACGTGTACTCAATTCAGTACAATAGAACTTTAATGTTCCCCTCATTGTACTGTTTGAAAGGGACCACATTGATGGTGCCAATACACAACAATAAAGTACAAAGAATCTTAACTAGGGTAAATGAAAATATCAATCTTCTTCTTACAGTAAAGTGTAATCCAAAGACATGTAGTGGCAAGATTCATATGAAGTATATTTTAATGAAAATGATGAATGGGCACCTAATAAATGTTAAAAGGCTTTAAATCACACGTCAAACTCAAGGCCGTACAGACCTGCACCAGAGTTCGGATGAGCTTTCACACGAGCTGGACTTTCCGACCAAACGCTCCAGAGTTCTTTTTAAACAGAGTGTGTGTGTTTGAAAGGGATGCGATGGGGGCCATCAACACAGTAAAAAAGTTTTATTCATACAACAGAAAACTCAGATTGGACAGATAGTCTAGCTAGCCAGCTCTCGTCTGTAAAGTTTTTGTTTTGGCGGCCGGGGCTTAGAAGACGCTGTAAAGGACCTTTTGTAGTTACCAATCCAATTCTGAAAGAGAGAAAACACAAAAAAAGTATTACACCAATTAAATTGAATTCAATTACATTTTATTTATAGTATCAAATCATAACAACAGTTATCTCAAGACACTTTACAGATAGAGTAGGTCTAGACCACACTATAATAATTTACAAAGACCCAACAATTACAATAATTCACACCAAGAGTTACTGTGTGTGTGTGTGTGTGTGTGTGTGTGTGTGTGTGTTATAGCGTAGCAGGGCACTGAAAGGCGTAGCAGGGTCTAGCAGGGCATAGGAGGATGTAGCAGGGTGTAGGAGGGTGTAGCAGGGCGTAGGAGGATGTAGCAGGGTGTAGGAGGGTGTAGCAGGGTGTAGGAGGATGTAGCAGGGTGTAGCAGGGCATAGGAGGATGTAGCAGGGTGTAGCAGGGCATAGGAGGATGTAGCAGGGTGTAGGAGGGTGTAGCAGGGCGTAGGAGGATGTAGCAGGGTGTAGCAGGGCATAGGAGGATGTAGCAGGGCGTAGGAGGATGTAGCAAGGTGTAGCAGGGTGTAGGAGGATGTAGCAGGGTGTAGCAGGGCGTAGGAGGATGTAGCAGGGTGTAGGAGGACGTAGCAGGGTGTAGGAGGACGTAGCAGGGTGTAGGAGGGTGTAGGAGGACGTAGCAGGGCACTGCATGGCGTAGCAGGGTGTAGCAGGACGTAGCAGGGCACTGCAGGGCATAGCAGGGTGCGGAGCAGGGCGTCGAGCAGGACCACGGCAGCAGCTGCAACCATGATTTAGGTGCCACCCTAATCCAAGGAAAACTGCTGGGTGAAAAAACATAAGGACTCCGGGGAATAAGCTCCCCAGAGCTACGTTAGTAACAAGCATTTCTGGGACATGGATGCACACCGATGGAAAGACAGAGGAGAGAGGAGCTCAGTTTGTCAAAGGAAGGAAGTCCCCTGGCAGTCTAGACCTATAACAGCATAAGTAAGAGCTGGTCCAAGGCAAACCTGAGCCAGCTCTATAAGGGTTGGTAGATAAATCTGACGACTATGAAGATAAGCAGAGAAGTTAACAAAAACATTAGATTTTTACCAGCAGTACAGCAGAATTATGTATTTATTTGATATGTTGATTGTAAGTGTGGCATTAAAGTAAACCTTACTTCTATGACACTGGTTTCCAAACCAGTAGCTGATGCAGCTCTTGATATGAGGGGGGAACCAACCCGTGTCATTCCCTCCTCAAAAAAGGATTTCAAAGTTTCCCTTTGTTCTTCATGAATTTGTGTTCTCTCTTGTTTAATAATAAAGAAAAAGCTGGTCAGCAATAAAGCAGTAATAAACAAGTGTCATTGGTAAGTATGGATTTTTAATATCATACTATCTTTCTCATACACACTCGCCTAATAATCCTAACAATTGTAAGGCTTACCTCTCTGGGCCATCTTCAACCTGAAACATAAACAGAGAGAAACTTGCACATGACAGATTTGTATACGGGCTTACTTACTATACTTTCTATGCAGCTTGGCCCAGAACCTAATTTTGGATTGTTTAATATAGACATAGTGTATGGTAAGAAATAAAATAAACTTACCACAGAAGTCCATGGACTTAAAGCAGCCCTGGAATAACAATAAAAGGAAATTGATGCCATAAAGGGACACAAAATAAGTTAGATAAAGAGATATTAACGTTACACAGACAGACAGATAGATAGATAGAAACACAGACCTGTGCTTTTGGATATTATTTTTGAAGTTCAATGTCGAGGACAGCAATGAATGTTTATGTTAGCCTCCCTCACAGCTCACTTACAAATAAGCGACAGACACCACAGTCTATCTATTTCTAATAGATTGACAGTCATCTGATAACAAACATGGCAGGCTTAAATTCATGTATATGAATATAAAATGAAGCTCAGGACACCTGGAGTCCATTTGATGTATCCTCAATGCTTCAGGTGCAGCCCATGGTGCAGCCATAAAAATACGTTTTGGGTTTGAATATTTCACTCAATATGAGTATGGTATAACTCCAGTGAAGCGTTAATGAGCAGCTACATGCAATAGGCCTTACTGTCTGCACTGTGTACAGTGTGGAAAACTACTTACTTTAAAGCTAATGTGGACATTTACTAAAAAATAAACAAACATGCTAATTAGTAAGGTTTATGCTAACGTAACGCATGTAGGCTAATAATATAATAACGTTAACACGGTTATCTCATGTCAACACTAATGTCAGGCTACACAATATAGCTATGCAATAGGCCTTACTGTCTACAATGTGTAGCTACAGTGTAGAAAACTACTTACTTCCAAGCTAATGGGGACATTTACTAAAAAACAACATGCTATTTAGTAACGTGTATGCTAACGTTAGCATTCACGTTACTACCCTAACGTTACACGTTAAAGTAGGCTAATAATATAATAACCTCCGAGTTACGTGCAGTTTAGTGTCCCAAATTATTTTCCAAAAACGGAGTGTCCCAAATGATGAGGGTCTTATCTGAGACAGGTTAAGGTTATGGTAGCACAGGTGGTTTAGCAGGTTCATAATTAGCTAATTAAGGACATTGTATGGGGAATTTGGGGCACTTAACTGCACGTATACCATAACGTTCTCATATCAACACTAATGTCACGCCATCATAAAACATTTAAAACATTTTTTTCTGTATTGTTTTCGCTTATTGACGCCTTTTGACTAAATAATCACAATTTAAAGTCTCTCATTTTAATAGTCTTACCTGTACATATCCCCGTTATCCAGCAGACTTCCGGTTAGCGGCGACCTGGATTCCTTGGGATGGATCTGGAGCAGTCTTCTCGTGTATTTATCCGCGATTAACCATGCGAATGGATGATAACAGCCTTCTGAGCCTACCAGTAGGCGTAGCAGGCCCCTTCTGACCCATATCTATGAGGCTGATAACCACTGATAACGCCCATTCAATCCACTGATAACATTCGAAGCGGGTGGTGCACACTGACCCTAATGACCGCGAACCAGAGCGAAAGGCAAAATGTTCATTCTTTTTGTCTCCATCTGTGTGTCCTGTGAACGTATTAGGGAGAGATCTCATGTGTATTTTTGGAGTAGGTGTAGTACCGACATCCACCGGTCTCAAAGTTGTGCTTCTTGATAACAACTGTACTTTGTCTGACATATTCATGTCAGAGCACACACGCACATCTTTGTACATTTTTCAATGATGGATTTCTGTGATCAAGCTGTAAATCTCTTGGCTGAAGCACAAGGCTTTGTCTCCAACAGCTGAATTCATGAAACCGCAGCACTTACATTGTACCTCTCTTGTTTCACCAGAACCAGCTGAAGACTACGCTGAACAGTTTGTTTTTGAAGAACTAAACGATGAGCTTGAGTATACTTAATGCGTACTGGCATGATGGAAATGTGCAGTATTTGTGAACTTGACTGATAAACATGTTTTTCAGACTTTCTAACTCAAAAAGCTCAAATTCTTGTATCTTTGTCTCCAAAAAGATCAGGAGACAGACTCAGGACTTTGTGTATTGGACTGTGACTGACTGACGCTATGGACAAAAAGGTTTCCTTTTCTCCCACATAGGGTGTTATAGGAAACTATGATCGCAACGCATGTCTTGTATACGCATTTTTCATGAGTCAGAGCCAGGCAACAGCTGTGAGGGAGAGCGCGCATCCTCCGCCCCCGTGCTGGACCACCACCCCGACCCTGTCTCCTGACAGCAGAGGGGTTGGAAAAACAAGCCGAAATAACTCTGTCAATGGCAGAAATAAATCGTTCACTTGTGGCCATTAACGACACTTTAAAAGAGAACGAAAACCTGAAGAATAAATAAAAATGTTGTGAATCGTCATGTTTCCTGTAATGAGGACGCTATCATTGCCAAACATAACACTATACCTTTTTAAAAGCGAGGAATAATATCCTGTCTCATTCGTATAGCCCCACTTGGGGGTGTGCTGGACACTGCTCTCTGGGCATCGGGTCATCTGGCTCCAGAACCCCACAGGCTAAAACAATGTTGCAGACTTTTTCTGCCGTGTATAGTAGGGTCCCCACGCTGATGCAAGACTGAGCCATTGATCTGCCCTTAATCAATCTGATGGGGCACTCCACCGTGGCCCGTGCGCGTACGTGTGCACTGTTGTACCGGCAAATAGAGGTCTTTTAAAAGAGCCAGATCTGCCATTGCTGATAAGTGATCAACTGATGACTTCTCCTTCTCCTGTTAAACTTTTTATATGCTGCACCGCAAGTCCACACTGACTCCAAAACTTGCGTACACGAGTTCATACCAGACGTGAGATTTTATCGCAGCCTATGTTCATGTTCAAATTGATAAATGCCGAGCTTTGCGTAGGAATCGGCGTACACCTGTTTTAGGTCGTACGCACGTTTCATAAATGAGGGCCATTGAGACCAATAAAGGTTGATATGAGATTTCATCCTAAAAGCAGTTAATTTAATATTGTACTCTAGTGAGTTTTCAGTAAAGCTGCACTAAAGACTTTATTTGTATTTCAAGCGACTAAATTACAAACCGTCAAAACTAAATTATTAATTGATATTGAAGTAAACATTTTATGTTGGTGATTTTTTTATTTTTTTTTCCCTATAAAGAAATGTTTATTGGACTTTTTCTTGCTCTTATAAAGGGTTCTGCCGTATAACACAGGCCAGTGTTAATGGCTAAACTATTAAACAGATTATTTATATATGCTGCTTATTGAGTCATGAGCTTTGTCATGCCTCAAATAGTAGGGATATAGTAACAATAATAAATAAGGGGTTTAAGAAATAGTAGGGATATAGTAACGTTAAAGTGTTCACATAATTTTTTGATTTTAAAACTACTCTAAAGAAAATGTTTTGATTGACTTGCACTATTTGCAAAAACACAACCCTTAAAGTAATCTATAAGGGAACAATTTCAAAACCAGTGATAAATATTGATAAAAAGAACAAATGATGCTTTTTGGAGTTCTGTTTTGTGCCACACAGTGCCTCGTATGTGTCGGGTCTATCTCACTCCCCCTACCAGCTGCAGGACCGGTGACAAACAACCCAGAAGAACAACCACCACCATCACAGCACCTCAGACCACAGCACAGCTAGACACGATAAAGGTTTGTAGTCTGGCTACAGTTCTGGACCCAGAGGGAAAGGGATGGGGGACTAGTGCTAGCTGTATGGTTGTGACTTCAGCATCTGGAGATGTACTGTGCATACCAAAGAGCCAGCAGCAAACCACATGCCCTACCATTCTGTGATGAACTGATTACGCCTATCTGGAGGTACGGGACAACGGCCAGCAGGACGGACAGAGAAGCAGGGGGGGGGGGCGAGAGACCATCCTGATCTGACGCATTGAGAAGTTAAGTAGCACACAGACACACATTCTGAAAATACACACACTATTAGAAGATAATTAGAAGTACTTATTTTTACTTTTAAGATAAGTATTCAGTTGGTGTCAGGAAATGTTTAAAGTACATTTCACTGTTTGAATTGGATTGATGAAAAGTTGATAGAAATAACTTTGGCTTTAGGTAAATCCTGACATAAACATCAGTAAACCATTTTTGGGTAATTACAGGCATAAATGTTCCATTCAAAGACTTCCTAGAAACCTGGTTTGAAAAGGGGAATACCTTAATTTGTATTTTTCTTTTGCAGTTGCTGCATCTTTCCTGGTGATCTGTGGAAGTTGTGTAATATGGGATTATTTTTGTCTTTAATTCCAAACAAAACTTCTCCAGTATCAAACAAAAAACACTAACTCAAGCAAAATAATTGTCACCTCAAAGGTAAAACTTGCAAATAAAACATTTGTGTAGTCGTAAACATTGCTCTTTTATTCGTTTGATAAGATGATCTTTTGTTTACAGTTCCCTCTGTTTCTTTCTCAATGATCAGTCGTTTGCTCTCTCCAGCACGTTTGCAGTTTTTCTTCGCAAGTCTTTGCTTGCGATTCTGACACAAAGCTATTGCGTGGGTGGGTCTTACAGGGGTGCGTCCCCATTGGCTAATTTCGTCTTCAGTTAGTTTGAGTGACAGCTCAGTGCCTGCTGGCCCCCTGACGTTTCAGTGCAGCTAGCTAATGTTTTGGAGGACACACAAACCACTCAGAGCGGATTCCTACAAGATTAATAAAGTGTAAGTATTGGTCATATATATATATATATATATATATATATATATATATATATATATATATATATATATATATATATATATATATATATATATATATATATTGTCTGTGATCTACGTTGCAAGCATGGTTACTAGAAGTTTGTTTCGTTGTGTTAAGTTACTAGCTAGCTAGTAAAGCTGTTTTAACTTAGCATTTAATGTTAGCTAACTGCTAACGTTATCTCAAACTTGTAGCTATGTTAGGCTACTGAGCTAATTTACCATGAGAATAATGACTGCTTAGTGTCTTACTCAAGGAGCTGTATTAATGATCGTATTCTCTCTGTAGAACAATGAAACTATGTGGGACGTGCAGGACCCCGAGCAGAGCTATGATGCTGTCCCAGGTAACATTAGCTAATACAAAATGCTAGGGTATTTGTTAAGTTCTACAATGTAGAAACTGTGAATATAATGTATTATATCTAGAGGTTGACACATACTGTGCACATGCAGTGTTAGCCCTGCTTAACTGCTTCTGCCTTAGTTATGTGCATTATTATAGCATAGCATAAAAACGAACTCAGTAATGATAGCTACATTTACACCAAGAGGATGACATTACAAGACAACAAGTGACAGAATGTTCATCTGTACTTTCCTAGTTATGACAAGGACTGGCTATCCTAACTCTAATTACATGTATTCTGTTGCATTTGCAAGCAGGTCAGCATAATGAAAGTGTTCATAGTGTTTTTTAAAGCCTGTTGCTAATGGCTACTTAAAAAGCAAGTTACTTTTAATTGTAAATCGCCCAATCTTAGAAGCCGCAGTTATCAATAAGAACTTTGTTACTATTTGATTTGTGTAAGGAACTTTGTTATTTTCTATTACAGCTCGCAGCAGGCAGTCCAACCACAAGGACGTGGTAGCAGCAGAGGGAGAGTACCCTTCAGTCTCTCTGTGGAGGAAACACTTGGTTTGCTAAGGCTTCTAACAGCCAGGGTATAGACATTAGAATATGTACTGATCATATTTTACTGAGATACTCAATTAACACTTAAAATAACCTTTTTTCTTTTCTAGTTTATTTTCGTTTGTGTACTTATAGTTTAAGTCCATGGTATGTCAATATATCATACTACAGTATATTGTCTTGTAATTGAATGTGTTTACATTGTTTTACTGTAATTATATTTAAAATGCACATAATATATTAAATATATTTAAAAACATTCACCCTTGTCTGTTTGGTTAATTATGTAATACAGGACATAAGGTTTTAGTCAAATATAAAACTTTACATACATAATGGATATTTGAAAATATTTAGCTGGGGCCCTGGTGGTAGAAGAAGCTGGAACTCATTATTTGCAGTACATCACAGGTCAGGATCAGTTTTTCATCACCAACAATACACAAACATACTGCGTAATTGGGTTATGCATATATTTCGCCTTCAGTTTCACCTAAGGCAAGCTGTATTTCTCAGCTGAATTGTATCTGCAACAACACTTCTGAGGGTGGTGCAGGAATATCACAACTCCTGGACGCCTGGGATCATCTGGTCTCCTGAGCTCACTGATGGCCCACCCAGTCTGGATGACAGCCTTTTCTGCAGGACAGCTCTTTACAGGGCTGGGATGTGGCTGTAGTCTTTCACTTCCTTGACTTCTTATTGTAAAGCTTGAAGTACCTTATTAGATGATAAAAAGTGTTTTAATTGACCTCAATAAATAATTGTGATAAAGCCTTGGCACTCTAGGAATCATTTTTCTAGCTTTCATAATCACTGCTGGAACACTTATTTCTGGAATATTATTGATCACGCTTTCTAGATTCCTTCCTCCATGTTGACTACATGTGTGAAGTACAATATGGCTTCATGTTGAATTTACTCAAATGATCCTGCTTTTCCCTTGGGTAATCTGCCAAGGTGGTCCATGGCAGCCACCAGTAGTCCATGGGCCAGACCAGATGTTGGTACCATCTGGGTGGGCAAAACCATACCTATACTAAATTGTTTATGGGGTTAATATAAGTTAATTATAATATGATAATTAGTAAACCTTTTTTTAGAATTAGTAATTTTCCTACTTTTATGTCTTAGAATTATTTTTGAAAAATACACCAAACGTCCAGTACCGTAATGACAGTGATCTAATATTAATCCCAAGCAAACTAAAATATATTATACATATTAATAGGCATAATAAAGTTGATATCTTTGAATTGAACAGTTTTGAGATGTAAAAAATAAAGAAAAATAACATGTATTGTCGACTCTACACTGTCTACTATTGGAAAGTCATAAAATGTACGGACGATTTGTTCTTAATTTTTGTATAATATATTTGAATTAGTTATCAGGTTCATGTGGAATGTATTAGGTTTCAGCTTTGTAACACAAGAAAAGAAGAAACGTTGAATTTCACGGCAATATTAACACATATGCCCAGAAACCCCATTATATTCCAAAATCTGTGTTTATATTAGTCACAACCTTCATTGCTATTATATTGCCGTTTTCTAACCACAAAATAAACACACACCCAGCTAACAGGGAACGTTCCCAGAACGTTCACTAACGTTCTTTAAAAGTTGTGTAAATGTTAGTACAAAACGTTATTAAAATGTATTCGGAACGTTCATATAATGTTAACGTTCTTGTCTTTATGACGTTATTTGTGATTGCTGAACATTCTCATAACGTTGATAGAAAACGTTCTTAGAACAACATTCTCAGAACGTCCTTATTAGGGGCCAAGCCCGAAGGGCAAGGATTGCATTTGAACTGGAGTTACAATGGAAAGAGCCCAAACACAGAGAGAAGCTCTAAGACAAGACTCTGTACCTCAGATGTGGCGAAGACTGCTTCAAGCTGGATAAAGAGCACTGGAAAGAGGCAACAGAGCTGAAATCATCACAGGAGGAAGCGGATACGCACATGCTCTTCATGCAGCAGAGTCAGGCTACAAAGCGGTGATCATCACAGCTGACGACACAGATGTTCTGGTTCTGGGTGTGCCCTTCAGAAGAGCTATCCCATGCCCACTGTTCCAGAAGAGCGGCATCCAGAACAGAATGAGGTACATTGACATATCCAAATTGTGCCAGTCTCTCGGCAGAAGTTCCGCAGATGCCCTGCTCGGCATGCATGCCTTCACTGGCTGCGACACTGTCAGTGCATTTGCAGGACGTGGCAAAGTGGGTTCCCTGAAACAGATGAAATCACAGGAAGATTGCAGAGAAAGCCTTCCTGGAGCTCGGTCAGTCATGGGCTGTGTCTGATGAGCTGTTTGAGAAGCTGCAGGCAACCACCTGTAAGATGTATGTGCCATCAACCAGCACTGCAGAGGTCAACACTCTTCGCTACCAACTATTCTGTGTCAGGCAAGGAGAGGTTGAATGCAGCCAGCTTCCTCCATGCAAAGATTGCCTCCTCATGCAGGCCATCCAAGCCAACTACCAGGCTGCTATCTGGAGGCGGTCTCTGCAAACCATGCCGGCTGTGCAGAGTCCCGAGGAGCATGGGTGGAACACAGATGAAGACGGGCAGCTGACAATCCAGTGGATGCGAGGCACCCCTGCACCTGATGCCGTCCTGCAGCTATTATCCTGCAAGTGCACCAGGTCATGCAAGCTACCTGATTGCATGAGCCTCGCCAACAGCCTGAGGTGCACCAACCTGTGCAAGCTGCAAACCTGTACTAATCAACCTTGTGAGGAGGAGCCCACTCCACAGCTGTCAGAGTCTGATACCGAAGATGATGATGACTAATACTTTATTGGAATTGTGTGATGATTTTGTAATGACCGTTGTTTTAAAACAATTAAACATTGTGGTTTTTCTAATCTTTGACTGGCTCATCAATCATCGTCTCAATGCTCTTTCATGATATTGTGGTATTGCGGTTTGACATGCTAATACTCCCAAATTTAGCCATGTATTTTGGAATTATTGCCTTTATCTCATTATTTCACTAATTTAGAACCTATTTTATTCATGATGAATGAACCACTTGATAAATTATAAACTGGATGAACCAGATTATTTCCATGGAAGGTACTTTTACCATTTCTGACAGGGGTCAGTCACTTCAAGCAGTCATAACCACTACTAAGCTGCCAGTTGGCAAGGGTTGTCATGTCAAAACATTATCTAGGCGTGCATAGGATGTAAAAAATCGCAACTAGAATTTGCCCACCCAGATGGTACCAACACTTCAAATTTTGGGTCTTAGCCCAAGGAATATAATGCAGTTTAGCTTCCAACTCTAACAATTTTCCTGATTTTCTAGCAGTGTAGTGCATTTGAGCTTTAAGATTTTTCGTACTATTTGTTTCATATTTCTGCATTTGTGAGTGATTATAGTTAGAAAATATACTCAGACCTCACAATGTTCTACATCTTTTGTCATTATTCAACTTTTGAAGCAAACAGTTAAGTTTAGCATAAGCTTTTAACTTTTTAATGAAATTCATACGTATTAAAACGATTTCCACTCATTCAACTATTCTCACTACTTCAACTTTTTATGGATTTAACATATTCAACCAGTTTAGCTTTAGCTATTCAGCATTCCCACGCATTTTCTGCAGGAAATGCATTTTCTTTATTAGTGGGAATGCTGTTTCAGCAGTTTTTTTCTATTTATACTTTTTAAAATATTAAGCTTTTTAAGACTTTTTTTTAACATTGAAGTCAATAAGAGCATGCTTCAAATCCTTCAAATCTTCTTCCGCTCGCAGAATGTTCAGCCCCTCCATACTTTCACCTACAGATGCCAAATAAACTTTAAAATGTTCACAAAAACTTCAGGTATTAGGCTATTGCTTTTCAGTTTGATATCTTTTACAGTTTTTGTGAAAAAGCTGTATAAGTTTAGTGATCATTTCAGGATTTTTCTGCATTTCTAGTGAGTGTGTATGGCGCAAGCTAAAGTGGATGATGTCATCGCCAGAGCACAGCTCCTTAAAAACATTATCTTTGTCCCTTCTCTATAAATTGCTCTCACGCCCACAGTTTTTACTTGTCATACACAATTTATACATGAAAACGTGGGTATTTTGTCTAGTTTTAGCCAATCTGCTCAGTTATGCGATATGACTTATACTTTTGGCTCGGTGAGCTTCCAAATGACAAGAGTTCCACATTTCCCTCCATTCGCGGCCATATTAAACGTCCTCCACATTTCCCAGCGAAACGCAGAGCGAACCAGTTTTTTAAATCGCTGATATGCCCACATTTTTAAGTTTATCAAGATAAGATTTATATGGAT
Source organism: Zingel zingel (assembly GCA_023566125.1). Lineage (NCBI taxonomy): Eukaryota > Metazoa > Chordata > Actinopteri > Perciformes > Percidae > Zingel > Zingel zingel. The sequence continues at coordinate 35,761,720 of CM042318.1, read as the reverse complement.
GTGTTCATAAAGGCCTTGTCGTGGTCACGATTACATCACATCAGTGATACGCCTTATCGTTTTAGCAGTCTGAGCCTTTATTTGAGAGCTTGTTCTCAGTGTGTTTGAATAGCTCCAGTGGGGCACAGCTGACAGTGTCAGCAGGTGACACGGTCGTTAACCTGATTAAAGATCAAAGAGATCCCATCACAGACTTCAAAGGGTGTTTTCACTGGCCATGACAACACTTTCACAGACAGTTGAATTGAATACTACAGGCAGTAATATGAACATTATTCTACATCTTTTGCGTTCCACTTCTCTCTGTCTGTCTCTTTCTCTCTGTTTCTCTCTGTCTGCCTCCGTCTGTCGTCTCTGTCTGTCTATTCCTTCCTCTCTCTCTCTCTCTCTCTCTCTCTCTCTCTCTCTCTTTATCTGTCTGTCTATTCCTCTCTCTCTCTCGCTGTCTGTCTATTCCTTCCTATTCCTCTCTCTCTCTCACTATCTCTCTGTCTATTCCTCTCTCTCTGTCTGTCTATTTCTTCCTCCTCTGGCTGTCTATTTCCCTCTCTCTCTCTCTCTCTCTCTCTCTCTCTCTCAATTCAATTCAATTTGCTTTATTGGCATGAACAAAGAAAACATGTTGTCTCTCTCTATCTGTCTATTCCTCTCTCTCTCTGTCTATTCCTCTCTCGCTTTCTGTCTGTCTATTCCTCTCTCTCTCTCTCTCTCTCTCTCTGTCTGTCTATTTCCGCATTTTCATCTCTGTTTCTCATAGCATTTGTAAGTCTTCCAGACTTAATCATAATTTCAGTTAGAAAATAAATTTTATATGTTAGTGGTGTTATTTAACTTTTTAATGACATTTATGTTAATTGAAACCATTCATAACAACCCCTCCATACTTTCACCTACAGCTCTAAATAAAGAAGCTTCGGTTCTCTCACACTGTCTCTCACTCATTAGCTGCTGTGGTGATTAATGATCAAAGACAGGCTTTATAAGTGCTAAAGGGACATCAGATGATAGTGTAGTGGATAGGGCACATGCCTTTTGTGCAGGAGATCCAGGTTTGAATCCCACTGTGATACATCAATCAATGTGTCCCTGATCAAGATGTCATTTCACTTTCTCAACTATTCTCACTACTTCAACTTATTCTTACGGATTTAAGCTATTCAACCAGTTTAGCTTTAGCAATTCAGCTATTCATGTTTTATTTTGGCTCTCTTTTTCTCTCTTCTCTCCTCTCCTTCTCTCCACTCTGTCCTCTCTTTCCTTTGTTCAGCCCCATTCTTTTCACCTAATCTATTTCACATCTCATATCAGCTAGATTGATGCTTTTTCGTTCTATGCAGTGTATATGTCTGATAATAATACAAAGTATTTCTTCTTTCAGCCGTTTAAGGTAATTCATTTAAACTTCAATCTTTGAAAGTATTACAGTTCAAGCTTTTTTTAACAATGTATTTTAGCTCTTCACTTAGGTAATGCAGTTTAGCTTCCAACTCTAACAATGCAAAAAACAAAGTGCAGTTGAGCTTCAAGATTTTTCATACTATTTGTTTCATATTTCTGCATTTGTGAGTGATTATCAGTTAGAAAATATACTCAGACCTCACAATGTTCTACGTCTTTTGTCATTATTCAACTTTTAAAGCCAACAGTTCAGTTTAGCATAAGCTTTTAACTTTTTAATGAAATCCATAATATATTTCCACTTTTTCAAAAAATCTTTCTCTGAATAGCTGCAGCGTGCCACAGGTGACAATGTGACTGTATTACAATGGCAGCAGGTGTGGTGAATAGCTTTATTATAGCTGAAGACACCCTTGCTACATTGGGTAGTGATGGCTCAGTGGATGACATATGTCTTTGGTGTGGGAGAACTGGGTTTCAATCTTGCTGTAATGCATTAACCAATGTGTTCTTGAGCAAGATACTTAACCCCTAGTTGCTTCAGATGTGTTTTTACCTCTGACATATCAATTGGAAGTCGCTCTGGATAAAAGTGTCAGCTAATTGACATGTAATGTTGTGGTAATCTTTATAGCATGACACAGCGCTTTTACCCAGACATGAAAATTATTTATATTGTCTTTCTTCCTCTTTTTATCTTTTCTCCTTTCTCTCTTTATACTTATTCCTAATTTCAGTTAGAAAATGAATTGAGACCCCTCAATGTTCTACATCGTTTGGCATTGTTGAACTTTTCAAGCCAACGATTCAGTTTAGCGCCAGCTGCTTCAATTATTAATCCAGCATTTTAGCTATTCAGTACACACACTCACACACACACACACACACACACACACACACACACACACACACACACACACACACACATGCAAACACACACACACACACACACACACACACGCAAACACACACATACACACATACACACATACACATACACACACACAGACACACAAACACACACAGACACAAACACACACACACAAAGACACACACGCAAACACACACAGACAGACACACACACACACACAGACAGACACACACATACACAGACACGCACTGACACACACACACGCAAACACACACAGAGAAACACACACACACAAAGACAGACACACATACACACACACAGACACACAGACACACACACATACACACACACACACACACAGACACACACACACACACACGCAAACACACGCACACACAGACACACACTCAAACACACACACACAGTCACACACACACAAACACACAGACACACACTCAAACACACACACACAGTCACACACACACAAACACACAAATACAAACACACACACGCAAACACATATGCAAACACACACAGATACACACACGCGCACACATAGGCACACACTGACACACACACACTCTGACACACACACACACACACTGACACACACAAACACACATCCAAATGCACACACACACACACACATTCAAACACACAAATTCACACACACACAAACGCACACGTACAGAAACACACACACACACAAACACGCACACAGACTGAAATTAAATTTCCCAATTTTAAATTGTATATAAATATCCCTGTATTATATATTATATTGTGTATACTATTGTAATCTGTGTGTCTGTAACTGTTGTGTATTGTCCTCAACAGGTGTCTCTTGAGAATGAGAATGTGTCTCAACGAGATTACCTTTTTAATGAAAGTTAAATAAAAAATGTAACTAAATGTCTCAATTAACTGTGTGTTTGTGTGTGTGTTTGTGTGCATGTGTGTCATGTGTATGTGTGCATGTTTGCGAGCGTGTGTGCGTGTATATAAAAATAAACCCATCAATGAAAAACGCATAGCAACAGGTGACTTCAAAGGCTTTCCAAGCGAATCAGCATCAGTGGCGGGAATCTTATCCTACTGTAAATCACAACATTTCATGGAACAGCTTCATTTGGAAGAAAGACGGAGAAGACACACACTTGAGAAAGGTGGGTGTAATTTTTTCTTGTTAAATTAGGTAGGATACTAATTCATAATTTATACACATCATTTCTTCAATATTAAGGGTTGGCCTAATATGTATATACTTTTTGGTGTCCTTAATCCTTTTCAGGAAAATAGCTCATAAAATAGCAAACTTTGTCTTTGTGTAGCCTAGCTTATGTCTAGCCTACTGCCTCTTTCATATATTCTTATGTTAATCAAATGTTATAATACTTATTATACAGACTATTTTGTTCTAAATTGAGAGTTAATATTAACATTAATTATAACTGTCTTCTTAGGTTAAGGGAATCATGTATTAATAGCTTATTGGTATTTATTATAAAGACTATTTTCTTCAAAATGAAGAGCTAATAGTACATGTAGCGTGTTAGCCTTGTTTGGTGCCCTTAAGCTTTTATTATGAAGAAAGTTCATGAAAATAGCTAGGGCATTAGTCCAGCACTGTCTCCTTTATTGTAAAATAAAACGTCATAACTAGACAAAAAATGCAACTAGACTATCTGAACGCCCACAGACCTCCTTATTCCCGGCCTCCTCCACTCCACGTCACTGTGGTGGCGATGAGGGATGAGAGGCGGGTGGTGTCGTGGGGTTTTGATGAGAGTGGGGAGGCCATTCATGTTTCGCCATAAACATTACCAAAGAGACGCAGTTCTTCAGATCTGCCCCGGTGGAGGTGAGCGAGGAGCTGCGTGCCAGCGCAGAAAAACTTCTGTGCCCCGCCTCAAAACCAACTGCCACAAAAGACGTAAAGAGTCAGGAGGGGTTCCTCGCCTTACAGGGAGAGGTGGTGGAGGTAGGTTTTGAAAAATAAATCATATTGTGGGCTTGTTAGTATAACGTGTAGTGACACCGATACATTGTATTGTTTTTAGATCTCTGCAGTAAAAAAAGTTAAGGTTGGAAAGGACATGGTGCCCTTGAAGACCGTGGTGCTGGAGCAGGTAAGCTGTACATTGCATTAAAGTCAGCTTGTGTTTGTACTGATGAGTATTGAGCGTTTATGAAACATGTACTACTACACGAGGAGAGAGAAATAGACAGACAGAGAGAGAGAGACATTTTTAAGCCATGGCTGTCTCTTAAAAAGCCTAAAGACTACTTTCAAAATCCAAATTTTGGTGGACAGATCATTAACTCACTAAAAGTAAATATACTACACTGTAAAAAGTCTCCATTACAAGTAAACGTTCTGCATTTAAACATGTTGAAAGTAAATGTAACCCACTTATTAAACTTTTCTTTTTTTACAAAACTTACACTACTCAAGGGAAATGACATTGTTTGATTTGTTTGTTAGATGAGCAAAAACATTGTGTGTGCCTATAGCTCCATATAGGTGAATGCTACCTTTGTTTTTATTTTGAGGAAATATTAATGGAAATGGGAGCAAACAAATACATATTTTCATTTTTTTTTTAAGGACAAAGCACAGGTGTCCATCAGCCTGTGGAGGGAGGCAGCCCTGTTTTCCTTTGGAATAGGGGACGAGGCCAGGCTGACCCACCTGAAGGGACACCAGTCCTCTTATGGGTACTGTGTCCAGTCTACAAATTTTACAGTTTGTGAGGTAGGTTTTTCGTACATTATTTGATTGTTAATCTAAACATGAAAAACACAAACATGAATATGTAGGAGTATACACCTTAAAATCCAAAACAAAATGATTTATAATTTAAAAAACAAAAATAATTATTAATATTTAACCAACTTAAATAATTACCACAGTAATCAGTTTTTAATCAGTAATTATATAGATATTTTATTTATTAAATATTAACTTAATTTAGACAAATTTGTCAGTTTTAAAAGTCAGCTTAAAATATTTTAAGATTTTTACCTTGTTCCAATAAAAGTGATGTAAAAATCTCAGATTTAATCAGGCATTGTGATTGCCCCGTCCTTACATAATGAATGTATTGCACAAATAGATGGTTTTCTAAAGTAAAACTGGATATGTCTTGCTCTATCCCTCACATGATGCATTGCTGTAGATTAAATTACCCAACGTTTGTAGTTGTACTTGTAGTGGAGTATTTTCACACTGTGGTATAAGTATAAGCTGTTTAAGTTTAGTGATCATTTCAGGATTTTTCTGCGTTTCTAGTGAGTGTGTATGGCACAAGCTAGAGTGGATGATGTCATCGCCAGAGCACAGCTCCTTAAAAAAATATCTTTGTCCCTTCTCTATAAATTGCTCTCACACCCACAATTCTTACTTGTCATACACAATTTATACATCAAAACGTAGGTATTTTTGTCTAGTTCCAGCCAACGTGCTCAGTTATGTGATATGTCTTATACTTTTGGCTCGATGAGCTTCCAAATGACAAGAGTTCCACATTTCCCTCCATTCACTGCCATGTTAAACGTCCTCCACATTTCCCAGCGAAACGCAGAGCGAACCAGTTTTTTAAATCGCTGATATGCCCACATTTTTAAGTTTATCAACATACATGTCACATGAATACGTTCACAAAGGTCGTGTGTCTCTAACGGTGAAGTCGTTGTTTCGATAGCATGTACTGTTGTGGATTTATTAAGGCTTGTTTGAAGGGTTCTCTCACACTGTCTCTCACACATTAGCATTATCTGGTGTGGTACAGTTTAACAGCAGGTGACACGGTCGTTAACTGATCAAAGGATGTTTCCAAATACTCGTCACCATGACAACACTTTCACAGACAGCATCAGCAGTCTTTCAGCCTTTTCAGGCAATTCACTTCAACTTTCATCTTTGACAGTATTACAGTTTAGCTTCCAGATTTTCTAACAATGGATTTTAGCTCTTCACTTATTTAGGTAATGCAGTTTAGCTAACAACTCTGACAATTTTCCAGATGTTTCAGCAGTTCAATGCATTTGAGCTTTAAGATTTTACATACAATTTGTTTCATATTTCTGCATTTGTGAGTCATTATCAGTTAGAAAATATACTCAGACCTCACAATGTTCTACATCTTTTGTCATTATTCAACTTTTGAAGCCAATGTTCTGTTTAGCATAAGCTTTTAACTTTTTCACACAGAGGCACACATACACACATACACACAAACGCACGCACACACACACACACACACACACACACACACACACACACACACACACACACACACACACACACACACACACACACACACACACAGCAACACATATATACACACACACATTAGAGCTGAAGGACCATCTTCCAACCATGGTTGGTGATGGTGTAGTGGATTTGACACATGCCTGTCATGTGGGAGAACTGGGCTCAAATCCCACTGATGTGTCCCTGAGGTAAACAGTTAAGCCATACTCCCCTCAAAGGTGTGTTACCACTGACATATAGAGATAGAAAGTTGCTTCCTTTTATCTTTTTCCTCTATCTCTCTTTCTGCTTGTTTGTTCTATGCAATGGATATGGCTGATATGTCTTTTTAGTCAATTCATTGAAACTTCACTTTTGACAGTTTTACAGTTTAGCTTCCAGCTTTTCTACAAATGTATTTCAGCTCTTAACATATGTACAGTTCAGCTTCCAACTTCCAAGCTTTCCATCAGTGTAGTGCAATGCATTTGAGATTTTTCAAACAATTTGTTCTATATTTTTGCATTTTCATCAATGTTTCTCACAACAATTGTATGTCTTCCATACTGATTGATAATTTCAGATAAAATAAAAATAAATTATTTTATACATTGGTGGTGTTATTCAACTTTTGAATGAAATTCATACTCATTAAACCGATTTCCACTTTTTCAACTATTCTCATTACTTCAACTTATTCTTACGGATTTAAGCTATTCATCCAGTTTACCTTTAGCAATTCAGCTGTTCATGTTTTATTTTGGTTCTCTCTTTTTCCTCTCCTCTCTTTCTCTCCTCTGTCCTCTCCCTCTCTGTCCCTCTCTTTCCTTTGTTTAGCCCCATTCTTTTCACCTAATATATTTCACATGTCATATCAGCTAGATTGATGCTTTCTTGTTCTATGCAGTGTATACGTCTGATAATAATACAAAGTATTTCTTCTTTCAGCCGTTTTGGGTAATTCATTTAAACTTTCATCTTTGACAATATTACAGTTCAGCTTCAAGCTTTTCCAACAATATATTTTAACTATTCACTTAGGTAATGCAGTTTAGCTTCCAACTCTAACAATTTTCCTGATTTTCTAGCAGTGTAGTGCATTTGAGCTTTAAGATTTTTCGTACTATTTGTTTCATATTTCTGCATTTGTGAGTGATTATAGTTAGAAAATATACTCAGACCTCACAATGTTCTACGTCTTTTGTCATTATTCAACTTTTAAAGCCAACAGTTCAGTTTAGCATAAGCTTTTAACTTTTTAATGAAATTCATACGCATTAAAACGATTTCCACTTTTTCAACTATTCTCAATATTTCAACTTCTTCTTACGGATTTAAGCTATTCAACCAGTTTAGCTTTAGCAATTCAGCTATTCAGCATTCCCACACATTTTCTGCAGGAAATGCATTTTCTAGTTGGGGGAATGCTGTTCTACAGCATTCCACCTATTGTTATTCGATTTTATTTATTCTTATTATTCCGTACATTTTTTGGCACTCCGTAACTTCTGCATACTTTCACCTATTTAAACCATTCAACTTTTCAAATGTTAAGCTCTTTCAGCTAATGATGGGACTTCTTCAACTTTTTTTCTACTATTTATACTTTTTAAAATATTAAGCTTTTTAACATTGAAGTCAATGAGAGCAGGCTTCAAATCCTTAAAATCGTCTTCCGCTTCTTCAGCCCCTCCATACTTTCACCTACAGACACCAAACAAACTTTAAAATGTTCACAAAATATTCAGCTATCCGGCTACTGCTTTTCAGTTTGATATCTTTTACAGTTTTTGTGAAAAAGCTGTTTAAGTTTAGTGATCATTTTAGGATTTTTCTGCGTTTCTAGTGAGTGTGTGTTGCGTCTGCCAGAGTGAGTGATGTCATCAAGTAGAGTGTGGCGCAATAAAACATATATCTTTGTCCCTTCTCTATAAATTGCTCTCACACCCACAATTCTTACTTGTCATACACAATTTATACATCAAAACGTAGGTATTTTTGTCTAGTTCCAGCCAACGTGCTCAGTTATGCGATATGTCTTATACTTTTGGCTCTGTGAGCTTCCAAATGACAAGAGTTCCACATCTTCGTCCATTCACTGCCCTGTTTAACATTCTCCACATTTCTGAGCGAAACGCAGAGCGAACCACTTTTTTAAATCACTGATATGCCCACATTTTTAAGTTTATCAACATAAATTTTACATGAATATGTTCACAAAGGCCTTGTGGTGGTCACGATTGCATCATTTCACTTATACCCCATATCGTTTTAGCAGTCTGAGGCTTTATTTGAGAGCTTGCTCTGTGTCTTTGAATAGCTCCAGTGTAGCACAACAGGTGACCGTTTCAGCAGGTGACACGGTCGTTAACCTGATTAAAGATCAAAAAGATCTCATCACAGACTTCAAAGGATGTTTATCAACATGGTCACAGGTCATTAGTAGCCATGACAACCCTTTCACAGACAGTTGAATTGAATACTACAGGCAGTAATATGAACATTAGTCTATATTTTTTGCGTTGCACTTCTGTCTGTCTCTGTTTCTCCCTGTCTCTGTTTCTCCCTGTCTTTGTCTGTCTCTCTGTATGTCTGTTTGTTTCTCTCTGTCTGTCTGTCTCTGTCTGTTTCTGTCTCTCTGTCTGTCTGTTTGTTTGTCTTTGTCTGTCTGTCTCTGTCTGTTTCTGTCTCTCTGTCTGTCTGTTTGTTTCTCTCTGTCTGTCTCTGTCTGTTTCTGTTTCTCCCTGTCTCTGTCTTTCTGTTTGTCTGTCTCTGTCTCTCAGTCTGTCTGTTTCTTCCTGTCTGTCTGTTTGTTTGTTTCTGTCTCTGTTTGTCTGTCTCTCTGTCGGTTTCTGTTTCTTCTTGTCTCCGTTTGTTTCTGTCTGTCTGTCTGCCTGTCTGTCTCTGTCTCCCTCCCTCTTGTCTGTCTATCCCTGCCTCCTTCTGTGTATCTCTCTCCCTCTCCCTCCCTCTCCTGTCTCTCTCTCTCTCTCTCTCTCTCTCTCTCTCTCTCTCTCTCTCTCGCTCTCGCTCTCTAGTGTCATTTGTGATTTCATCCATGTATTTATCCTACTTCTTTTCAGGCAATATATTCATCTCTCAGCTCTTTAGGGTCATGCTTTTTTGTTCTATGCAATGGCTATGTCTGATAATAATACAAAGTATTTATACTTTTAGCCTTTTCAGTCAATTTATTTGAACTTCCACTTTTGACAGTATAATACTTCAGCTTCCAGCTTTTCTAGAAATGTATTTCAGCTCTTAGCTTAATAAGGTAATGCAGTTCATCTTCCAACTGACAATTTTACATTTCAACGTCCAAGATTGTCAGCAGTGCAATCCATTTGAGATTTTTCAAACAATTTATTTCATATTTCCGCATATTCATCTGTTTCTCATAGCATTTGTAAGTCTTCCAGACTTAATCATAATTTCAGTTAGAAAATACATTATTTTATATATTAGTGGTGTTATTTAACTTGTTAATGAAATTTATGTTAATTGAAACCATTCATACTTTTTCAACTATTCTCAGTACTTCAACTTCTTCTTATAGATTTAAGCTATTCACCCAGTTCAGCTTTTTAATGAAATTCATACGTATTAAAACGATTTCCACTTTTTCAACTATTCTCACTACTTCAACTTCTTCTTATGGATTTAAGCTATTCATCCAGTTTAGCTTTAGCAATTCAGCTATCCAGCATTCCCACGCATTTTCTGCAGGAAATGCATTTTCTAGTTATTATTATTCCGTACGTTTTTTGGCTCTCCGTAACTTCTGCATACTTTCATAGTAAGTCTACATTTCCTGGATCTCTGTGTTTTTGGTTAGATAATCGCCTAACATTTTGTCTAAATTCTTTACATTCTTTGTCAAACCAACTGTCATCTTTGGGGTTCTTAGGTTTATTTTTGGATAATTTTAATTGTGATTTTTTTTGCAGTTTGCATGATGATGTGATTGACATGTCTAACTGCATTATTTGTGCCTTCTTGACTGTGTACATATGTGGTGTCCAGAAAGGTATCTAGCAGTGTTTGAATTTCGGGTGAGCTGATTGCTTTCTGGAACTCTTCTGTGCTGTTTCCGGCCCATCTGTAGGATTTCCTGATATTAAACAGCTTACTGGGCTGTGGGGGGGTGGTGTTGTTGGTCACTGACCTTCTGAGAAACACAGTAATTTGGTTGTGGTCAGACAGAGGGGTTAATGGTTTAACTGTGAATGCACTGAGAGAGAAAGGGTCTATATCTGTTACCATGTAATCAACGGTGCTGTTGCCAAGAGTATTCCTACCTAAAGAGTCTCCTCGTAGACTACCATTGACGATGTACAGACCCAGGCTTTGACAGAGCTGCAGTAACTCTTTGCCGTTCTTATTGACCTGGGCGTCACAGTTGGAACGAGGAAGGTTAGTTCTGTTTTGTGGATAGTTGTGTCCAAATATATGACGGTTACCTAGCTCTGTGTTGTAGTCGGGGAGAGAGCCAGTACGTGCGTTCAGGTCTCCACGGATTAGCACACTTCCCTGGGCCTGGAAGCTGCAGATCTGCTCATGGAGAAGGGGGAATATGTCTTCACCATAGTATGGGGAGTCACTAGGGGGAATGTATACAGCACACAGGAATATGTCTGTCGGATGTCTTGTTTTATTTTAAGCCAAATGTGTGAGCGTTCATATTTTATAGGGGTGATGTACTTTGATATTTCATCTTTGTACCAGATAATAATCCCTCCTGAGTCCCTCCCTCTTTTAACAGTAGGGAGTTTGACTGATGACAGCAGGATTTCTCTGTAGTTTGGGGGGCAGTGGGTGACAGAGCCGGGTCGACACCAGGTCTCTTGGAGGATGATGATGTCTGTGTCTTTAGTGTTGTCTTTGAATTCAGGGGTTTCACTTTTACATCCAAACAATGAAGAGTTAAGGCCCTGAATGTTCCACATGGAGACAGTAAATGGCTTCATTGTTAGCAAATACAAATACAGTTTTAAAAAGAGATAAACCTACAAAGTAATAAGTAATAAATGAGAGGTAGGGCTGTCCTTGATTAAAGTAGTAATAGAATACATTTTGTAAATGGTATCTTCCGTTTAGCTAGTTGCAGATGAGTTACAGGGTTAGGATTAGGCAAAGGGTTTAGTTTTTATATGAGAGACCGAAACAAATTATGAATTATTGTGTTGCCAGAGATGTATTCCTCATTTTTAAGTAATGACCAATAAGAAAAAGGCTAACTCATTCTGCACTGGAAGCTAAAGAGTAAATAGAAATAAATAAGTTAAAATAAAATATGAAAAATAAAATAACTCTGGTAATGATAGCCTTATAATTTAAGACCTGAATTGAATAGTCAATCAACTACTTAAGACAAAACAGCCCTAATTAAAAGGGGATAGTAGATAAACTTATAAAACTTGAGACTGTTATAAAAACACGTTATTCTTCTGAGAATAAGAATGGTGGTTATGACACCTTAGAGTCCCACTTAGCTGATCAGTCTGGAGCATATGAGACTGAGCAGGTGTTTGATCTCCCCCAGGTCTGCAGGGATGCTAGCACTGGTTGGTGCGAGTGTCTCAGCGTAGCTCCTCTGCCCTGGGTGCTGAGGGTGGTGTTGGGCTGGGCCAGCAGGGTGGGGTCCAGGTTGAGGCCTGGGGAATAAGGGCGGGGCGGGTCTGGTCCTGGGGTTAGGGTTAGGGTGGCTGCCTTGTGCATAAGAAGGTGGAGGATGATGGGGGCTGGCAGGGTGTGGGCTGGGTCTGTGAGGTGGTGGAGGGTGATGGGGGCTGGGTCTGTGAGGTGGTGCAGGGTGAGGGGGGCTGGGTCTGTGAGGTGGTGGAGGGTGATGGGGGCTGGGTCTGTGAGGTGGTGCAGGGTGATGGGGGCTGGGTCTGTGAGGTGGTGCAGGGTGATGGGGGCTGGGTCTGTGAGGTGGTGCAGGGGGATGGGGGCTGGGTCTATGAGGTGGTGACAGCTGCAGGCCGGCTGGGTGGAAGCTGCTCCGTCTGTTGGTGCTGGGGGGGGGATCCTTGGTTGCGTCCTAAAGCCACATCTTTTAATTTCTTTGCAAAGGTGCTGACGGTATCTTTGCGGAGGTGGACATTGTCGTAAAGGCTGTGGATGTTGAGGGTAGGGTGGACATTTGGCATGAGGGCACATCCACGGGAGATTTCAGCATTTATCCGGTGGATGGTGTCAGGATGGAAGTCTCTTCGTGGGAGGATGGTTGAGATTATGATTTTTGATGAGGGGAAGGTCTGTGTAGCCCTCTATGCTACTCTCTTCACAGACTCTGCTACCCTCTCCTGCTGTAGTCTCAGGTCATTAGTACCTGTGTGGATGATGATATGGCCAGGCTGACCCAGGATGGGCTCAGTGAGCAGCTGGAGGGCATTGTCAGTCCTGGGGCATTGAATTTTGGTGACTTTTTGTCCAGGGAAAAGCTGGTCCTCATTCACAAATTTCCCATGAGAATCTATGAGGATAATGATCTCAGCATCGCTGTTTTAGGCTTGTTGGTAGTGGCCTCTGTATGTGGGTCGGTGGTGGAGGGGGTGGGCATTACTGCAGGTTGTTGTGATGGTCTGGTCTTAGTTAGGGTGGAGGTGGATGGCTGTGGTTCAGGTTGAGGGGGGGTGTTGATGGAGGGTTGTGGTTGGTGTTGGCAGGCTCTCAGACTGTGGAGCTGCTCCTTGAGGTTGAGGATGGTTTGCTCTCTCAGGTGCAGCTCCTGTCTTATAGCAGTGAGATCTCTGCCCATGGCCTGTCTGTCCTGCTGTAGCTCCTCTCTTAAAGCAGTGAGCTCTCTGTCCATGGCCTGTCTGTCCTGCTGTAGCTCTTGTCTTACAGCAGTGAGCTCTGTTCTCAGAGTTTCTCTGTCCTGCTGCAGTTCCTGGACCTCTCCTCTTAGCTCCTGTATGGAGGCCTTCATCTCGTTACTCACCTGGCTGAGCTGATCCCTTAGTTGCTGTGTGGATTCAGTGGTCTGTTTGGAAAGCAGTAGCTCCTTCAGTTCCACCAGCTCTACTTCTTGCAGAGACAGACTCTCTCTCATCTGGGACACTCTGCTGTCCAGTTGACTGCTGTGCCCTGGACAGTCTCCTAAAGGCTGTTCCTCTTCCAGCTCTTCCCTTGGTGGCTGCTCTGTGGGGTTGATGTTGCTCTTCTCCTCACTGCTGATCTTCTCCTGTCTCTGTTTCTCAGTCTCTGCCAGATCTTTGATGGTATTGTAGTTTTCTTGGACAGAGCTGAAACTGGCCTCATTGCCTTGGAACATGATGGTCCCATTGTGGTAGACATTGACAGTGAGAGGTGGGCGGTCCATGTCTTCATCTTCAATGACTGTCTCCCACTGCATATGCCTCTCTTCTTATGGTGGTCATAGTGGGCACAGATAGCTTTATGCCATGCATCAGTACTGTCCGTGTACAGTAATAGATTACTAATTCATCCTGTGTGGCATATGTCTGCAGTCAGAGCCTCTGGGTTTTCTCTGAGTATTTTGTGTTTGTAAGCTTTCCTGGCCTGTGTACTTTTGATTGCTTTCGGGTAGCCAATCACAAGGAGGCTGGGCTCTCTGCCGGGAGATCGCAACATTGTTTCAGTTCCTAACTGCTCTGATGCTCCCTCTGCTGCTACTTAGCACGCTGTGTTGAGTTAGCAAAGGCTAGCCTTGGTTTCTTCAGGTACAAATTAAACTTTTGTGGATATGAAGGAAGCTTACCTTACTACTATACTACAGCTTCTCTTGAGTCTGAAGGAGACAGTGCTAGCCTTTGGTGGGTTGTTCCTTTAGTTTGGAGCCTTTTGGTCCTTAGCTTAGCGTAGCATAGCCTTCTTGCTCCTCTTTTCTGTCCTTAGCTGTCGTGTTAGCAGGGTTAGCTGTCGTGTTAGCAGTGTTCACTTCTCTTGCCTTATTAGATTTTTTTCCTTGGTGATTTTCTTTCCAAAAGTCTTCTTTTTCGAGTTTTCCTCTTCTTAAGGTTTGATTTTTTGAGAATTTAGTAGGTTTATCTCAGTTTAAAACTATTTAATTGTCATTTCTGTAGGAGCTTCAATAAAACATGTCTTCTGTCTCTCTCTCTCTCTCTGTCTCTCTCTCTCTGTCTCTCTCTCTCTCTCTGTCTGTCTATTCCTTCCCCTCTCTCTCTCTCTCTCTCTCTCTCTCTCTCTCTCTCTCTCTCTCTCTGTCTATTCCTCTCTCTCTGTCTGTCTATTCCTCTCTCGCTTTCTGTCTGTCTATTCCTCTCTCTCTCTCTGTCTGTCTATTCCTCTCTCTGTCTGTCTATTCCTCTCTCTCTCTCTGTCTGTCTATTTCCGCATTTTCATCTCTTTCTCATAGCATTTGTAAGTCTTCCAGACTTAATCATAATTTCAGTTACAAAATAAATTATTTTATGTATTAGTGATGTTATTCAACTTTTTCATGAAATTCATGTTAATTGAAACCATTCATACTTTTTCAACTATTCTCAGTACTTCAACTTCTTCTTATAGATTTAAGCTATTCACCCAGTTTAGCTTTAGCAATTCAGCTATCCAGCATTCCCACGCATTTTCTGCAGGAAATGCATTTTCTAGTTAATAGTGGGAATGCTGTTCAGCAACATTCCAACTATTGTTATTCCTGTCGGCCATTTTCTTTATTTATTATTATTCCGTACGTTTTTTGGCTCTCTGTAACTTCTGCATACGTTCAGCTATTAAAACCATTCAACTTTTAAAATGTTCAGCTCTTTCAGCTAATGATGGGACTTCTTCAACTTTTTTTCTACTATTTATACTTTTTAAAATATTAAGCTTTTTAAGACTTTTTTTAACATTGAAGTCAATGAGAGCATGCTTCAAATCCTTCAAATCTTCTTCCGCTTCCAAAATTTTCAGCCCCCTCCATACTTTCAAACAAACTTTAAAATGTTCACAAAAACTTCAGGTATTAGGCTATTGCTTTTCAGTTTGATATCTTTTACAGTTTTTGTGAAAAAGCTGTTTAAGTTTAGTGATCATTTCAGTATTTTTCTGCGTTTCTAGTGAGTGTGTATGGCGCAAGCTAGAGTGGATGATGTCATTGCCAGAGCACAGCTCCTTAAAAAAATTCTTTGTCCCTTCTCTAAAATTGCTCTCACGCCCACAATTTTTACTTGTCATACACAATTTATACATGAAAACGTAGGTATTTTTGTCTAGTTTCAGCCAATGTGCTCAGTTATGCGATATGCCTTATACTTTTGGCTCGACGACCTTCCAAATGACAACAGTTCCAAATCTTCCTCCATTCGCTGCCATATTAAACGTCCTCCACATTTCCCAGCAAAACGCAGAGCGAACCAGTTTTTTAAATCGCTGATATGCCCACAATTTTAAGTTTATCAACATGAATTTTATATGGATGTGTTCATAAAGGCCTTATCGTGGTCACGATTACATCATTTCACTGATACGCCTTATCGTTTTAGCAGTCTGAGCCTTTGTTTGAGAGCTTGTTCTCAGTGTGTTTGAATAGCTCCAGTGGGGCACAGCTGAGTGTCAGCAGGTGACACGGTAGTTAACCTGATTAAAGATCAAAGAGATCTCATGACAGACTTCAAAGGGTGTTTTCACTGGTCATACGTTACCATGACAACACTTTCACAGACAGTTGAATAGAATACTACAGGCAGTAATATGAACATTATTCTACATCTTTTGCGTTCCACTTCTCTCTGTCTGTCTCAGTCTCTCTCTGTCTGTCTCTGTCTCTCTGTCTCTCTCTGTCTGCCTCTGTATATCTATTCCTATATCTCTCTGTCTGTCTATTTCTTCATCTCTGTCTATTCCCCTCTCTCTCTCTCTCTCTCTCTCTCTCTCTCTCTCTCTGTGTGTCTGTCTATTCCTCTCTCTCTCTCTCTCTCTCTCTCTCTCTCTCTCACTATCTCTGTCTGTCTATTCCCCCCTCTCTCTCTCTCTCTCTCTCTCTCTCTGTCTATTCCCCCCCTCTCTCTCTCTCTCTCTCTGTCGCTTTCTCTCTCTCTCTCGCTCTCTGTCTATTCCCCCCCTCTCTCTCTCTCTCTGTCGCTTTCTCTCTCTCTCTCTCTGTCGCTTTCTCTCTCTCTCTCTCTGTCTGTCGCTCTCTCTCTCTCTCTCTCTCTCTCTCTGTCCTTCTCTATCTCTCTATGTCTGTTTATTCCTCACTCTCTCTCTGTCTGTCTATTTCCGCATTTTCATCTCTGTTTCTCATAACATTTGTAAGTCTTCCAGACTTAATCATAATTTCAGTTAGAAAATAAATTATTTTATATATTAGTGGTGTCATTCAACTTTTTAATGAAATTCATGTTAATTGAAACCATTCATACTTTTTCAACTATTCTCACTACTTCAACTTCTTCTTACGAATTTAAGCTATTCATCCAGTTTAGCTTTAGCAATTCAGCTATTCAGCATTCCCACGCATTTTCTGCAGGAAATGCATTTTTGGGGGAATGCTGTTCTACAGCATTCCACCTATTGTTATTCGATGTTATTGGGGGAATTCTGTTCTACAGCATTCCACCTATTGTTATTCGATGTTATTGGGGGAATTCTGTTCTACAGCATTCCACCTATTGTTATTTGATTTTATTTATTCTTATTATTCCGTATGTTTTTTGGCAGTCCGTAACTTCTGCATACTTTCACCTATTTAAACCATTCAACTTTTCAAATGTTCAGCTCTTTCAGGTAATGATGGGACTTCTTCAACTGTTTTCTACTATTTATACTTTTTAAAATATTAAGCTTTTTAACACTTTTTTTAACATTGAAGTCAATGAGAGCAGGCTTCAAATCCTTCAAATCCTCTTCTGCTTCAAAATGTATCTCCTACATTCTTTCACCTACAGATGTGATTCAAACTTTAAACTGTTTACAAAATATTCAGGTATTCGGGGTGTCCTCTTTGTTTTGATATCTTTTACAGGTTTTGTAAAAAAGCTGTTTAAGTTTAGTGATCATTTCAGGATTTTTTATCGATTAAACAGTGTGTATTGCGCTTGCTAGAGTGGATGATGTCATAGCTAGATGGTGAAGCTTCGAAAAAATTATCTTAGTTCCTTCTCTATAAACTGTTCTCACGCCGACAATATCTACTTGTCATACACAATTTATACATCAAAACGTAGGTATTTTTGTCTAGTTATTATTCCGTACGTTTTTTGGCTCTCCGTAACTTCTGCATACTTTGAGCTATTAAAATCATTCAACTTTTAAAATGTTCAGCTCCTTCAGCTAATGATGGGACTTCTTCAACTTTTTTTATACTATTTATACTTTTAAAATATTAAGCTTTTTAACACTTTTTTAAACATTGAAGTCAATGAGAGCATGCTTCAAATCCTTAAAATCTTCTTCCACTCCCAAAATTTTCAGCACCTCCATACTTTCACCTACAGACACCAAACACACTTTAAAATGTTCACAAAAACTTCAGGTATTAGGCTACTGCTTTTCAGTTTGATATCTTTTACAGTTTTTGTGAAAAAGCTGTATAAGTTTAGTGATCATTTCAGTATTTTTCTGCGTTTCTAGTGAGTTTCTATGGCGCAAGCTAGAGTGGATGATGTCATCGCCAGAGCACAGCTCTTTTAAAAAACTTATATTTGTCCCTTCTCTATAAATTGCTCTCACGCCCACAGTTATTACTTGTCATACACAATTTATACATGAAAACGTAGGTATTTTTGTCTAGTTTCAGCCAATGTGCTCTGTTATGCGATATGCCTTATACTTTTGGCTCGATGACCTTCCAAATGACAACAGTTCCAAATCTTCCTCCATTCGCTGCCATATTAAACGTCCTCCACATTTCCCAGCAAAACGCAGAGCGAACCAGTTTTTTTAAATCGCTGATATGCCCACATTTTTAAGTTCATCAACATACATTTTATATGGATGTGTTCATAAAGGCCTTGTCGTGGTCACGATTACATCATTTCAGTGATACGCCTTATCGTTTTAGCAGTCTGAGCCTTTATTTGAGAGCTTGTTCTCAGTCATTAGTCTACATCTTTTGCGTTCCACTTCTGTCTGTCTGTCTCAGACTCTCTCTGTCTCTCTCTGTCTGTCTCTATCTGTGTCTGTCTCTCTCTGTCTGTGTATTTCTCTCTGTCTCTCTCTGGCTGCCTCTGTCTGTCTCTCTCTCTCTCTGTCTCTCTCTGTATGTCTCTGTTTCACTCTGTCGGTCTGTCTCTCTCTGTCTGTCTCTTTCTCTGTCTATTCCTTCCTCTCTATCTCTCTCTCTGTCTGTCTATTCCTCTCTCTCTCTGTCTGTCTGTCTATTCCTCTCTCTCTCTCTCGGTCTGTCTATTCCTTCCCCTCTCTCTCTCTCTCTCTCTCTCTCTCTCTCTCTCTCTCTCTGTCTATTCCTCTCTCTCTGTCTATTCCTCTCTCTCTGTCTGTCTATTCCTTCATCTCTCTCTCGCTCTCTCTCTGTCTGTCTATTCCTCTCTCTCTCTCGGTCTCTGTCTCTCTCTGTCTGTCTCTTCCTCTCTCTCTGTCTGTCTATTCCTCTCTCGCTTTATGTCTGTCTATTCCTCTCTCTCTTTCTGTCTGTCCATTCCTCTCTCTCTCTCTGTCTGTCCATTTCTCTCTCTCTCTGTCTATTTCCGCATTTTCATCTCTGTTTCTCATAGCATTTGTAAGTCTTCTAGACATAATCATAATTTCAGTTAGAAAATAAATTATTTTATATATTAGTGATGTTATTCAACTTTTTCATGAAATTCATGTTAATTGAAACCATTCATACTTTTTCAACTATTCTCACTACTTCAACTTCTTCTTACTGATTTAAGCTATTCATCCAGTTTAGCTTTAGCAATTCAGCTATCCAGCATTCCCACGCATTTTCTGTAGGAAATTCATTTTCTAGTTATTATTATTCCGTATGTTTTTTGGCTCTCCGTAACTTCTGCATACGTTCAGCTATTAAAACCATTCAACTTTTAAAATGTTCAGCTCTTTCAGCTAATGATGGGACTTCTTCAACTTTTTTTCTACTATTTATACTTTTTAAAATATTAAGCTTTTTAACACTTTTTTTTTAAACATTGAAGTCAATGAGAGCATGCTTCAAATCTTATTCCGCTCCCAAAATTTTCAGCACCTCCATACTTTCACCTACAGACACCAGCTATCCGGCTACTGCTTTTCAGTTTGATATCTTTTACAGTTGTTGTGAAAAAGCTGTTTAGGTTTAGTGATCATTTTAGGATTTTTCTGCGTTTCTAATGAGTGTGTGTTGGGGACAGCTAGAGTGGATGATGTCATCGCCAGAGCACAGAGCCTTAAAAAAATTATCTTTGTCCCTTCTATATAAATTGCTCTCACGCCCACAATATTTACTTGTCATACACAATTTATACATGAAAACGTAGGTATTTCTGTCTAGTTTTAGCCAATCTGAGTTATGCGATATGACTTATACTTTTGGCTCGGTGAGCTTCCAAATGACAAGAGTTCCACATTTCCCTCCATTCGCGGCCATATTAAACGTCCTCCACATTTCTCAGCGAAACGCAGAGCAAAGCAGTTTTTTAAATCGCTGATATGCCCACATTTTTAAGTTTATCAAGATAAGATTAATATGGATGTGTTCATAAAGGCCTTGTCGTGGTCACGATTACATCATTTCAGTGATACGCCTTATCGTTTTAGCAGTCTGAGCCTTTATTTGAGAGCTTGTTCTCAGTGTGTTTGAATAGCTCCAGTGGGGCACGGCTGACAGTGTCAGAAGGTGACACGGTCGTTAACCTAATTAAAGATCACAGAGATCCCATCACAGACTTCAAAGGGTGTTTTCACTGGTCATACGTTACCATGACAACACTTTCACAGACAGTTGAATTGAATACTACAGGCAGTAATATGAACATTAGTCTACATCTTTTGCGTTCCACTTCTCTCTGTCTGTCTCAGTCTCTCTGTGTCTGTCTCTTTCTCTGTCTGTCTCTCTCGGTCTCTCTCTCTCTGTCTCTCTCTCTCGCTGTCTCTCTGTCTGTCTGTCTGTCTCTCTCTCTTTCTCTCCGTCTCTCTCTCTGTCTCTCTGTCTCTCTCTCTCTCTGTCTCTCTCTCTCTCTCCGTCTCTCTCTCTCTCTCTCTCTGTCTCTCTCTCTCTCTCTCTGGGTCTGTCTATTCCTCTCTCTCTCTCTGTCTATTCCTCTCTCTCTCTCTCTCCCTCTCTCTCTCTCACGCTGTCTCTCTCTCTCTGAGTCGGAGCTGAGTGTGTGAGTGAGCTGCAGCGTTTTGTAGTTTTTCTTACTTTTCTTTTTGTTTTTGATAATTTCATTTAGTTTTGGTTAGTTTAATGGTATAGGTCACTTTATCTTTAATTTGTGGTACTTTTTGGTGGTTAGTTTGGTTTATTTGGGTGGATTTGTCTCCTGCCGGCGTCTCGCCGGTCGGCGTGTGCAGCCGCCATGGTGAATGGAGAGGGGTTCTCCACGCTCACTAGAAAACATGGCATTAAGATCTGTCCTAGTTTTCCGTGTAGCGTGGAGGACATTGGATTAGCTGTGGGGGAAAAGGTCGGGCACGGTAGCATTAAGTCGGCCGTTCGGATGAACGGCGTCGTGGTCATCTTCCTGGACCGGGAGGACAAGGTGAACAAAGTCATCGAGGCAGGCATCACCTTGAGTGAAATGTTTGTACAAGTGCTACCGCTCACACAACCAGCCACGAAGGTAGTCCTGTCAAATGTCCCACCTTTCATCTCTGATGGGTTTCTCAGCAGAGAGTTGTCCAGACACGGGAAGATAGTTTCTCCCGTTAAAAAGATCCTGTCTGGATGTAAATCTCAGTTGTTGAAACACGTAGTGTCTCACCGCAGACAGCTGTATATGATACTGAACCATCGGAATGAGGAGCTCAACCTCCGCTTCCATGTCAAGGTAGATGATTATGAATACGTGATTTTTGCAACCTCATCAGGGATGAAATGTTTTGGTTGTGGAGAGGTGGGACACACCGTGAGGGCCTGCCCGAGACGAGGTTTTTATTTTTATTAATACGTGTACAGGTCACGATTTTCTCGTTTATTTCGTGTACAGGTCACGAATTTAATTTCGTGTACAGGTTACGAATTTCATTTCGTGTACAGGTTACAAATTTAATTTCATGTACTGGCACGGGTAAATTAAACGCCACACGCCGGCAACAACAACGGACGGACCGCCACACGGGGATGCGTTCCCCGGGCGCACTGACACAATCCGCGGTCTCTGTGGTACGCAACCGTCACACGGCGGACACGCCGACAACAACGGGACAGTTGTGGTTAATAACGCGGAAAGGAACTGCAACACGTGGGACGCGATCCCCGCTCTCCGGGGTAATTCATTTAAACGTTCATCTTTGACAGTATTACAGTTCAGCTTCAAGCTTTTCTAACAATATATTTTAACTCTTCACTTAGGTAATGCAGTTTAGCTTCCAACTCTAACAATTTTCCTGATTTTTTTAGCAGTGTGGTGCATTTGAGCTTCAAGATTTTTCGTACTATTTGTTTCATATTTCTGCATTTGTGAGTGATTTTCCAACCAGGTCTCACGCCAGTTCGTGAAATGATCACGTTATTTTTATTTATTAATACGTGTACAGGTCACGATTTTCTCGTTTATTTCGTGTACAGGTCACAAATTTAATTTCGTGTACAGGTTATGAATTTAATTTCGTGTACAGGTTACGAATTTCATTTCATGTACTGCCACGGGTAAACTAAACGCCACACGCCGGCAACAAAAACGGACGGACCGCCACACGGGGATGCGTTCCCCGGGCGCACAGACACGATCCGCGGTCTCTGTGGCACGCAACAACGGGGACATGAAACGCCACAACAACAGGACGGTTGAGGTTAGGAAAAAAAAGAACTGGGAAAGGAACCGTCACACGGTTGTGGTTAATAACGCGGAAAGGAACTGCAACACGCGGGACGCGATCCCCGCTCTCCGGGGTAATTCATTTAAACGTTCATCTTTGACAGTATTACAGTTCAGCTTCAAGCTTTTCTAACAATATATTTTAACTCTTCACTTAGGTAATGCAGTTTAGCTTCCAACTCTAACAATTTTCCTGATTTTTTTAGCAGTGTGGTGCATTTGAGCTTTAAGATTTTTCATACTATTTGTTTCATATTTCTGCATTTGTGAGTGATTATCCAACCCGGTCTCACGCCAGTTCGTGAAATGGTCACGTTATTTTTATTTATTAATACGTGTACAGGTCACGATTTTCTCGTTTATTTCGTGTACAGGTCACGAATTTAATTTCGTGTACAGGTTACGAATTTCATTTCGTGTACAGGTTACGAATTTCATTCATGTACTGCCACGGGTAAATTAAACGCCACACGCCGGCAACAACAACGGACGGACCGCCACACGGGGATGCGTTCCCCGGGCGCACTGACACAATCCGCGGTCTCTGTGGCACGCAACAACGGGGACATGAAATGCCACAACAACGGGACGGTTGAGGTTAGGAAAAAAAAGAACTGGGAAAGGAACCGTCACACGGTTGTTGTTAATAACGCGGAAAGGAACTGCAACACGTGGGACGCGATCCCCGCTCTCCGGGGTAATTCATTTAAACGTTCATCTTTGACAGTATTACAGTTCAGCTTCAAGCTTTTCTAACAATATGTTTTAACTCTTCACTTAGGTAATGCAGTTTAGCTTCCAACTCTAACCATTTTCCTGATTTTTTTTAGCAGTGTGGTGCATTTGAGCTTCAAGATTTTTCGTACCATTTGTTTCATATTTCTGCATTTGTGAGTGATTATCCAACCCGGTCTCACGCCAGTTTGTGAAATGGTCATGTTAATTTTATTCAATAATACGTGTACAGGTCACGATTTTCTCGTTTATTTCGTGTACAGGTCACGAATTTAATTTTGTGCACAGGTTATGAATTTCATTTTGTGTACAGGTTACGAATTTCATTTCATGTACTGCCACGGGTAAATTAAACGCCACACGCCGGCAACAACGGACGTCCCGCCACACGGGGATGCGTTCCCCGGGCGCACAGACACGATCCGCGGTCTCTGTGGCAAGCAACAACGGGGACATGAAACGCCACAACAACAGGACGGTTGAGGTTAGGAAAAAAAAGAACTGGGAAAGGAACCGTCACACGGTTGTGGTTAATAACGCGGAAAGGAACTGCAACACGCGGGACGCGATCCCCGCTCTCCGGGGTAATTCATTTAAACGTTCATCTTTGACAGTATTACAGTTCAGCTTCAAGCTTTTCTAACAATATATTTTAACTCTTCACTTAGGTAATGCAGTTTAGCTTCCAACTCTAACAATTTTCCTGATTTTTTTAGCAGTGTGGTGCATTTGAGCTTTAAGATTTTTCGTACTATTTGTTTCATATTTCTGCATTTGTGAGTGATTATCCAACCCGGTCTCACGCCAGTTCGTGAAATGGTCACGTTATTTTTATTTATTAATACGTGTACAGGTCACGATTTTCTCGTTTATTTCGTGTACAGGTCACGAATTTAATTTCGTGTACAGGTTACGAATTTCATTTCGTGTACAGGTTACGAATTTCATTTCATGTACTGCCACGGGTAAATTAAACGCCACACGCCGGCAACAACAACGGACGGACCGCCACACAGGGATGCGTTCCCCGGGCACACTGACACAATCCGCGGTCTCTGTGGTACGCAACCGTCACACGGCGGACACGCCGACAACAACGGGACAGTTGTGGTTAATAACGCGGAAAGGAACTGCAACACGTGGGACGCGATCCCCGCTCTCCGGGGTAATTCATTTAAATGTTCATCTTTGACAGTATTACAGTTCAGCTTCAAGCTTTTCTAACAATATATTTTAACTCTTCACTTAGGTAATGCAGTTTAGCTTCCAACTCTAACAATTTTCCTGATTTTTTTAGCAGTGTGGTGCATTTGAGCTTCAAGATTTTTCGTACCATTTGTTTCATATTTCTGCATTTGTGAGTGATTATCCAACCCGGTCTCACGCCAGTTCGTGAAATGGTCACGTTAATTTTATTCATTAATACGTGTACAGGTCACGATTTTCTCGTTTATTTCGTGTACAGGTCACGAATTTAATTTCGTGTACAGGTTATGAATTTAATTTTGTGTACAGGTTACGAATTTCATTTCATGTACTGCCACGGGTAAACTAAACGCCACACGCCGGCAACAACAACGGACGGACCGCCACACGGGGATGCGTTCCCCGGGCGCACAGACACGATCCGCGGTCTCTGTGGCACGCAACAACGGGGACATGAAACGCCACAACAACAGGACGGTTGAGGTTAGGAAAAAAAAGAACTGGGAAAGGAACCGTCACACGGTTGTGGTTAATAACGCGGAAAGGAACTGCAACACGCGGGACGCGATCCCCGCTCTCCGGGGTAATTCATTTAAACGTTCATCTTTGACAGTATTACAGTTCAGCTTCAAGCTTTTCTAACAATATATTTTAACTCTTCACTTAGGTAATGCAGTTTAGCTTCCAACTCTAACAATTTTCCTGTTTTTTTTAGCAGTGTGGTGCATTTGAGCTTTAAGATTTTTCGTACTATTTGTTTCATATTTCTGCATTTGTGAGTGATTATCCAACCCGGTCTCACGCCAGTTCGTGAAATGGTCACGTTATTTTTATTTATTAATACGTGTACAGGTCACGATTTTCTCGTTTATTTCGTGTACAGGTCACGAATTTAATTTCGTGTACAGGTTACGAATTTCATTTCGTGTACAGGTTACGAATTTCATTTCATGTACTGCCACGGGTAAATTAAACGCCACACGCCGGCAACAACAACGGACGGACCGCCACACAGGGATGCGTTCCCCGGGCGCACTGACACAATCCGCGGTCTCTGTGGTACGCAACCGTCACACGGTGGACACGCCGACAACAACGGGACAGTTGTGGTTAATAACGCGGAAAGGAACTGCAACACGCGGGACGCGATCCCCGCTCTCCGGGGTAATTCATTTAAACGTTCATCTTTGACAGTATTACAGTTCAGCTTCAAGCTTTTCTAACAATATATTTTAACTCTTCACTTAGGTAATGCAGTTTAGCTTCCAACTCTAACAATTTTCCTGATTTTTTTAGCAGTGTGGTGCATTTGAGCTTCAAGATTTTTCGTACTATTTGTTTCATATTTCTGCATTTGTGAGTGATTTTCCAACCCGGTCTCACGCCAGTTCGTGAAATGGTCTCGTTATTTTTATTTATTAATACGTGTACAGGTCACGATTTTCTCGTTTATTTTGTGTACATGTCATGAATTAATACGTGAAATTTTGTGTACAGGTTATGAATTTCATTTTGTGTACAGGTTACGAATTTCATTTCATGTACTGCCACGGGTAAATTAAACGCCACACGCCGGCAACAACGGACGTCCCGCCACACGGGGATGCGTTCCCCGGGCGCACAGACACGATCCGCGGTCTCTGTGGCACGCAACAACGGGGACATGAAACGCCACAACAACGGGACGGTTGAGGTTAGGAAAAAAAAGAACTGGGAAAGGAACCGTTGTGGTTAATAACGCAGAAAGGAACTGCAACACGTGGGACGCGATCCCCGCTCTCCGGGGTAATTCATTTAAACGTTCATCTTTGACAGTATTACAGTTCAGCTTCAAGCTTTTCTAACAATATATTTTAACTCTTCACTTAGGTAATGCAGTTTAGCTTCCAACTCTAACAATTTCCCCGCACGATTTTCTCGTTTATTTCGTGTACAGGTCACGAATTTAATTTCGTGTACAGGTTACGAATTTCATTTCGTGTACAGGTTACGAATTTCATTTCATGTACTGCCACGGGTAAATTAAACGCCACACGCCGGCAACAACAACGGACGGACCGCCACACAGGGATGCGTTCCCCGGGCGCACTGACACAATCCGCGGTCTCTGTGGTACGCAACCGTCACACGGCGGACACGCCGACAACAACGGGACAGTTGTGGTTAATAACGCGGAAAGGAACTGCAACACGCGGGACGCGATCCCCGCTCTCCGGGGTAATTCATTTAAACGTTCATCTTTGACAGTATTACAGTTCAGCTTCAAGCTTTTCTAACAATATATTTTAACTCTTCACTTAGGTAATGCAGTTTAGCTTCCAACTCTAACAATTTTCCTGATTTTTTTAGCAGTGTGGTGCATTTGAGCTTCAAGATTTTTCGTACTATTTGTTTCATATTTCTGCATTTGTGAGTGATTTTCCAACCCGGTCTCACGCCAGTTCGTGAAATGGTCTCGTTATCTTTATTTATTAATACGTGTACAGGTCACGATTTTCTCGTTTATTTCGTGTACAGGTTACGAATTTCATTTCATGTACTGCCACGGGTAAATTAAACGCCACACGCCGGCAACAACGGACGTCCCGCCACACGGGGATGCGTTCCCCGGGCGCACAGACACGATCCGCGGTCTCTGTGGCACGCAACAACTGGGACATGAAACGCCACAAGAACGGGACGGTTGAGGTTAGGAAAAAAAAGAACTGGGAAAGGAACCGTTGTGGTTAATAACGCAGAAAGGAACTGCAACACGTGGGACGCGATCCCCGCTCTCCGGGGTAATTAATTTAAACGTTCATCTTTGACAGTATTACAGTTCAGCTTTAAGCTTTTCTAACAATATATTTTAACTCTTCACTTAGGTAATGCAATTTAGCTTCCAACTCTAACAATTTTCCTGATTTTTTTAGCAGTGTGGTGCATTTGAGCTTTAAGATTTTTCGTACCATTTGTTTCATATTTCTGCATTTGTGAATGATTATCCAACCCGGGCTCACGCCAGTTCGTGAAATGGTCACGTTCATTTTATTCATTAATACGTGTACAGGTCACGATTTTTAGGCTGTTATTCACTTAGTCATAGCGCCCCCTAGTGGTAACAGGAAGTAGGCCTAAAAGTCAAGGTGCTATACTTTACGAAATTTGCCCCCTATGCTTAAGCCTCGCCCCCTTTCTCAACATTTGAACCATTTAAGGTATACCCTTGTGTGAGGTATCATTGAACTCAGCAGAGAGTTCCTTATTCATTAGTGATTGTTTGGCCCGCCCCTCTGTGCTTAGCCACGCCCCTTTTATAACTAATGACCCGTTTGATATAGACCTTTGTATGATGTATCAAAGAACTCAGCAGAGAGTTCCTTCTTCATTGGTGATGGTTTGGCACGCCCTTTATGCTTAAGCCACGCCCCATTTCTCAACATTTGAATCGTTTAAGGTATACCCTTGTGTGAGGTATCATTGAACTCAGCAGAGAGTTCCTTCGTCATTGGTGATGGTTTGACCCGCCCCCTAAGCTTTAGCCACGCGCCATTTGTAACTAATGACCCGTTGGATGTAGACCTTTGTATGAGGTATCAAAGAAATCAGCAGAGAGTTCCTTCTTCATTGGTGATGGTTTGGCCCGCCCCCTGTGCTTTAGCCACGCCCCCTCTATAACTAATGACCCGTTTGATGTAGACCCTTGTGTGAGGTATCATTGAATTCAGCAGAGAGTTCCTTTTTAATTGGTGATGGTTTGACCAGCCCCCTATACTTTAGCCACGCCCCTTTTCACAGCTAATGAAATGTAAGACATAGAGTCTGGTGTG
Organism: Zingel zingel; assembly: GCA_023566125.1. NCBI lineage: Eukaryota > Metazoa > Chordata > Actinopteri > Perciformes > Percidae > Zingel > Zingel zingel. The sequence goes on along the minus strand of CM042318.1, from coordinate 35,733,550 downwards.
AGGTATCGTTGAACTCAGCAGGGAGTTCCCTTTTCATTGGTGACGTTTTACGGTGTCTGAGTGCCGGGCAAATGCACAGTCGCAAGAAGCGACATCTTAAGACATTAAAGATGAAAAGTTGTTAAAAGAAAAACATTTCGTCATAGGGCATGGCCGTGGCGGGGCGGCCATTTTGTGCGTTTCGCCGCCGAAACAGGAAGTGGGTGTAACTCGAGTGTACATTGTCCGATTGGCTAGAAACTTTTCAGGATTCACAAGAGTCCAACCCTGAGGACAAATAAAGGCTGATATTCACTTAGTCATAGCGCCCCCTAGTGGTAACAGGAAGTCAAGGTGCTATACTTTACGAAATTTGCCCTTTATGCTTAAGCCACGCCCCCAGCAGAGAGTTCCTTATTCATTAGTGATTGTTTGGCTCGCCCCTCTGTGCTTAGCCCACGCCCCTTTTATAACTAATGACCCGTTTGATATAGACCTTTGTATGATGTATCAATGAACTCAGCAGAGAGTTCCTTCTTCATTGGTGATGGTTTGACCTGCCCCCTAAGCTTTAGCCACGCTCCCTATAATTTAGCCACGCCCCCTTTCTCAAATGACGATTCAAATGTTGAGAAATGGGGCGTGGCTTAAGCGTAGGGGGTGCCCTATGCTTAAGCCACGCCCCATTTCTCAACATTTGAATCATTTAAGGTATACCCTTGTGTGAGGTATCATTGAACTCAGCAGAGAGTTCCTTATTCATTAGTGATTGTTTGGCCCGCCCCTCTGTGCTTAGCCACGCCCCCTTTCATAATTGGTGACCCGTTTATGGTAGAGTCTTATGTGAGGTATCAATGAACTCAGCAGAGACTTCCTTTTTCATTGGTCATGGTTTGGCCCGCCCCCTATGCTTTAGCCACGCCCCCTCTATGACTAATGACCCGTTTGACATAGACCCTTGTGTGAGGTATCATTTAACTCAGCAGAGTTCCTTATTCATTAGTGATTGTTTGGCCCGCCCCTCTGTGCTTTGCCACGCCCCCTTTCAAAATTGGTGACCCGTTTATGGTAGAGTCTTCTGTGAGGTATCAATGAACTCAGCAGAGACTTCCTTTTTCATTGGTCATGGTTTGGCCCGCCCCTATGCTTTAGCCACGCCCCCTCTATGACTAATGACCCGTTTGATGTAGACCCTTGTGTGAGGTATCATTGAACTCAGCAGAGAGTTCCTTATTCATTAGTGATTGTTTGGCCCGCCCCTCTGTGCTTTGCCACGCCCCCTTTCATAATTGGTGACCCGTTTATGGTAGAGTCTTCTGTGAGGTATCAATGAACTCAGCAGAGACTTCCTTTTTCATTGGTCATGGTTTGACCCGACCCCTAAGCTTTAGCCACGCCCCCTATACTTTAGCCACGCCCCCTTCATAACTAATGACCCGTTTGATGTAGACCCTTGTTTGAGGTATCATTGAACTCAGCAGAGAGTTCGTTATTCATTGGTGATGGTTTGACCTGCCCTCTATGCTTAAGCCACGCCCCCTTTATAACTAATGACCCGTTTGATGTAGACCTTTGTATGAGGTATCAAAGAATTCAGCAGAGAGTTCCTTTTTAATTGGTGATGGTTTGACCAGCCCCCTATACTTTAGCCACGCCCCTTTTCACAGCTAATTAAATGTAAGACATAGAGTCTGGTGTGAGGTATCGTTGAACTCGGCAGGGAGTTCCCTTTTCATTGGTGATATTTTACGGTGTCTAAGTGCCGGGCAAATGCACGGTCGCAAGGAGCGACATCTTAAGACATTAAAGATGAAAAGTTGTTAAAAGAAAAAACATTTCGTCATAGGGCGTGGCCGTGGCGGGGCGGCCATTTTGTGCGTTTCGCCACCGAAACAGGAAGTGGGTGTAACTCGAGTGTACATTGTCCGATTGGCTAGAAACTTTTCAGGATTCACAAGAGTCCAACCTTGAGGACAAATAAAGGCTGATATTCACTTAGTCCTAGCGCCCCCTAGTGGTAACAGGAAGTCAAGGTGCTATACTTTACGAAATTTGCCCTTTATGCTTAAGCCACGCCCTCAGCAGAGAGTTCCTTATTCATTAGTGATTGTTTGGCTCGCCCCTCTGTGCTTAGCCCACGCCCCCTTTTATAACTAATGACCCGTTTGATATAGACCTTTGTATGATGTATCAAAGAACTCAGCAGAGAGTTCCTTCTTCATTGGTGATGGTTTGATCCGCCCCCTAAGCTTTAGCCACGCCCCCTATACTTTAGCCACGCCCCCTTTCTCAAATGACGATTCAAATGTTGAGAAATGGGGCGTGGCTTAAGCGTAGGGGGCGCCCTATTCTTAAGCCACGCCCCATTTCTCAACATTTGAATCGTTTAAGGTATACCCTTGTGTGAGGTATCATTGAACTCAGCAGAGTTCCTTATTAATTAGTGATTGTTTGGCCCGCCCCTCTGTGCTTAGCCACGCCCCCTTTCATAATTGGTGACCCGTTTATGGTAGAGTCTTATGTGAGGTATCAATGTACTCAGCAGAGACTTCCTTTTTCATTGGTCATGGTTTGGCCCGCCCCCTATGCTTTAGCCACGCCCCCTCTATGACTAATGACCCGTTTGATGTAGACCCTTGTGTGAGGTATCATTGAACTCAGCAGAGAGTTCCTTATTCATTAGTGATTGTTTGGCCCGCCCCTCTGGGCTTTGCCACGCCCCCTTTCATAATTGGTGACCCGTTTATGGTAGAGTCTTCTATGAGGTATCAATGAACTCAGCAGAGACTTCCTTTTTCATTAGTCATGGTTTGACCCGCCCCCTAAGCTTTAGCCACGCCCCCTATACTTTAGCCACGCCCCATTCATAACTAATTACCCGTTTGGTGTAGACCCTTGTTTGAGGTATCATTGAACTCAGCAGAGAGTTCGTTATTCATTGGTGATGGTTTGACCCGCCCTCTATGCTTAAGCCACGCCCCCTTTATAACTAATGACCCGTTTGATGTAGACCTTTGTATTAGGTATCAAAGAATTCAGCAGAGAGTTCCTTTTTAATTGGTGATGGTTTGACCAGCCCCCTATACTTTAGCCACGCCCCTTTTCACAGCTAATTAAATGTAAGACATAGAGTCTGGTGTGAGGTATCGTTGAACTCGGCAGGGAGTTCCCTTTTCATTGGTGATGTTTTACGGTATCTAAGTGCCGGGCAAATGCACGGTCGCAAGGAGCGACATCTTAAGACATTAAAGATGAAAAGTTGTTAAAAGAAAAACATTTCGTCATAGGGCGTGGCCGTGGCGGTGCGGCCATTTTGTGCGTTTCGCCACCGAAACAGGAAGTGGGTGTAACTCGAGTGTACATTGTCCGATTGGCTAGAAACTTTTCAGGATTCACAAGAGTCCAACCCTGAGGACAAATAAAGGCTGATATTCACTTAGTCATAGCGCCCCCTAGTGGTAACAGGAAGTCAAGGTGCTATACTTTACGAAATTTGCCCTTTATGCTTAAGCCACGCCCCCAGCAGAGAGTTCCTTATTCATTAGTGATTGTTTGGCTCGCCCCTCTGTGCTTAGCCCACGCCCCCTTTTATAACTAATGACCCGTTTGATATAGACCTTTGTATGATGTATCAAAGAACTCAGCAGAGAGTTCCTTCTTCATTGGTGATGGTTTGACCCGCCCCCTAAGCTTTAGCCACGCCCCCTAAGCTTTAGCCACGCCCCCTTTCTCAAATGACGATTCAAATGTTGAGAAATGGGGCGTGGCTTAAGCGTAGGGGGCGCCCTATGCTTAAGCCACGCCCCATTTCTCAACATTTGAATCGTTTAAGGTATACCCTTGTGTGAGGTATCATTGAACTCAGCCGAGAGTTCCTTATTCATTAGTGATTGTTTGGCCCGCCCCTCTGTGCTTTGCCACGCCCCCTTTCAAAATTGGTGACCCGTTTATGGTAGAGTCTTCTGTGAGGTATCAATGAACTCAGCAGAGACTTCCTTTTTCATTTGTCATGGTTTGGCCCGCCCCTATGCTTTAGCCACGCCCCCTCTATGACTAATGACCCGTTTGATGTAGACCCTTGTGTGAGGTATCATTGAACTCAGCAGAGAGTTCCTTATTCATTAGTGATTGTTTGGCCCGCCCCTCTGTGCTTTGCCACGCCCCCTTTCATAATTGGTGACCCGTTTATGGTAGAGTCTTCTGTGAGGTATCAATGAACTCAGCAGAGACTTCCTTTTTCATTGGTCATGGTTTGACCCGTCCCCTAATCTTTAGCCACGCCCCCTATACTTTAGCCACGCCCCCTTCATAACTAATGACCCGTTTGATGTAGACCCTTGTGTGAGGTATCATTGAACTCAGCAGAGAGTTCGTTATTCATTGGTGATGGTTTGACCTGCCCTCTATGCTTAAGCCACGCCCCCTTTATAACTAATGACCCGTTTGATGTAGACCTTTGTGTGAGGTATCATTGAATTCAGCAGAGAGTTCCTTTTTAATTGGTGATGGTTTGACCAGCCCCCTATACTTTAGCCACGCCCCTTTTCACAGCTAATTAAATGTAAGACATAGAGTCTGGTGTGAGGTATCGTTGAACTCGGCAGGGAGTTCCCTTTTCATTGGTGATGTTTTACGGTGTCTAAGTGCCGGGCAAATGCACGGTCGCAAGGAGCGACATCTTAAGACCTTAAAGATGAAAAGTTGTTAAAAGAAAAAACATTTCGTCATAGGGCGTGGCCGTGGCGGGGCGGCCATTTTGTGCGTTTCGCCACCGAAACAGGAAGTGGGTGTAACTCGAGTGTACATTGTCCGATTGGCTAGAAACTTTTCAGGATTCACAAGAGTCCAACCCTGAGGACAAATAAAGGCTGATATTCACTTAGTCATAGCGCCCCCTAGTGGTAACAGGAAGTCAAGGTGCTATACTTTACGAAATTTGCCCTTTATGCTTAAGCCACGCCCCCAGCAGAGAGTTCCTTATTCATTAGTGATTGTTTGGCTCGCCCCTCTGTGCTTAGCCCACGCCCCCTTTTATAACTAATGACCCGTTTGATATAGACCTTTGTATGATGTATCAAAGAACTCAGCAGAGAGTTCCTTCTTCATTGGTGATGGTTTGACCCGCCCCCTAAGCTTTAGCCACGCCCCCTAAGCTTTAGCCACGCCCCCTTTCTCAAATGACGATTCAAATGTTGAGAAATGGGGCGTGGCTTAAGCGTAGGGGGCGCCCTATGCTTAAGCCACGCCCCATTTCTCAACATTTGAATCGTTTAAGGTATACCCTTGTGTGAGGTATCATTGAACTCAGCCGAGAGTTCCTTATTCATTAGTGATTGTTTGGCCCGCCCCTCTGTGCTTTGCCACGCCTCCTTTCAAAATTGGTGACCCGTTTATGGTAGAGTCTTCTGTGAGGTATCAATGAACTCAGCAGAGACTTCCTTTTTCATTGGTCATGGTTTGGCCCGCCCCTATGCTTTAGCCACGCCCCCTCTATGACTAATGACCCGTTTGATGTAGACCCTTGTGTGAGGTATCATTGAACTCAGCAGAGAGTTCCTTATTCATTAGTGATTGTTTGGCCCGCCCCTCTGTGCTTTGCCACGCCCCCTTTCATAATTGGTGACCCGTTTATGGTAGTCTTCTGTGAGGTATCAATGAACTCAGCAGAGACTTCCTTTTTCATTGGTCATGGTTTGACCCGTCCCCTAAGCTTTAGCCACGCCCCCTATACTTTAGCCACGCCCCCTTCATAACTAATGACCCGTTTGATGTAGACCCTTGTGTGAGGTATCATTGAACTCAGCAGAGAGTTCGTTATTCATTGGTGATGGTTTGACCTGCCCTCTATGCTTAAGCCACGCCCCCTTTATAACTAATGACCCGTTTGATGTAGACCTTTGTATGAGGTATCAAAGAATTCAGCAGAGAGTTCCTTTTTAATTGATGATGGTTTGACCAGCCCCCTATACTTTAGCCACGCCCCTTTTCACAGCTAATTAAATGTAAGACATAGAGTCTGGTGTGAGGTATCGTTGAACTCGGCAGGGAGTTCCCTTTTCATTGGTGATGTTTTACGGTGTCTAAGTGCCGGGCAAATGCACGGTCGCAAGGAGCGACATCTTAAGACATTAAAGATGAAAAGTTGTTAAAAGAAAAAACATTTCGTCATAGGGCGTGGCCGTGGCGGGGCGGCCATTTTGTGCGTTTCGCCGCCGAAACAGGAAGTGGGTGTAACTCGAGTGTACATTGTCCGATTGGCTAGAAACTTTTCAGGATTCACAAGAGTCCAACCTTGAGCACAAATAAAGGCTGATATTCACTTAGTCCTAGCGCCCCCTAGTGGTAACAGGAAGTCAAGGTGCTATACTTTACGAAATTTGCCCTTTATGCTTAAGCCACGCCCTCAGCAGAGAGTTCCTTATTCATTAGTGATTGTTTGGCTCGCCCCTCTGTGCTTAGCCCACGCCCCCTTTTATAACTAATGACCCGTTTGATATAGACCTTTGTATGATGTATCAAAGAACTCAGCAGAGAGTTCCTTCTTCATTGGTGATGGTTTGATCCGCCCCCTAAGCTTTAGCCACGCCCCCTATACTTTAGCCACGCCCCCTTTCTCAAATGACGATTCAAATGTTGAGAAATGGGGCGTGGCTTAAGCGTATGGGGCGCCCTATTCTTAAGCCACGCCCCATTTCTCAACATTTGAATCGTTTAAGGTATACCCTTGTGTGAGGTATCATTGAACTCAGCCGAGAGTTCCTTATTCATTAGTGATTGTTTGGCCCGCCCCTCTGTGCTTAGCCACGCCCTCTTTCATAATTGGTGACCCGTTTATGGTAGTCTTATGTGAGGTATCAATGAACTCAGCAGAGACTTCCTTTTTCATTGGTCATGGTTTAGACCGCCCCCTATGCTTTAGCCACGCCCCCTCTATGACTAATGACCCGTTTGATGTAGACCCTTGTGTGAGGTATCATTGAACTCAGCAGATAGTTCCTTATTCATTAGTGATTGTTTGACCCGCCCCTCTGTGCTTTGCCACGCCACCTTTCATAATTGGTGACCCGTTTATGGTAGAGTCTTCTGTGAGGTATCAATGAACTCAGCAGAGTCTTCCTTTTTCATTGGTCATGGTTTGACCCGCCCCCTAAGCTTTAGCCACACCCCCTATACTTTAGCCACGCCCCCTTCATAACTAATGACCCGTTTGATGTAGACCCTTGTGTGAGTTATCATTGAACTCAGCAGAGAGTTCGTTATTCATTGGTGATGGTTTGACCCGCCCTCTATGCTTAAGCCACTCCCCCTTTATAACTAATGACCCGTTTGATGTAGACCTTTGTATTAGGTATCAAAGAATTCAGCAGAGAGTTCCTTTTTAATTGGTGATGGTTTGACCAGCCCCCTATACTTTAGCCACGCCCATTTTCACAGCTAATTAAATGTAAGACATAGAGTCTGGTGTGAGGTATCGTTGAACTCGGCAGAGAGTACCTTATTCATTAGTGATTGTTTGGCCCGCCCCTCTGTGCTTTGCCACGCCCCCTTTCTCAACATTTGAACCATTTAAGGTATACCCTTGTGTGAGGTATCATTGAACTCAGAAGAGAGTTCGTTATTCATTAGTGATTGTTTGGCCCGCCCCTCTGTGCTTAGCCACGCCCCCTTTCATAACTAATGAGCCGTTTGATGTAGACCTTTGTAACCACGACCCCTTTCATAATTAGTGACCCGTTTATGGTAGAGTCTTATGTGAGGTATCAATGAACTCAGCAGAGACTTCTTTTTTCATTGGTCATGGTTTGGACCGCCCCCTATGCTTTACCCACGCCCCCTCTATGACTAATGACCCGTTTGATGTAGACCTTTGTATGAGGTATCAAAGAATTCAGCAGAGAGTTCCTTTTTAATTGGTGATGGTTTGACCAGCCCCCTATACTTTAGCCACGCCCCTTTTCACAGCTAATTAAATGTAAGACATAGAGTCTGGTGTGAGGTATCGTTGAACTCGCCAGGGAGTTCCCTTTTCATTGATGTTTTACGGTGTCTAAGTGCCGGGCAAATGCACGGTCGCAAGGAGCGACATCTTAAGACTTTAAAGATGAAAAGTTGTTAAAAGAAAAACATTTCGTCATAGGGCGTGGCAGTGGCGGGGCGGCCATTTTGTGCATTTCGCCGCCGAAACAGGAAGTGGGTGTAACTCGAGTGTACATTGTCCGATTGGCTAGAAACTTTTCAGGATTCACAAGAGTCCAACCCTGAGGACAAATAAAGGCTGATATTCACTTAGTGATAGCACCCCCTAGTGGTAACAGGAAGTCAAGGTGCTATACTTTACGAAATTTGCCCTTTCTGCTTTAGCCACGCCCCCAGCAGAGAGTTCCTTATTCATTAGTGATTGTTTGGCTCGCCCCTCTGTGCTTAGCCCACGCCCCCTTTTATAACTAATGACCCGTTTGATATAGACCTTTGTATGATGTATCAAAGAACTCAGCAGAGAGTTCCTTCTTCATTGGTGCTGGTTTGACCCGCCCCCTTAGCTTTAGCCACGCCCCCTATACTTTAGCCACGCCCCCTTTCTCAAATGACGATTCAAATGTTGAGAAATGGGGCGTGGCTTAAGCGTAGGGGGCGCCCTATGCTTAAGCCACGCCCCATTTCTCAACATTTGAATCGTTTAAGGTATACCCTTGTGTGAGGTATCATTGAACTCAGCAGAGAGTTCCTTATTCATTAGTGATTGTTTGGCCCGCCCCTCTGTGCTTAGCCACGCCCCCTTTCATAATTGGTGACCCGTTTATGGTAGAGTCTTATGTGAGGTATCAATGAACTCAGCAGAGACTTCCTTTTTCATTGGTCATGGTTTGGCCTGCCCCCTATGCTTTAGCCACGCCCCCTCTATGACTAATGACCCGTTTGATGTAGACCCTTGTGTGAGGTATCATTGAACTCAGCAGATAGTTCCTTATTCATTAGTGATTGTTTGACCCGCCCCTCTGTGCTTTGCCACGCCCCCTTTCATAATTGGTGACCCGTTTATGGTAGAGTCTTATGTGAGGTATCAATGAACTCAGCAGAGACTTCCTTTTTCATTGGTCATGGTTCGACCCGCCCCCTATGCTTAAGCCACGCCCCCTTTCTCAACATTTGAACCATTTAAGGTATAACCTTGTGTGAGGTATCATTGAACTCAGCAGAGAGTTCCTTATTAATTAGTGATTGTTTGGCCCGCCCCTCTGTGCTTAGCCACGCTCCCTTTCATAATTGTTGACCCGTTTATGGTAGTCTTATGTGAGGTATTAATGAACTCAGCAGAGACTTCCTTTTTCATTGGTCATGGTTTGACCCGCCCCCTAAGCTTTAGCCACGCCCCCTATACTTTAGCCACGCCCCCTTCATAACTAATGACCCGTTTGATGTAGACCCTTGTGTGAGTTATCATTGAACTCAGCAGAGAGTTCGTTATTCATTGGTGATGGTTTGACCCGCCCTCTATGCTTAAGCCACTCCCCCTTTATAACTAATGACCCGTTTGATGTAGACCTTTGTATTAGGTATCAAAGAATTCAGCAGAGAGTTCCTTTTTAATTGGTGATGGTTTGACCAGCCCCCTATACTTTAGCCACGCCCATTTTCACAGCTAATTAAATGTAAGACATAGAGTCTGGTGTGAGGTATCGTTGAACTCGGCAGAGAGTACCTTCTTCATTGGTGATGGTTTGGCCCGCCCCCTATGCTTAAGCAACGCCCCCTTTCTCAACATTTGAACCATTTAAGGTATACCCTTGTGTGAGGTATCATTGAACTCAGCAGAGAGTTCATTATTCATTAGTGATTGTTTGGCCCGCCCCTCTGTGCTTAGTCACGCCTCCTTTCATAACTAATGACTTGTTTGATGTAGACCTTTTTAACCACGCCCCCTTTCATAATAATTGACCCGTTTATGGTAGAGTCTTATGTGAGGTATTAATGAACTCAGCAGAGACTTCCTTTTTCATTGGTCATGGTTTGACCTGCCCCCTAAGCTTTAGCCACGCCCCCTTTATAACTAATGACCCGTTTGATGTAGACCTTTGTATGAGGTATCAAAGAATTCAGCAGAGAGTTCCTTCTTCATTGGTGATGGTTTGGCCCGCCCCCTATGCTTTAGCCACGCCCCCTCTATGACTAATGACACATTTGACATAGACCCTTGTGTGAAGTATCATTGAACTCAGCAGAGAGTTCGTTATTCATTAGTGATTGTTTGGCCCGCGCCTCTGTTCTTAGCCACGCCCCCTTTCATAATTGGTGACCCGTTTATGGTAGAGTCTTATGTGAGGTATCAATGAACTCAGCAGAGACTTCAATTTTCATTGGTTATGGTTCGACCCGCCCCCTATGCTTAAGCCACGCCCCTTTCTCAACATTTGAACCATTTAAGGTATACCCTTGTGTGAGGTATCATTGAACTCAGCAGAGAGTTCCTTATTCATTAGTGATTGTTTGGCCCGCCCCTCTGTGCTTAGCCACGCCCCCTTTCATAACTAATGACTTGTTTGATGTAGACCTTTGTAACCACGCCCCCTTTCATAATTGTTGACCCGTTTATGGTAGATTCTTATGTGAGGTATCAATGAACTCAGCAGAGACTTCCTTTTTCATTGGGATGGTTTGACCCACCCCCTAAGCTTTAGCCACGCCTCCTATATAACTAATGACCCGTTTGATGTAGACCTTTGCATGAGGCATCAAAGAATTCAGCAGAGAGTTCCTTCTTCATTGATGATGGTTTGGCCCGCGCCTATGCTTAAGCCACGCCCCCTTTCACAAAATTTGAACCATTTAAGGTATACCCTTATGTGAGGTGTCATTGAACTCAGCAGAGAGTTCGTTATTCATTAGTGATTGTTTGGCCCGCCCCTCTGTGCTTAGCCACGCCCCCTTTCATAATTGGTGACCCGTTAATGGTAGAGTCTTATGTGAGGTATCAATGAACTCAGCAGAGACTTCCTTTTTCATTGGTCATGGTTCGACCCACCCCCTATGCTAAAGCCACGCCCCATTTCACAAAATTTGAATCATTTAAGGTATACCCCTGTGTGAGGTATCATTGAACTCAGCAGAGAGTTCCTTATTCATTAGTGATTGTTTGGCCCGCCCCTCTGTGCTTATCCACGCCCACTTTCATAACTAATGACCCGTTTGATGTAGACCTTTGTAACCACGCCCCCTTTCATAATTAGTGACCCGTTTATGGTAGAGTCTTATGTGAGGTATCAATGAACTCGGCAGAGACTTCCTTCTTCATTGGTGATGGTTTGGCCTGCCCCCTATGCTTAAGCCACGCCCCCTTTCTCAACATTTGAACCATTTAAGGAATACCCTTGTGTGAGGTATCATTGAACTCAGCAGAGAGTTCCTTATTCATTAGTGATTGTTTGGCCCGCCCCTCTGGGCTTAGCCACGCCCCCTTTCATAACTAATGACCCGTTTGATGTAGACCTTTGTAACCACGCCCCCTTTCATAATTGGTGACCCGTTTATGGTAGAGTCTTATGTGAGGTATCAATGAACTCAGCAGAGACTTCCTTTTTCATTGGTCATGGTTTGACCCGCCCCCATAGCTTTAGCCACACCCCCTTTATAATTAATGACCCGTTTGATGTAGACCTTTGTATGAGGTATCAAAGAATTCAGCAGAGTTCCTTCTTCATTGGTGATGGTTTGGCCCGCCCCCTATGCTTAAGCCACGCCCCATTTCTCATCATTTGAACCATTTAACGTATACCCTTGTGTGAGGTATCATTGAATTCAGCAGAGAGTTCGTTATTCATTAGTGATTGTTTGGCCCGCCCCTCTGTGCTTAGCCACGCTCCCTTTCATAATTGTTGACCCGTTTATGGTAGAGTCTTATGTGAGGTATTAATGAACTCAGCAGAGACTTCCTTTTTCATTGGTCATGGTTTGACCTGCCCCCTAAGCTTTAGCCACGCCCCCTTTATAACTAATGACCCGTTTGATGTAGACCTTTGTATGAGGTATCAAAGAATTCAGCAGAGAGTTCCTTCTTCATTGGTGATGGTTTGGCCCGCCCCCTATGCTTTAGCCACGCCCCCTTTTATAACCAATGACACGTTTGATGTAGACCCTTGTGTGAGGTATCATTGAACTCAGCAGAGAGTTCATTATTCATTAGTGATTGTTTGGCCCGCGCCTCTGTTCTTAGCCACGCCCCCTTTCATAATTGGTGACCCGTTTATGGTAGAGTCTAATGTGAGGTATCAATGAACTCAGCAGAGACTTCAATTTTCATTGGTCATGGTTCGACCCGCCCCCTATGCTTAAGCCACGCCCCTTTCTCAACATTTGAACCATTTAAGGTATACCCTTGTGTGAGGTATCATTGAACTCATCAGAGAGTTCCTTATTCATTAGTGATTGTTTGGCCCGCCCCTCTGTGCTTAGCCACGCCCCCTTTCATAACTAATGACTTGTTTGATGTAGACCTTTGTAACCACGCCCCCTTTCATAATTGTTGACCCGTTTATGGTAGAGTCTTATGTGAGGTATCAATGAACTCAGCAGAGACTTCCTTTTTCATTGGGATGGTTTGACCCACCCCCTAAGCTTTAGCCACGCCTCCTTTATAACTAATGACCCGTTTGATGTAGACCTTTGCATGAGGCATCAAAGAATTCAGCAGAGAGTTCCTTATTCATTAGTGATTGTTTGGACCGCCCCTCTGTGCTTAGCCACGCCCCCTTTCATAATTAATGACCCGTTTGATGTAGACCCTTGTGTGAGGTATCATGGAACTCAGCAGAGAGTTCGTTATTCATTAGTCATTGTTTGGCCCGCCCCTCTGTGCTTAGCCACGCCCCCTTTCATAATTGGTGACCCGTTTATGGTAGAGTCTTATATGAGTTATCAATGAACTCAGCAGAGACTTCCTTTTTCATTGGTCATGGTTTGGTCCGCCCCCTAAGCTTTAGCCACGCCCCCTTCATAACTAATGACCTGTTTGATGTAGACCTTTGTATGAGGTATCAAAGAATTCAGCAGAGTTCCTTCTGCATTGGTGATGGTTTGGCCCGCCCCCTATGCTTAAGCCACGCCCCCTCTCTCAACATTTGAACCATTTAAGGTATACCCTTGTGTGAGGTATCATTGAATTCAGCAGAGAGTTCCTTATTCATTAGTGATTGTTTGGCCCGCCCCTCTGTGCTTAGCCACGCCCCCTTTCATAACTAATGACCCGTTTGATGTAGACCTTTGTAACCACGCCCCCTTTCATAATTGGTGACCCGTTTATGGTAGAGTCTTATGTGAGGTATCAATGAACTCAGCAGAGACTTCCTTTTTCATTGGTCATGGTTTGACCCGCCCCCTAAGCTTTAGCCATGCCCCCTTTTATAACTAATGATCCGTTTGATATAGACCTTTGTATGATGTATCAAAGAACTCAGCAGAGAGTTCCTTCTTCATTGGTGATGGTTTGGCCCGCCCCCTACTCTTAAGCCACGCCCCCTTTCTCAACATTTGAACCATTTAAGGAACACCCTTGTGTGAGGTATCATTGAACTCAGCAGAGAGTTCGTTATTCATTAGTGATTGTTTGGCCCGCCCCTCTGTGCTTAGCCACGCCCCCTTTCATAATTGGTGACCCGTTAATGGTAGAGTCTTATGTGAGGTATCAATGAACTCAGCAGAGACTTCCTTTTTCATTGGTCATGGTTCGACCCACCCCCTAAGCTTTAGCCACGCCCCCTTTATAATTAATGACCCGTTTGATGTAGACCTTTGTATGAGGTATCAAAGAATTCAGCAGAGAGTTCCTTCTTCATTGGTGATGGTTTGGCCCGCCCCCTATGCTTTAGCCACGCCCCCTTTCTCAACATTTGAACCATTTAAGGCATACCCTTGTGTGAGGTATCATTGAACTCAGAAGAGAGTTCGTTTTTCATTAGTGATTGTTTGGCCCGCCCCTCTGTGCTTAGCCACGCCCCCTTTCATAACTAATGAGCCGTTTGATGTAGACCTTTGTAACCACGCCCCCTTTCATAATTAGTGACCCGTTTATGGTAGAGTCTTATGTGAGGTATCAATGAACTCAGCAGAGACTTCCTTTTTCATTGGTCATGGTTTGGCCCGCCCCCTATGCTTTAGCCACGCCCCCTTTCTCAACATTTGAACCATTTAAGGTATACCCTTGTGTGAGGTATCATTGAACTCAGCAGAGAGTTCCTTATTCATTAGTGATTGTTTGGCCCGCCCCTCTGTGCTTAGCCACGCCCCCTTTCATAATTAATGACACATTTGATGTAGACCCTTGTGTGAGGTATCATGGAACTCAGCAGAGAGTTCGTTATTCATTAGTCATTGTTTGGCCCGCCCCTCTGTGCTTAGCCACGCCCCCCTTTCATAACTAATGACCCGTTTGATGTAGACCTTTGTAACCACGCCCCCTTTCATAATTGGTGACCCGTTTATGGTAGAGTCTTATGTGAGGTATCAATGAACTCAGCAGAGACTTCCTTTTTCATTGGTCATGGTTTGACCCGCCCCCTAAGCTTTAGCCACGCCCCCTTTTATAACTAATGACCCGTTTGATATAGACCTTTGTATGATGTATCAAAGAACTCAGCAGAGAGTTCCTTCTTCATTGGTGATGGTTTGGCCCGCCCCCTACGCTTAAGCCACGCCCCCTTTCTCAACATTTGAACCATTTAAGGAATACCCTTGTGTGAGGTATCATTGAACTCAGCAGAGAGTTCCTTATTCATTAGTGATTGTTTGGCCCGCCCCTCTGGGCTTAGCCACGCCCCCTTTCATAACTAATGACCCGTTTGATGTAGACCTTTGTAACCACGCCCCCTTTCATAATTGGTGACCCGTTTATGGTAGAGTCTTATGTGAGGTATCAATGAACTCAGCAGAGACTTCCTTTTTCATTGGTCATGGTTTGACCCGCCCCCATAGCTTTAGCCACACCCCCTTTATAATTAATGACCCGTTTGATGTAGACCTTTGTATGAGGTATCAAAGAATTCAGCAGAGTTCCTTCTTCATTGGTGATGGTTTGGCCCGCCCCCTATGCTTAAGCCACGCCCCATTTCTCATCATTTGAACCATTTAACGTATACCCTTGTGTGAGGTATCATTGAACTCAGCAGAGTTCCTTATTCATTAGTGATTGTTTGGCCCGCCCCTCTGTGCTTAGCCACGCCCCCTTTCATAATATGTGACCCGTTTATGGTAGAGTCTTATGTGAGGTATCAGTGAACTCAGCAGAGACTTCCTTTTTCATTGGTCATGGTTTGACCCGCCCCCTAAGCTTTAGCCACGCCCCCTTTATAACTAATGACCCGTTTGATGTAGACCTTTGTATGAGGTATCAAATAATTCAGCAGAGAGTTCCTTCTTCATTGGTGATGGTTTGGCCCGCCCCCTATGCTTAAGCCACGCCCCCTTTCTCAACATTTGAACCATTTAAGGTATACCCTTGTGTGAGGTATCATTGAACTCAGAAGAGAGTTCGTTATTCATTAGTGATTGTTTGGCACGCCCCTCTGTGCTTAGCCACGCCCCCTTTCATAACTAATGAGCCGTTTGATGTAGACCTTTGTAACCACGCCCCCTTTCATAATTAGTGACCCGTTTATGGTAGAGTCTTATGTGAGGTATCAATGAACTCAGCAGAGACTTCCTTTTTCATTGGTCATGGTTTGGCCCGCCCCTATGCTTTAGCCACGCCCCCTTTATAACTAATGTCACGTTTGATGTAGACCCTTGTGTGAGGTATCATTGAACTCAGCAGAGAGTTCGTTATTCATTAGTGATTGTTTGGCCCGCGCCTCTGTTCTTAGCCACGCCCCCTTTCATAATTGGTGACCCGTTTATGGTAGAGTCTTATGTGAGGTATCAATGAACTCAGCAGAGACTTCCTTTTTCATTGGTCATGGTTCGACCCGCCTCCTATGCTTAAGCCACGCCCCCTTTCTCAACATTTGAACCATTTAAGGTATACCCTTGTGTGAGGTATCATTGAACTCAGCAGAGAGTTCCTTATTCATTAGTGATTGTTTGGCCCGCCCCTCTGTAATTAGCCACGCCCCCTTTTATAACTAATGACCCGTTTGATATAGACCTTTGTATGATGTATCAAATAACTCAGCAGAGTTCCTTCTTCATTGGTGATTGTTTGGCCCGCCCCTCTGTGCTTAGCCACGCCCCCTTTCATAATTGTTGACCCGTTTATGGTAGAGTCTTATGTGAGGTATCAATGAACTCAGCAGAGACTTCCTTTTTCATTGGTCATGGTTTGACCCGCCCCCTAAGCTTTAGCCACGCCCCCTTTATAACTAATGACCCGTTTGATGTAGACCTTTGTATGAGGTATCAAAGAATTCAGCAGAGAATTCCTTCTTCATTGGTGATGGTTTGGCCCGCCCCCTATGCTTTAGCCACGCCCCCTTTCTCAACATTTGAACCATTTAAGGCATACCCTTGTGTGAGGTATCATTGAACTCAGAAGAGAGTTCGTTATTCATTAGTGATTGTTTGGCCCGCCCCTCTGTGCTTAGCCACGCCCCCTTTCATAACTAATGAGCCGTTTGATGTAGACCTTTGTAACCACGCCCCCTTTCATAATTAGTGACCCGTTTATGGTAGTCTTATGTGAGGTATCAATGAACTCAGCAGAGACTTCCTTTTTCATTGGTCATGGTTTGGCCCGCCCCCTATGCTTTAGCCACGCCCCCTTTCTCAACATTTGAACCATTTAAGGTATACCCTTGTGTAAGGTATCATTGAACTCAGCAGAGAGTTCCTTATTCATTAGTGATTGTTTGGCCCGCCCCTCTGTGCTTAGCCACGCCACCTTTCATAATTAATGACCCGTTTGATGTAGACCCTTGTGTGAGGTATCATTGAACTCAGCAGAGAGTTCGTTATTCATTAGTCATTGTTTGGCCCGCCCCTCTGTGCTTAGCCACGCCCCCTTTCATAATTGGTGACCCGTTTATGGTAGAGTCTTATATGAGTTATCAATGAACTCAGCAGAGACTTCCTTTTTCATTGTTCATGGTTTGATCCGCCCCCTAAGCTTTAGCCACGCCCCCTTCATAACTAATGACCTGTTTGATGTAGACCTTTGTATGAGGTATCAAAGAATTCAGCAGAGAGTTCCTTCTGCATTGGTGATGGTTTGGCCCGCCCCCTATGCTTAAGCCACGCCCCATCTCTCAACATTTGAACCATTTAAGGTATACCCTTGTGTGAGGTATCATTGAACTCAGCAGAGAGTTCCTTATTCATTAGTGATTGTTTGGCCCGCCCATCTATGCTTAGCCACGTCCCCTTTTATAACTAATGACCCGTTTGATATAGACCTTTATATGATGTATCAAAGAACTCAGCAGAGAGTTCCTTATTCATTAGTGATTGTTTGGCCCGCCCCTCTGTGCTTAGCCACGCCCCCTTTCATAACTAATGACCCGTTTGATGTAGACCTTTGTAACCACGCCCCCTTTCATAATTGGTGACCCGTTTATGGTAGTCTTATGTGAGGTATCAATGAACTCAGCAGAGACTTCCTTTTTCATTGGTCATGGTTTGACCCGCCCCTTAAGCTTTAGCCACGCCCCCTTTATAACTAATGACCCATTTGATGTAGACCTTTGTATGAGGTATCAAAGAATTCAGCAGAGAGTTCCTTATTCATTAGTAATTGTTTGGCCCGCCCCTCTGTGCTTAGCCACGCCCCCTTTCATAATATGTGACCCGTTTATGGTAGAGTCTTATGTGAGGTATCAATGAACTCAGCAGAGACTTCCTTTTTCATTGGTCATGGTTTGACCCGCCCCCTAAGCTTTAGCCACGCCCCCTTTATAACTAATGACCCGTTTGATGTAGACCTTTGTATGAGGTATCAAAGAATTCAGCAGAGAGTTCCTTCTTCATTGGTGATGGTTTGGCCCGCCCCCTATGTTTAAGCCACGCCCCTTTCTCAACATTTGAACCATTTAAGGTATACCCTTGTGTGAGGTATCATTGAACTCAGAAGAGAGTTCGTTATTCATTAGTGATTGTTTGGCCCGCCCCTCTGTGCTTAGCCACGCCCCCTTTTATAACTAATGACCCGTTTGAGATAGACCTTTGTATGATGTATCAAGGAACTCAGCAGAGAGTTCCTTCTTCATTGGTGATGGTTTGAACCGCCCCTTAAGCTTTAGCCACGCCCCCTTTATAACCAATGACCCATTTGATGTAGACGTTTGTATGAGGTATCAAAGAATTCAGCAGAGAGTTCCTTCTTCATTGGTGATGGTTTGGCCCGCCCCCTATGTTTAAGCCACGCCCCTTTCTCAACATTTGAACCATTTAAGGTATACCCTTGTGTGAGGTATCATTGAACTCAGAAGAGAGTTCGTTATTCATTAGTGATTGTTTGGCCCGCCCCTCTGTGCTTAGCCACGCCCCCTTTTATAACTAATGACCCGTTTGAGATAGACCTTTGTATGATGTATCAAGGAACTCAGCAGAGAGTTCCTTCTTCATTGGTGATGGTTTGAACCGCCCCTTAAGCTTTAGCCACGCCCTCTTTATAACTAATGACCCATTTGATGTAGACCTTTGTATGAGGTATCAAAGAATTCAGCTGAGAGTACCTTATTCATTAGTGATTGTTTGGCCCGCCCCTCTGTGCTTAGCCACGCCCCCTTTCATAACTAATGACCCGTTTGATGTAGACCTTTGTAACCACGCCCCCTTTCATAATTGGTGACCCGTTTATGGTAGAGTCTTATGTGAGGTATCAATGAACTCAGCAGAGACTTCCTTTTTCATTGGTCATGGTTTGACCCGCCCCCTAAGCTTTAGCCATGCCCCCTTTATAACTAATGACCCGTTTGATGTAGACCTTTGTATGAGGTATCAAAGAATTCAGCAGAGAGTTCCTTCTTCATTGGTGATGGTTTGGCCGGCCCCCTATGCTTAAGCCACGCCCCCTTTCTCAACATTTGAACCATTTAAGGCATACCCTTGTGTGAGGTATCATTGAACTCAGAAGAGAGTTCGTTTTTCATTAGTGATTGTTTGGCCCGCCCCTCTGTGCTTAGCCACGCCCCCTTTCATAACTAATGAACCGTTTGATGTAGACCTTTGTAACCACGCCCCCTTTCATAATTAGTGACCCGTTTATGGTAGAGTCTTATGTTAGGTATCAATGAACTCAGCAGAGACTTCCTTTTTCATTGGTCATGGTTTGGCCCTCCCCCTATGCTTTAGCCACGCCCCCTTTCTCAACATTTGAACCATTTAAGGTATACCCTTGTGTGAGGTATCATTGAACTCAGCAGAGAGTTCCTTATTCATAAGTGATTGTTTGGCCCGCCACTCTGTGCTTAGCAAAAGCCCCCTTTCATAATTAATGACCCGTTTGATGTAGACCCTTGTGTGAGGTATCATGGAACTCAGCAGAGAGTTCGTTATTCATTAGTCATTGTTTGGCCCGCCCCTCTGTGCTTAGCCACGCCCCCCTTTCATAATTGGTGACCCGTTTATGGTAGAGTCTTATGTGAGGTATCAATGAACTCAGCAGAGACTTCCTTTTTCATTGGTCATGGTTTGGCCCGCCCCCTATGCTTTAGCCACGCCCCCTTTCTCAACATTTGAACCATTTAAGGTATACCCTTGTGTGAGGTATCATTGAACTCAGCAGAGAGTTCCTTATTCATTAGTGATTGTTTGGCCCGCCACTCTGTGCTTAGCAAAAGCCCCCTTTCATAATTAATGACCCGTTTGATGTAGACCCTTGTGTGAGGTATCATGGAACTCAGCAGAGAGTTCGTTATTCATTAGTCATTGTTTGGCCCGCCCCTCTGTGCTTAGCCACGCCCCCTTTCATAATTGGTGACCCGTTTATGGTAGATTCTTATGTGAGGTATAAATGAACTCAGCAGACTTCTTTTTTCATTGGTCATGGTTTGACCCGCCCCCTAAGCTTTAGCCACGCCCCCTTTTATAACTAATGACCCGTTTGATATAGACCTTTGTATGATGTATCAAAGAACTCAGCAGAGAGTTCCTTCTTCATTGGTGATGGTTTGGCCCGCCCCCTACGCTTAAGCCACGCCCCCTTTCTCAACATTTGAACCATTTAAGGAATACCCTTGTGTGAGGTATCATTGAACTCAGCAGAGAGTTCCTTATTCATTAGTGATTGTTTGGCCCGCCCCTCTGTGCTTAGCCACGCCCCCTTTCATAACTAATGACCCGTTTGATGTAGACCTTTGTAACCACGCCCCCTTTCATAATTGGTGACCCGTTTATGGTAGAGTCTTATGTGAGGTATCAATGAACTCAGCAGAGACTTCCTTTTTCATTGGTCATGGTTTGACCCGCCCCCTAAGCTTTGGCCATGCCCCCTTTATAACTAATGACCCGTTTGATGTAGACCTTTGTATGAGGTATCAAAGAATTCAGCAGAGAGTTCCTTCTTCATTAGTGATGGTTTGGCCCGCCCTCTATGCTTTAGCCACGCCCCCTTTTATAACTAATGACCCGTTTGATGTAGACCCTTGTGTGAGGTATCATTGAACTCAGCAGAGAGTTCCTTATTCATTAGTGATTGTTTGGCCCGCCCCTCTGTGCTTAGCCACGCCCCCTTTCATAATATGTGAATCGTTTATGGGAGAGTCTTATGTGAGGTATCAATGAACTCAGCAGAGACTTCCTTTTTCATTGGTCATGGTTTGACCCGCCCCCTAAGCTTTAGCCACGCCCCCTTTATAACTAATGACCCGTTTGATGTAGACCTTTGTATGAGGTATCAAAGAATTCAGCAGAGAGTTCCGTCTTCATTGGTGATGGTTTGGCCCGCCCCCTATGCTTAAGCCACGCCCCCTTTCTCAACATTTGAACCATTTAAGGTATACCCTTGTGTGAGGTATCATTGAACTCAGAAGAGAGTTCGTTATTCATTAGTGATTGTTTGGCCCGCCCCTCTGTGCTTAGCCACGCCCCCTTTCATAACTAATGAGCCGTTTGATGTAGACCTTTGTAACCACGCCCCCTTTCATAATTGGTGACCCGTTTATGGTAGAGTCTTATGTGAGGTATCAATGAACTCAGCAGAGACTTCCTTTTTCATTGGTCATGGTTTGACCCGCCCCCTCAGCTTTAGCCATGCCCACTTTATAACTAATGACCCGTTTGATGTAGACCTTTGTATGAGGTATCAAAGAATTCAGCAGAGAGTTCCTTCTTCATTGGTGATGGTTTGGCCGGCCCCCTATGCTTAAGCCACGCCCCCTTTCTCAACATTTGAACAATTTAAGGTATACCCTTGTGTGAGGTATCATTGAACTCAGAAGAGAGTTCGTTATTCATTAGTGATTGTTTGGCCCGCCCCTCTGTGCTTAGCCACGCCCCCTTTCATAACTAATGAGCCGTTTGATGTAGACCTTTGTAACCACGCCCCCTTTCATAATTAGTGACCCGTTTATGGTAGAGTCTTATGTGAGGTATCAATGAACTCAGCAGAGACTTCCTTTTTCATTGGTCATGGTTTGGCCCGCCCCTATGCTTTAGCCATGCCCCCTTTATAACTAATGTCACGTTTGATGTAGACCCTTGTGTGAGGTATCATTGAACTCAGCAGAGAGTTCGTTATTCATTAGTGATTGTTTGGCCCGCGCCT
The DNA here is from genome assembly GCA_023566125.1 of Zingel zingel. Taxonomy (NCBI): domain Eukaryota; kingdom Metazoa; phylum Chordata; class Actinopteri; order Perciformes; family Percidae; genus Zingel; species Zingel zingel. The sequence goes on along the minus strand of CM042318.1, from coordinate 35,711,889 downwards.
CTGTTCTTAGCCACGCCCCCTTTCATAATTGGTGACCCGTTTATGGTAGAGTCTTATGTGAGGTATCAATGAACTCAGCAGAGACTTCCTTTTTCATTGGTCATGGTTCGACCCGCCTCCTATGCTTAAGCCACGCCCCCTTTCTCAACATTTGAACCATTTAAGGTATACCCTTGTGTGAGGTATCATTGAACTCAGCAGAGAGTTCCTTATTCATTAGTGATTGTTTGGCCCGCCCCTCTGTGCTTAGCCACGCCCCCTTTTATAACCAATGACCCGTTTGATATAGACCTTTGTATGATGTATCAAATAACTCAGCAGAGAGTTCCTTCTTCATTGGTGATTGGTTGGCCCGCCCCTCTGTGCTTAGCCACGCCCCCTTTTATAACTAATGACCCGTTTGATATAGACCTTTGTATGATGTATCAAATAACTCAGCAGAGAGTTCCTTCTTCATTGGTGATTGTTTGGCCCGCCCCTCTGTGCTTAGCCACGCCCCCTTTCATAATTGTTGACCCGTTTATGGTAGAGTCTTATGTGAGGTATCAATGAACTCAGCAGAGACTTCCTTTTTCATTGGTTATGGTTTGACCCGCCCCCTAAGCTTTAGCCACGCCCCCTTTATAACTAATGACCCGTTTGATGTAGACCTTTGTATGAGGTATCAAAGAATTCAGCAGAGAATTCCTTCTTCATTGGTGATGGTTTGGCCCGCCCCCTATGCTTTAGCCACGCCCCCTTTCTCAACATTTGAACCATTTAAGGCATACCCTTGTGTGAGGTATCATTGAACTCAGAAGAGAGTTCGTTATTCATTAGTGATTGTTTGGCCCGCCCCTCTGTGCTTAGCCACGCCCCCTTTCATAACTAATGAGCCGTTTGATGTAGACCTTTGTAACCACGCCCCCTTTCATAATTAGTGAACCGTTTATGGTAGAGTCTTATGTGAGGTATCAATGAACTCAGCAGAGACTTCCTTTTTCATTGGTCATGGTTTGGCCCGCCCCCTATGCTTTAGCCACGCCCCCTTTCTCAACATTTGAACCATTTAAGGTATACCCTTGTGTGAGGTATCATTGAACTCAGCAGAGAGTTCCTTATTCATTAGTGATTGTTTGGCCGGCCCCTCTGTGCTTAGCCACGCCCCCTTTCATAATTAATGACCCGTTTGATGTAGACCCTTGTGTGAGGTATCATTGAACTCAGCAGAGAGTTCATTATTCATTAGTCATTGTTTGGCCCGCCCCTCTGTGCTTAGCCACGCCCCCTTTCATAATTGGTGACCCGTTTATGGTAGAGTCTTATATGAGTTATCAATGAACTCAGCAGAGACTTCCTTTTTCATTGTTCATGGTTTGATCCGCCCCCTAAGCTTTAGCCACGCCCCCTTCATAACTAATGACCTGTTTGATGTAGACCTTTGTATGAGGTATCAAAGAATTCAGCAGAGAGTTCCTTCTTCATTGGTCATGGTTTGACCCGCCCCTTAAGCTTTAGCCACGCCCCCTTTATAACTAATGACCCATTTGATGTAGACCTTTGTATGAGGTATCAAAGAATTCAGCAGAGAGTTCCTTCTTCATTGGTGATGGTTTGGCCCGCCCCCTACGCTTAAGCCACGCCCCCTTTCTCAACATTTGAACCATTTAAGGAATACCCTTGTGTGAGGTATCATTGAACTCAGCAGAGAGTTCCTTATTCATTAGTGATTGTTTGGCCCGCCCCTCTGTGCTTAGCCACGCCCCCTTTCATAACTAATGACCCGTTTGATGTAGACCTTTGTAACCACGCCCCCTTTCATAATTGGTGACCCGTTTATGGTAGTCTTATGTGAGGTATCAATGAACTCAGCAGAGACTTCCTTTTTCATTGGTCATGGTTTGACCCGCCCCTTAAGCTTTAGCCACGCCCCCTTTATAACTAATGACCCATTTGATGTAGACCTTTGTATGAGGTATCAAAGAATTCAGCAGAGAGTTCCTTCTTCATTGGTGATGGTTTGGCCCGCCCTCTATGCTTTAGCCACGCCCCCTTTTATAACTAATGACCCGTTTGATGTAGACCCTTGTGTGAGGTATCATTGAACTCAGCAGAGAGTTCCTTTTTCATTAGTAATTGTTTGGCCCGCCCCTCTGTGCTTAGCCACGCCCCCTTTCATAATATGTGACCCGTTTATGGTAGAGTCTTATGTGAGGTATCAATGAACTCAGCAGAGACTTCCTTTTTCATTGGTCATGGTTTGACCCGCCCCCTAAGCTTTAGCCACGCCCCCTTTATAACTAATGACCCGTTTGATGTAGACCTTTGTATGAGGTATCAAAGAATTCAGCAGAGAATTCCTTCTTCATTGGTGATGGTTTGGCCCGCCCCTATGCTTTAGCCACGCCCCCTTTCTCAACATTTGAACCATTTAAGGCATACCCTTGTGTGAGGTATCATTGAACTCAGCAGAGAGTTCCTTATTCATTAGTGATTGTTTGGCCCGCCCCTCTATGCTTAGCCACGTCCCCTTTTATAACTAATGACCCGTTTGATATAGACCTTTATATGATGTATCAAAGAACTCAGCAGAGAGTTCCTTATTCATTAGTGATTGTTTGGCCCGCCCCTCTGTGCTTAGCCACGCCCCCTTTCATAACTAATGACCCGTTTGATGTAGACCTTTGTAACCACGCCCCCTTTCATAATTGGTGACCCGTTTATGGTAGTCTTATGTGAGGTATCAATGAACTCAGCAGAGACTTCCTTTTTCATTGGTCATGGTTTGACCCGCCCCTTAAGCTTTAGCCACGCCCCCTTTATAACTAATGACCCATTTGATGTAGACCTTTGTATGAGGTATCAAAGAATTCAGCAGAGAGTTCCTTCTTCATTGGTCATGGTTTGACCCGCCCCTTAAGCTTTAGCCACGCCCCCTTTCTAACTAATGACCCATTTGATGTAGACCTTTGTATGAGGTATCAAAGAATTCAGCAGAGAGTTCCTTCTTCATTGGTGATGGTTTGGCCCGCCCCCTACGCTTAAGCCACGCCCCCTTTCTCAACATTTGAACCATTTAAGGAATACCCTTGTGTGAGGTATCATTGAACTCAGCAGAGAGTTCCTTATTCATTAGTGATTGTTTGGCCCGCCCCTCTGTGCTTAGCCACGCCCCCTTTCATAACTAATGACCCGTTTGATGTAGACCTTTGTAACCACGCCCCCTTTCATAATTGGTGACCCGTTTATGGTAGAGTCTTATGTAAGGTATCAATGAACTCAGCAGAGACTTCCTTTTTCATTGGTCATGGTTTGACCCGCCCCCATAGCTTTAGCCACACCCCCTTTATAATTAATGACCCGTTTGATGTAGACCTTTGTATGAGGTATCAAAGAATTCAGCAGAGTTCCTTCTTCATTGGTGATGGTTTGGCCCGCCCCTATGCTTAAGCCACGCCCCCTTTCTCAACATTTGAACCATTTAAGGTATACCCTTGTGTGAGGTATCATTGAACTCAGCAGAGAGTTCCTTATTCATTAGTGATTGTTTGGCCCGCCCCTCTGTGCTTAGCCACGCCCCCTTTCATAATATGTGACCCGTTTATGGTAGAGTCTTATGTGAGGTATCAGTGAACTCAGCAGAGACTTCCTTTTTCATTGGTCATGGTTTGACCCGCCCCCTAAGCTTTAGCCACGCCCCCTTTATAACTAATGACCCGTTTGATGTAGGCCTTTGTATGAGGTATCAAATAATTCAGCAGAGAGTTCCTTCTTCATTGGTGATGGTTTGGCCCGACCCCTATGTTTAAGCCACGCCCCTTTCTCAACATTTGAACCATTTAAGGTATACCCTTGTGTGAGGTATCATTGAACTCAGAAGAGAGTTCGTTATTCATTAGTGATTGTTTGGCCCGCCCCTCTGTGCTTAGCCACGCCCCCTTTTATAACTAATGACCCGTTTGAGATAGACCTTTGTATGATGTATCAAGGAACTCAGCAGAGAGTTCCTTCTTCATTGGTGATGGTTTGAACCGCCCCTTAAGCTTTAGCCACGCCCCCTTTATAATTAATGACCCGTTTGATGTAGACCCTTGTGTGAGGTATCATGGAACTCAGCAGAGAGTTCGTTATTCATTAGTCATTGTTTGGCCCGCCCCTCTGTGCTTAGCCACGCCCCCCTTTCATAATTGGTGACCCGTTTATGGTAGAGTCTTATATGAGTTATCAATGAACTCAGCAGAGACTTCCTTTTTCATTGTTCATGGTTTGATCCGCCCCCTAAGCTTTAGCCACGCCCCCTTCATAACTAATGACCTGTTTGATGTAGACCTTTGTATGAGGTATCAAAGAATTCAGCAGAGAGTTCCTTCTGCATTGGTGATGGTTTGGCCCGCCCCCTATGCTTAAGCCACGCCCCCTCTCTCAACATTTGAACCATTTAAGGTATACCCTTGTGTGAGGTATCATTGAACTCAGCAGAGAGTTCCTTATTCATTAGTGATTGTTTGGCCCGCCCCTCTGTGCTTAGCCACGCCCCCTTTCATAACTAATGACCCGTTTGATGTAGACCTTTGTAACCACGCCCCCTTTCATAATTGGTGACCCGTTTATGGTAGTCTTATGTGAGGTATCAATGAACTCAGCAGAGACTTCTTTCTTCATTGGTCATGGTTTGACCCGCCCCCTAAGCTTTAGCCACGCCCCCTTTTATAACTAATGACCCGTTTGATATAGACCTTTGTATGATGTATCAAAGAACTCAGCAGAGAGTTCCTTCTTCATTGGTGATGGTTTGGCCCGCCCCTATGCTTAAGCCACGCCCCCTTTCTCAACATTTGAACCATTTAAGGTATACCCTTGTGTGAGGTATCATTGAACTCAGCAGAGAGTTCCTTATTCATTAGTGATTGTTTGGCCCGCCCCCTATGCTTTAGCCACGCCCCCTTTCTCAACATTTGAACCATTTAAGGTATACCCTTGTGTGAGGTATCATTGAACTCAGCAGAGAGTTCCTTATTCATTAGTGATTGTTTGGCCCGCCACTCTGTGCTTAACAAAAGCCCCCTTTCATAATTAATGACCCGTTTGATGTAGACCCTTGTGTGAGGTATCATGGAACTCAGCAGAGAGTTCGTTATTCATTAGTCATTGTTTGGCCCGCCCCTCTGTGCTTAGCCACGCCCCCTTTCATAATTGGTGACCCGTTTATGGTAGAGTCTTATATGAGTTATCAATGAACTCAGCAGAGACTTCCTTTTTCATTGTTCATGGTTTGATCCGCCCCCTAAGCTTTAGCCACGCCCCCTTCATAACTAATGACCTGTTTGATGTAGACCTTTGTATGAGGTATCAAAGAATTCAGCAGAGAGTTCCTTCTGCATTGGTGATGGTTTGGCCCGCTGCCTATGCTTAAGCCACGCCCCCTCTCTCAACATTTGAATCATTTAAGGTATACCCTTGTGTGAGGTATCATTGAACTCAGCAGAGAGTTCCTTATTCATTAGTGATTGTTTGGCCCGCCCCTCTGTGCTTAGCCACGCCCCCTTTCATAACTAATGACCCGTTTGATGTAGACCTTTGTAACCACGCCCCCTTTCATAATTGGTGACCCGTTTATGGTAGTCTTATGTGAGGTATCAATGAACTCAGCAGAGACTTCCTTTTTCATTGGTCATGGTTTGACCCGCCCCTTAAGCTTTAGCCACGCCCCCTTTATAACTAATGACCCATTTGATGTAGACCTTTGTATGAGGTATCAAAGAATTCAGCAGAGAGTTCCTTCTTCATTGGTGATGGTTTGGCCCGCCCTCTATGCTTTAGCCACGCCCCCTTTTATAACTAATGACCCGTTTGATGTAGACCCTTGTGTGAGGTATCATTGAACTCAGCAGAGAGTTCCTTATTCATTAGTAATTGTTTGGCCCGCCCCTCTGTGCTTAGCCACGCCCCCTTTCATAATATGTGACCCGTTTATGGTAGAGTCTTATGTGAGGTATCAATGAACTCAGCAGAGACTTCCTTTTTCATTGGTCATGGTTTGACCCGCCCCCTAAGCTTTAGCCACGCCCCCTTTATAACTAATGACCCATTTGATGTAGACCTTTGTATGAGGTATCAAAGAATTCAGCAGAGAGTTCCTTCTTCATTGGTGATGGTTTGGCCCGCCCCCTATGTTTAAGCCACGCCCCTTTCTCAACATTTGAACCATTTAAGGTATACCCTTGTGTGAGGTATCATTGAACTCAGAAGAGAGTTCGTTATTCATTAGTGATTGTTTGGCCCGTCCCTCTGTGCTTAGCCACGCCCCCTTTTATAACTAATGACCCGTTTGAGATAGACCTTTGTATGATGTATCAAGGAACTCAGCAGAGTTCCTTCTTCATTGGTGATGGTTTGAACCGCCCCTTAAGCTTTAGCCACGCCCCCTTTATAACTAATGACCCGTTTGATGTAGACCTTTGTAACCACGCCCCCTTTCATAATTGGTGACCCGTTTATGGTAGAGTCTTATGTGAGGTATCAATGAACTCAGCAGAGACTTCCTTTTTCATTGGTCATGGTTTGACCCGCCCCCTAAGCTTTAGCCATGCCCCCTTTATAACTAATGACCCGTTTGATGTAGACCTTTGTATGAGGTATCAAAGAATTCAGCAGAGAGTTCCTTCTTCATTGGTGATGGTTTGGCCGGCCCCCTATGCTTAAGCCACGCCCCCTTTCTCAACATTTGAACCATTTAAGGCATACCCTTGTGTGAGGTATCATTGAACTTAGAAGAGAGTTCGTTTTTCATTAGTGATTGTTTGGCCCGCCCCTCTGTGCTTAACCACGCCCCCTTTCATAACTAATGAGCCGTTTGATGTAGACCTTTGTAACCACGCCCCCTTTCATAATTAGTGACCCGTTTATGGTAGAGTCTTATGTGAGGTATGAATGAACTCCGCAGAGACTTCCTTTTTCATTGGTCATGGTTTGGCCCGCCCCCTATGCTTTAGCCACGCCCCCTTTCTCAACATTTGAACCATTTAAGGTATACCCTTGTGTGAGGTATCATTGAACTCAGCAGAGAGTTCCTTATTCATTAGTGATTGTTTGGCCCGCCACTCTGTGCTTAGCAAAAGCCCCCTTTCATAATTAATGACCCGTTTGATGTAGACCCTTGTGTGAGGTATCATGGAACTCAGCAGAGAGGTCGTTATTCATTAGTCATTGTTTGGCCCGCCCCTCTGTGCTTAGCCACGCCCCCCTTTCATAATTGGTGACCCGTTTATGGTAGACTCTTATAGGAGTTATCAATGAACTCAGCAGAGACTTCCTTTTTCATTGGTCATGGTTTGATCCGCCCCCTAAGCTTTAGCCACGCCCCCTTCATAACTAATGACCTGTTTGATGTAGACCTTTGTATGAGGTATCAAAGAATTCAGCAGAGAGTTCCTTCTGCATTGGTGATGGTTTGGCCCGCCCCCTATGCTTAAGCCACGCCCCCTCTCTCAACATTTGAACCATTTAAGGTATACCCTTGTGTGAGGTATCATTGAATTCAGCAGAGAGTTCCTTATTCATTAGTGATTGTTTGGCCCGCCCCTCTGTGCTTAGCCACGCCCCCTTTCATAACTAATGAGCCGTTTGATGTAGACCTTTGTAACCACGCCCCCTTTCATAATTGGTGACCCGTTTATGGTAGAGTCTTATGTGAGGTATCAATGAACTCAGCAGAGACTTCCTTTTTCATTGGTCATGGTTTGACCCGCCCCCTAAGCTTTAGCCATGCCCACTTTATAACTAATGACCCGTTTGATGTAGACCTTTGTATGAGGTATCAAAGAATTCAGCAGAGAGTTCCTTCTTCATTGGTGATGGTTTGGCCCGCCCTCTATGCTTTAGCCACGCCCCCTTTTATAACTAATGACCCGTTTGATGTAGACCCTTGTGTGAGGTATCATTGAACTCAGCAGAGAGTTCCTTATTCATTAGTAATTGTTTGGCCCGCCCCTCTGTGCTTAGCCACGCCCCCTTTCATAATATGTGACCCGTTTATGGTAGAGTCTTATGTGAGGTATCAATGAACTCAGCAGAGACTTCCTTTGTCATTGGTCATGGTTTGACCCGCCCCCTAAGCTTTAGCCACGCCCCCTTTATAACTAATGACCCGTTTGATGTAGACCTTTGTATGAGGTATCAAAGAATTCAGCAGAGAATTCCTTCTTCATTGGTGATGGTTTGGCCCGCCCCCTATGCTTTAGCCACGCCCCCTTTCTCAACATTTGAACCATTTAAGGCATACCCTTGTGTGAGGTATCATTGAACTCAGAAGAGAGTTCGTTATTCATTAGTGATTGTTTGGCCCGCCCCTCTGTGCTTAGCCACGCCCCCTTTCATAACTAATGAGCCGTTTGATGTAGACCTTTGTAACCACGCCCCCTTTCATAATTAGTGACCCGTTTATGGTAGTCTTATGTGAGGTATCAATGAACACAGCAGAGACTTCCTTTTTCATTGGTCATGGTTTGGCCCGCCCCCTATGCTTTAGCCACGCCCCCTTTCTCAACATTTGAACCATTTAAGGTATACCCTTGTGTGAGGTATCATTGAACTCAGCAGAGAGTTCCTTATTCATTAGTGATTGTTTGGCCCGCCCCTCTGTGCTTAGCCACGCCCCCTTTCATAATTAATGACCCGTTTGATGTAGACCCTTGTGTGAGGTATCATTGAACTCAGCAGAGAGTTCGTTATTCATTAGTCATTGTTTGGCCCGCCCCTCTGTGCTTAGCCATGCCCCCTTTCATAATTGGTGACCCGTTTATGGTAGAGTCTTATATGAGTTATCAATGAACTCAGCAGAGACTTCCTTTTTCATTGTTCATGGTTTGATCCGCCCCCTAAGCTTTAGCCACGCCCCCTTCATAACTAATGACCTGTTTGATGTAGACCTTTGTATGAGGTATCAAAGAATTCAGCAGAGAGTTCCTTCTGCATTGGTGATGGTTTGGCCCGCCCCCTATGCTTAAGCCACGCCCCTTCTCTCAACATTTGAACCATTTAAGGTATACCCTTGTGTGAGGTATCATTGAACTCAGCAGAGAGTTCCTTATTCATTAGTGATTGTTTGGCCCGCCCCTCTATGCTTAGCCACGTCCCCTTTTATAACTAATGACCCGTTTGATATAGACCTTTATATGATGTATCAAAGAACTCAGCAGAGAGTTCCTTATTCATTAGTGATTGTTTGGCCCGCCCCTCTGTGCTTAGCCACGCCCCCTTTCATAACTAATGACCCGTTTGATGTAGACCTTTGTAACCACGCCCCCTTTCATAATTGGTGACCCGTTTATGGTAGTCTTATGTGAGGTATCAATGAACTCAGCAGAGACTTCCTTTTTCATTGGTCATGGTTTGACCCGCCCCTTAAGCTTTAGCCACGCCCCCTTTATAACTAATGACCCATTTGATGTAGACCTTTGTATGAGGTATCAAAGAATTCAGCAGAGAGTTCCTTCTTCATTGGTCATGGTTTGACCCGCCCCTTAAGCTTTAACCACGCCCCCTTTATAACTAATGACCCATTTGATGTAGACCTTTGTATGAGGTATCAAAGAATTCAGCAGAGAGTTCCTTTTTAATTGGTGATGGTTTGACCAGCCCCCTATACTTTAGCCACGCCCCTTTTCACAGCTAATTAAATGTAAGACATAGAGTCTGGTGTGAGGTATCGTTGAACTCGGCAGGGAGTTCCCTTTTCATTGGTGATGGTTTGGCCCGCCCCCTACGCTTAAGCCACGCCCCCTTTCTCAACATTTGAACCATTTAAGGAATACCCTTGTGTGAGGTATCATTGAACTCAGCAGAGAGTTCCTTATTCATTAGTGATTGTTTGGCCCGCCCCTCTGTGCTTAGCCACGCCCCCTTTCATAACTAATGACCCGTTTGATGTAGACCTTTGTAACCACGCCCCCTTTCATAATTGGTGACCCGTTTATGGTAGAGTCTTATGTAAGGTATCAATGAACTCAGCAGAGACTTCCTTATCATTGGTCATGGTTTGACCCGCCCCCATAGCTTTAGCCACACCCCCTTTATAGTTAATGACCCGTTTGATGTAGACCTTTGTATGAGGTATCAAAGAATTCAGCAGAGTTCCTTCTTCATTGGTGATTGTTTGGCCCGCCCCCTATGCTTTAGCCACGCCCCCTTTCTCAACATTAGAACCATTTAAGGTATACCCTTGTGTGAGGTATCATTGAACTCAGCAGAGAGTTCCTTATTCATTATTGATTGTTTGGCCCGCCACTCTGTGCTTAACAAAAGCCCCCTTTCATAATTAATGACCCGTTTGATGTAGACCCTTGTGTGAGGTATCATGGAACTCAGCAGAGAGTTCGTTATTCATTAGTCATTGTTTGGCCCGCCCCTCTGTGCTTAGCCACGCCCCCTTTCATAATTGGTGACCCGTTTATGGTAGAGTCTTATATGAGTTATCAATGAACTCAGCAGAGACTTCCTTTTTCATTGTTCATGGTTTGATCCGCCCCCTAAGCTTTAGCCACGCCCCCTTCATAACTAATGACCTGTTTGATGTAGACCTTTGTATGAGGTATCAAAGAATTCAGCAGAGAGTTCCTTCTGCATTGGTGATGGTTTGGCCCGCTGCCTATGCTTAAGCCACGCCCCCTCTCTCAACATTTGAACCATTTAAGGTATACCCTTGTGTGAGGTATCATTGAACTCAGCAGAGAGTTCCTTATTCATTAGTGATTGTTTGGCCCGCCCCTCTGTGCTTAGCCACGCCCCCTTTCATAACTAATGACCCGTTTGATGTAGACCTTTGTAACCACGCCCCCTTTCATAATTGGTGACCCGTTTATGGTAGAGTCTTATGTAAGGTATCAATGAACTCAGCAGAGACTTCCTTATCATTGGTCATGGTTTGACCCGCCCCCATAGCTTTAGCCACACCCCCTTTATAGTTAATGACCCGTTTGATGTAGACCTTTGTATGAGGTATCAAAGAATTCAGCAGAGTTCCTTCTTCATTGGTGATGGTTTGGCCCGCCCCTATGCTTAAGCCACGCCCCCTTTCTCAACATTTGAACCATTTAAGGTATACCCTTGTGTGAGGTATCATTGAACTCAGCAGAGAGTTCCTTATTCATTAGTGATTGTTTGGCCCGCCCCCTATGCTTTAGCCACGCCCCCTTTCTCAACATTAGAACCATTTAAGGTATACCCTTGTGTGAGGTATCATTGAACTCAGCAGAGAGTTCCTTATTCATTATTGATTGTTTGGCCCGCCACTCTGTGCTTAACAAAAGCCCCCTTTCATAATTAATGACCCGTTTGATGTAGACCCTTGTGTGAGGTATCATGGAACTCAGCAGAGAGTTCGTTATTCATTAGTCATTGTTTGGCCCGCCCCTCTGTGCTTAGCCACGCCCCCTTTCATAATTGGTGACCCGTTTATGGTAGAGTCTTATATGAGTTATCAATGAACTCAGCAGAGACTTCCTTTTTCATTGTTCATGGTTTGATCCGCCCCCTAAGCTTTAGCCACGCCCCCTTCATAACTAATGACCTGTTTGATGTAGACCTTTGTATGAGGTATCAAAGAATTCAGCAGAGAGTTCCTTCTGCATTGGTGATGGTTTGGCCCGCTGCCTATGCTTAAGCCACGCCCCCTCTCTCAACATTTGAACCATTTAAGGTATACCCTTGTGTGAGGTATCATTGAACTCAGCAGAGAGTTCCTTATTCATTAGTGATTGTTTGGCCCGCCCCTCTGTGCTTAGCCACGCCCCCTTTCATAACTAATGACCCGTTTGATGTAGACCTTTGTAACCACGCCCCCTTTCATAATTGGTGACCCGTTTATGGTAGTCTTATGTGAGGTATCAATGAACTCAGCAGACTTCCTTTTTCATTGGTCATGGTTTGACCCGCCCCTTAAGCTTTAGCCACGCCCCCTTTATAACTAATGACCCATTTGATGTAGACCTTTGTATGAGGTATCAAAGAATTCAGCAGAGAGTTCCTTCTTCATTGGTGATGGTTTGGCCCGCCCTCTATGCTTTAGCCACGCCCCCTTTTATAACTAATGACCCGTTTGATGTAGACCCTTGTGTGAGGTATCATTGAACTCAGCAGAGAGTTCCTTATTCATTAGTAATTGTTTGGCCCGCCCCTCTGTGCTTAGCCACGCCCCCTTTCATAATATGTGACCCGTTTATGGTAGAGTCTTATGTGAGGTATCAATGAACTCAGCAGAGACTTCCTTTTTCATTGGTCATGGTTTGACCCGCCCCCTAAGCTTTAGCCACGCCCCCTTTATAACTAATGACCCGTTTGATGTAGACCTTTGTATGAGGTATCAAAGAATTCAGCAGAGAATTCCTTCTTCATTGGTGATGGTTTGGCCCGCCCCCTATGCTTTAGCCACGCCCCCTTTCTCAACATTTGAACCATTTAAGGCATACCCTTGTGTGAGGTATCATTGAACTCAGAAGAGAGTTCGTTATTCATTAGTGATTGTTTGGCCCGCCCCTCTGTGCTTAGCCACGCCCCCTTTCATAACTAATGAGCCGTTTGATGTAGACCTTTGTAACCACGCCCCCTTTCATAATTAGTGACCCGTTTATGGTAGTCTTATGTGAGGTATCAATGAACACAGCAGAGACTTCCTTTTTCATTGGTCATGGTTTGGCCCGCCCCCTATGCTTTAGCCACGCCCCCTTTCTCAACATTTGAACCATTTAAGGTATACCCTTGTGTGAGGTATCATTGAACTCAGCAGAGAGTTCCTTATTCATTAGTGATTGTTTGGCCCGCCCCTCTGTGCTTAGCCACGCCCCCTTTCATAATTAATGACCCGTTTGATGTAGACCCTTGTGTGAGGTATCATTGAACTCAGCAGAGAGTTCGTTATTCATTAGTCATTGTTTGGCCCGCCCCTCTGTGCTTAGCCATGCCCCCTTTCATAATTGGTGACCCGTTTATGGTAGAGTCTTATATGAGTTATCAATGAACTCAGCAGAGACTTCCTTTTTCATTGTTCATGGTTTGATCCGCCCCCTAAGCTTTAGCCACGCCCCCTTCATAACTAATGACCTGTTTGATGTAGACCTTTGTATGAGGTATCAAAGAATTCAGCAGAGAGTTCCTTCTGCATTGGTGATGGTTTGGCCCGCCCCCTATGCTTAAGCCACGCCCCCTCTCTCAACATTTGAACCATTTAAGGTATACCCTTGTGTGAGGTATCATTGAACTCAGCAGAGAGTTTCTTATTCATTAGTGATTGTTTGGCCCGCCCCTCTATGCTTAGCCACGTCCCCTTTTATAACTAATGACCCGTTTGATATAGACCTTTATATGATGTATCAAAGAACTCAGCAGAGAGTTCCTTATTCATTAGTGATTGTTTGGCCCGCCCCTCTGTGCTTAGCCACGCCCCCTTTCATAACTAATGACCCGTTTGATGTAGACCTTTGTAACCACGCCCCCTTTCATAATTGGTGACCCGTTTATGGTAGTCTTATGTGAGGTATCAATGAACTCAGCAGAGACTTCCTTTTTCATTGGTCATGGTTTGACCCGCCCCTTAAGCTTTAGCCACGCCCCCTTTATAACTAATGACCCATTTGATGTAGACCTTTGTATGAGGTATCAAAGAATTCAGCAGAGAGTTCCTTCTTCATTGGTCATGGTTTGACCCGCCCCTTAAGCTTTAACCACGCCCCCTTTATAACTAATGACCCATTTGATGTAGACCTTTGTATGAGGTATCAAAGAATTCAGCAGAGAGTTCCTTTTTAATTGGTGATGGTTTGACCAGCCCCCTATACTTTAGCCACGCCCCTTTTCACAGCTAATTAAATGTAAGACATAGAGTCTGGTGTGAGGTATCGTTGAACTCGGCAGGGAGTTCCCTTTTCATTGGTGATGGTTTGGCCCGCCCCCTACGCTTAAGCCACGCCCCCTTTCTCAACATTTGAACCATTTAAGGAATACCCTTGTGTGAGGTATCATTGAACTCAGCAGAGAGTTCCTTATTCATTAGTGATTGTTTGGCCCGCCCCTCTGTGCTTAGCCACGCCCCCTTTCATAACTAATGACCCGTTTGATGTAGACCTTTGTAACCACGCCCCCTTTCATAATTGGTGACCCGTTTATGGTAGAGTCTTATGTAAGGTATCAATGAACTCAGCAGAGACTTCCTTATCATTGGTCATGGTTTGACCCGCCCCCATAGCTTTAGCCACACCCCCTTTATAATTAATGACCCGTTTGATGTAGACCTTTGTATGAGGTATCAAAGAATTCAGCAGAGTTCCTTCTTCATTGGTGATGGTTTGGCCCGCCCCTATGCTTAAGCCACGCCCCCTTTCTCAACATTTGAACCATTTAAGGTATACCCTTGTGTGAGGTATCATTGAACTCAGCAGAGAGTTCCTTATTCATTAGTGATTGTTTGGCCCGCCCCCTATGCTTTAGCCACGCCCCCTTTCTCAACATTTGAACCATTTAAGGTATACCCTTGTGTGAGGTATCATTGAACTCAGCAGAGAGTTCCTTATTCATTAGTGATTGTCTGGCCCGCCACTCTGTGCTTAACAAAAGCCCCCTTTCATAATTAATGACCCGTTTGATGTAGACCCTTGTGTGAGGTATCATGGAACTCAGCAGAGAGTTCGTTATTCATTAGTCATTGTTTGGCCCGCCCCTCTGTGCTTAGCCACGCCCCCTTTCATAATTGGTGACCCGTTTATGGTAGAGTCTTATATGAGTTATCAATGAACTCAGCAGAGACTTCCTTTTTCATTGTTCATGGTTTGATCCGCCCCCTAAGCTTTAGCCACGCCCCCTTCATAACTAATGACCTGTTTGATGTAGACCTTTGTATGAGGTATCAAAGAATTCAGCAGAGAGTTCCTTCTGCATTGGTGATGGTTTGGCCCGCTGCCTATGCTTAAGCCACGCCCCCTCTCTCAACATTTGAACCATTTAAGGTATACCCTTGTGTGAGGTATCATTGAACTCAGCAGAGAGTTCCTTATTCATTAGTGATTGTTTGGCCCGCCCCTCTGTGCTTAGCCACGCCCCCTTTCATAACTAATGACCCGTTTGATGTAGACCTTTGTAACCACGCCCCCTTTCATAATTGGTGACCCGTTTATGGTAGTCTTATGTGAGGTATCAATGAACTCAGCAGAGACTTCCTTTTTCATTGGTCATGGTTTGACCCGCCCCTTAAGCTTTAGCCATGCCCCCTTTATAACTAATGACCCATTTGATGTAGACCTTTGTATGAGGTATCAAAGAATTCAGCAGAGAGTTCCTTCTTCATTGGTGATGGTTTGGCCCGCCCTCTATGCTTTAGCCACGCCCCCTTTTATAACTAATGACCCGTTTGATGTAGACCCTTGTGTGAGGTATCATTGAACTCAGCAGAGAGTTCCTTATTCATTAGTAATTGTTTGGCCCGCCCCTCTGTGCTTAGCCACGCCCCCTTTCATAATATGTGACCCGTTTATGGTAGAGTCTTATGTGAGGTATCAATGAACTCAGCAGAGACTTCCTTTTTCATTGGTCATGGTTTGACCCGCCCCCTAAGCTTTAGCCACGCCCCCTTTATAACTAATGACCCATTTGATGTAGACCTTTGTATGAGGTATCAAAGAATTCAGCAGAGAGTTCCTTCTTCATTGGTGATGGTTTGGCCCGCCCCCTATGTTTAAGCCACGCCCCTTTCTCAACATTTGAACCATTTAAGGTATACCCTTGTGTGAGGTATCATTGAACTCAGAAGAGAGTTCGTTATTCATTAGTGATTGTTTGGCCCGTCCCTCTGTGCTTAGCCACGCCCCCTTTTATAACTAATGACCCGTTTGAGATAGACCTTTGTATGATGTATCAAGGAACTCAGCAGAGTTCCTTCTTCATTGGTGATGGTTTGAACCGCCCCTTAAGCTTTAGCCACGCCCCCTTTATAACTAATGACCCATTTGATGTAGACCTTTGTATGAGGTATCAAAGAATTCAGCTGAGAGTACCTTATTCATTAGTGATTGTTTGGCCCGCCCCTCTGTGCTTAGCCACGCCCCCTTTCATAATATGTGACCTGTTTATGGTAGAGTCTTATGTGAGGTATCAATGAACTCAGCAGAGACTTCCTTTTTCATTGGTCATGGTTTGACCCGCCCCCTAAGCTTTAGCCACGCCCCCTTTATAACTAATGACCCGTTTGATGTAGACCTTTGTATGAGGTATCAAAGAATTCAGCAGAGAGTTCCTTCTTCATTGGTGATGGTTTGGCCCGCCCCCTATGCTTAAGCCACGCCCCCTTTCTCAACATTTGAACCATTTAAGGTATACCCTTGTGTGAGGTATCATTGAATTCAGCAGAGAGTTCCTTATTCATTAGTGATTGTTTGGCCCGCCCCTCTGTGCTTAGCCACGCCCCCTTTCATAACTAATGACCCGTTTGATGTAGACCTTTGTAACCACGCCCCCTTTCATAATTGGTGACCCGTTTATGGTAGAGTCTTATGTGAGGTATCAATGAACTCAGCAGAGACTTCCTTTTTCATTGGTCATGGTTTGACCCGCCCCCTAAGCTTTAGCCATGCCCCCTTTATAACTAATGACCCGTTTGATGTAGACCTTTGTATGAGGTATCAAAGAATTCAGCAGAGAGTTCCTTCTTCATTGGTGATGGTTTGGCCGGCCCCCTATGCTTAAGCCACGCCCCCTTTCTCAACATTTGAACCATTTAAGGCATACCCTTGTGTGAGGTATCATTGAACTTAGAAGAGAGTTCGTTTTTCATTAGTGATTGTTTGGCCCGCCCCTCTGTGCTTAGCCACGCCCCCTTTCATAACTAATGAGCCGTTTGATGTAGACCTTTGTAACCACGCCCCCTTTCATAATTAGTGACCCGTTTATGGTAGTCTTATGTGAGGTATCAATGAACTCAGCAGAGACTTCCTTTTTCATTGGTCATGGTTTGGCCCGCCCCCTATGCTTTAGCCACGCCCCCTTTCTCAACATTTGAACCATTTAAGGTATACCCTTGTGTGAGGTATCATTGAACTCAGCAGAGAGTTCCTTATTCATTAGTGATTGTTTGGCCCGCCACTCTGTGCTTAGCAAAAGCCCCCTTTCATAATTAATGACCCGTTTGATGTAGACCCTTGTGTGAGGTATCATGGAACTCAGCAGAGAGTTCGTTATTCATTAGTCATTGTTTGGCCCGCCCCTCTGTGCTTAGCCACGCCCCCCTTTCATAATTGGTGACCCGTTTATGGTAGAGTCTTATATGAGTTATCAATGAACTCAGCAGAGACTTCCTTTTTCATTGGTCATGGTTTGACCCGCCCCCTAAGCTTTAGCCACGCCCCCTTTATAACTAATGACCCATTTGATGTAGACCTTTGTATGAGGTATCAAAGAATTCAGCAGAGAGTTCCTTCTTCATTGGTGATGGTTTGGCCCGCCCCCTATGTTTAAGCCACGCCCCTTTCTCAACATTTGAACCATTTAAGGTATACCCTTGTGTGAGGTATCATTGAACTCAGAAGAGAGTTCGTTATTCATTAGTGATTGTTTGGCCCGTCCCTCTGTGCTTAGCCACGCCCCCTTTTATAACTAATGACCCGTTTGAGATAGACCTTTGTATGATGTATCAAGGAACTCAGCAGAGTTCCTTCTTCATTGGTGATGGTTTGAACCGCCCCTTAAGCTTTAGCCACGCCCCCTTTATAACTAATGACCCATTTGATGTAGACCTTTGTATGAGGTATCAAAGAATTCAGCTGAGAGTACCTTATTCATTAGTGATTGTTTGGCCCGCCCCTCTGTGCTTAGCCACGCCCCCTTTCATAATATGTGACCTGTTTATGGTAGAGTCTTATGTGAGGTATCAATGAACTCAGCAGAGACTTCCTTTTTCATTGGTCATGGTTTGACCCGCCCCCTAAGCTTTAGCCACGCCCCCTTTATAACTAATGACCCGTTTGATGTAGACCTTTGTATGAGGTATCAAAGAATTCAGCAGAGAGTTCCTTCTTCATTGGTGATGGTTTGGCCCGCCCCCTATGCTTAAGCCACGCCCCCTTTCTCAACATTTGAACCATTTAAGGTATACCCTTGTGTGAGGTATCATTGAATTCAGCAGAGAGTTCCTTATTCATTAGTGATTGTTTGGCCCGCCCCTCTGTGCTTAGCCACGCCCCCTTTCATAACTAATGACCCGTTTGATGTAGACCTTTGTAACCACGCCCCCTTTCATAATTGGTGACCCGTTTATGGTAGAGTCTTATGTGAGGTATCAATGAACTCAGCAGAGACTTCCTTTTTCATTGGTCATGGTTTGACCCGCCCCCTAAGCTTTAGCCATGCCCCCTTTATAACTAATGACCCGTTTGATGTAGACCTTTGTATGAGGTATCAAAGAATTCAGCAGAGAGTTCCTTCTTCATTGGTGATGGTTTGGCCGGCCCCCTATGCTTAAGCCACGCCCCCTTTCTCAACATTTGAACCATTTAAGGCATACCCTTGTGTGAGGTATCATTGAACTTAGAAGAGAGTTCGTTTTTCATTAGTGATTGTTTGGCCCGCCCCTCTGTGCTTAGCCACGCCCCCTTTCATAACTAATGAGCCGTTTGATGTAGACCTTTGTAACCACGCCCCCTTTCATAATTAGTGACCCGTTTATGGTAGTCTTATGTGAGGTATCAATGAACTCAGCAGAGACTTCCTTTTTCATTGGTCATGGTTTGGCCCGCCCCCTATGCTTTAGCCACGCCCCCTTTCTCAACATTTGAACCATTTAAGGTATACCCTTGTGTGAGGTATCATTGAACTCAGCAGAGAGTTCCTTATTCATTAGTGATTGTTTGGCCCGCCACTCTGTGCTTAGCAAAAGCCCCCTTTCATAATTAATGACCCGTTTGATGTAGACCCTTGTGTGAGGTATCATGGAACTCAGCAGAGAGTTCGTTATTCATTAGTCATTGTTTGGCCCGCCCCTCTGTGCTTAGCCACGCCCCCCTTTCATAATTGGTGACCCGTTTATGGTAGAGTCTTATATGAGTTATCAATGAACTCAGCAGAGACTTCCTTTTTCATTGGTCATGGTTTGATCCGCCCCCTAAGCTTTAGCCACGCCCCCTTCATAACTAATGACCTGTTTGATGTAGACCTTTGTATGAGGTATCAAAGAATTCCGCAGAGAGTTCCTTCTGCATTGGTGATGGTTTGGCCCGCCCCCTATGCTTAAGCCACGCCCCCTCTCTCAACATTTGAACCATTTAAGGTATACCCTTGTGTGAGGTATCATTGAATTCAGCAGAGAGTTCCTTATTCATTAGTGATTGTTTGGCCCGCCCCTCTGTGCTTAGCCACGCCCCCTTTCATAATATGTGACCCGTTTATGGTAGAGTCTTATGTGAGGTATCAGTGAACTCAGCAGAGACTTCCTTTTTCATTGGTCATGGTTTGACCCGCCCCCTAAGCTTTAGCCACGCCCCCTTTATAACTAATGACCCGTTTGATGTAGGCCTTTGTATGAGGTATCAAATAATTCAGCAGAGTTCCTTCTTCATTGGTGATGGTTTGGCCCGCCCCCTATGCTTAAGCCACGCCCCCTTTCTCAACATTTGAACCATTTAAGGTATACCCTTGTGTGAGGTATCATTGAATTCAGCAGAGAGTTCCTTATTCATTAGTGATTGTTTGGCCCGCCCCTCTGTGCTTAGCCACGCCCCCTTTCATAACTAATGACCCGTTTGATGTAGACCTTTGTAACCACGCCCCCTTTCATAATTGGTGACCCGTTTATGGTAGATTCTTATGTGAGGTATCAATGAACTCAGCAGAGACTTCCTTTTTCATTGGTCATGGTTTGACCCGCCCCCTAAGCTTTGGCCATGCCCCCTTTATATCTAATGACCCGTTTGATGTAGACCTTTGTATGAGGTATCAAAGAATTCAGCAGAGAGTTCCTTCTTCATTAGTGATGGTTTGGCCCGCCCTCTATGCTTTAGCCACGCCCCCTTTTATAACTAATGACCCGTTTGATGTAGACCCTTGTGTGAGGTATCATTGAACTCAGCAGAGAGTTCCTTATTCATTAGTGATTGTTTGGCCCGCCCCTCTGTGCTTAGCCACGCCCCCTTTCATAATATGTGACCCGTTTATGGTAGAGTCTTATGTGAGGTATCAATGAACTCAGCAGAGACTTCCTTTTTCATTGGTCATGGTTTGACCCGCCCCCTAAGCTTTAGCCACGCCCCCTTTAAAACTAATGACCCGTTTGATGTAGACCTTTGTATGAGGTATCAAAGAATTCAGCAGAGAGTTCCTTCTTCATTGGTGATGGTTTGGCCCGCCCCCTATGCTTAAGCCACGCCCCCTTTCTCAACATTTGAACCATTTAAGGTATACCCTTGTGTGAGGTATCATTGAACTCAGAAGAGAGTTCGTTATTCATTAGTGATTGTTTGGCCCGCCCCTCTGTGCTTAGCCACGCCCCCTTTCATAACTAATGAGCCGTTTGATGTAGACCTCTGTAACCACGCCCCCTTTCATAATTAGTGACCCGTTTATGGTAGAGTCTTATGTGAGGTATCAATGAACTCAGCAGAGACTTCCTTTTTCATTGGTCATGGTTTGACCCGCCCCCTAAGCTTTAGCCATGCCCCCTTTATAACTAATGACCCGTTTGATGTAGACCTTTGTATGAGGTATCAAAGAATTCAGCAGAGAGTTCCTTCTTCATTGGTGATGGTTTGGCCGGCCCCCTATGCTTAAGCCACGCCCCCTTTCTCAACATTTGAACCATTTAAGGTATACCCTTGTGTGAGGTATCATTGAACTCAGAAGAGAGTTCGTTATTCATTAGTGATTGCTTGGCCCGCCCCTCTGTGCTTAGCCACGCCCCCTTTCATAACTAATGAGCCGTTTGATGTAGACCTTTGTAACCACGCCCCCTTTCATAATTGGTGACCCGTTTATGGTAGAGTCTTATGTGAGGTATCAATGAACTCAGCAGATACTTCCTTTTTCATTGGTCATGGTTTGACCCGCCCCCTAAGCTTTAGCCATGCCCACTTTATAACTAATGACCCGTTTGATGTAGACCTTTGTATGAGGTATCAAAGAATTCAGCAGAGAGTTCCTTCTTCATTGGTGATGGTTTGGCCGGCCCCCTATGCTTAAGCCACGCCCCCTTTCTCAACATTTGAACAATTTAAGGTATACCCTTGTGTGAGGTATCATTGAACTCAGAAGAGAGTTCGTTATTCATTAGTGATTGTTTGGCCCGCCCCTCTGTGCTTAGCCACGCCCCCTTTCATAACTAATGAGCCGTTTGATGTAGACCTTTGTAACCACGCCCCCTTTCATAATTAGTGACCCGTTTATGGTAGAGTCTTATGTGAGGTATCAATGAACTCAGCAGAGACTTCCTTTTTCATTGGTCATGGTTTGGCCCGCCCCCTATGCTTTAGCCACGCCCCCTTTCTCAACATTTGAACCATTTAAGGTATACCCTTGTGTGAGGTATCATTGAACTCAGCAGAGAGTTCCTTATTCATTAGTGATTGTTTGGCCCGCCACTCTGTGCTTAGCAAAAGCCCCCTTTCATAATTAATGACCCGTTTGATGTAGACCCTTGTGTGAGGTATCATGGAACTCAGCAGAGAGTTCGTTATTCATTAGTCATTGTTTGGCCCGCCCCTCTGTGCTTAGCCACGCCCCCTTTCATAATTGGTGACCCGTTTATGGTAGAGTCTTATATGAGTTATCAATGAACTCAGCAGAGACTTCCTTTTTCATTGGTCATGGTTTGACCCGCCCCCTAAGCTTTAGCCACGCCCCCTTTATAACTAATGACCCATTTGATGTAGACCTTTGTATGAGGTATCAAAGAATTCAGCAGAGAGTTCCTTCTTCATTGGTGATGGTTTGGCCCGCCCCCTATGTTTAAGCCACGCCCCTTTCTCAACATTTGAACCATTTAAGGTATACCCTTGTGTGAGGTATCATTGAACTCAGAAGAGAGTTCGTTATTCATTAGTGATTGTTTGGCCCGTCCCTCTGTGCTTAGCCACGCCCCCTTTTATAACTAATGACCCGTTTGAGATAGACCTTTGTATGATGTATCAAGGAACTCAGCAGAGTTCCTTCTTCATTGGTGATGGTTTGAACCGCCCCTTAAGCTTTAGCCACGCCCCCTTTATAACTAATGACCCATTTGATGTAGACCTTTGTATGAGGTATCAAAGAATTCAGCTGAGAGTACCTTATTCATTAGTGATTGTTTGGCCCGCCCCTCTGTGCTTAGCCACGCCCCCTTTCATAATATGTGACCTGTTTATGGTAGAGTCTTATGTGAGGTATCAATGAACTCAGCAGAGACTTCCTTTTTCATTGGTCATGGTTTGACCCGCCCCCTAAGCTTTAGCCACGCCCCCTTTATAACTAATGACCCGTTTGATGTAGACCTTTGTATGAGGTATCAAAGAATTCAGCAGAGAGTTCCTTCTTCATTGGTGATGGTTTGGCCCGCCCCCTATGCTTAAGCCACGCCCCCTTTCTCAACATTTGAACCATTTAAGGTATACCCTTGTGTGAGGTATCATTGAATTCAGCAGAGAGTTCCTTATTCATTAGTGATTGTTTGGCCCGCCCCTCTGTGCTTAGCCACGCCCCCTTTCATAACTAATGACCCGTTTGATGTAGACCTTTGTAACCACGCCCCCTTTCATAATTGGTGACCCGTTTATGGTAGAGTCTTATGTGAGGTATCAATGAACTCAGCAGAGACTTCCTTTTTCATTGGTCATGGTTTGACCCGCCCCCTAAGCTTTAGCCATGCCCCCTTTATAACTAATGACCCGTTTGATGTAGACCTTTGTATGAGGTATCAAAGAATTCAGCAGAGAGTTCCTTCTTCATTGGTGATGGTTTGGCCGGCCCCCTATGCTTAAGCCACGCCCCCTTTCTCAACATTTGAACCATTTAAGGCATACCCTTGTGTGAGGTATCATTGAACTTAGAAGAGAGTTCGTTTTTCATTAGTGATTGTTTGGCCCGCCCCTCTGTGCTTAGCCACGCCCCCTTTCATAACTAATGAGCCGTTTGATGTAGACCTTTGTAACCACGCCCCCTTTCGTAATTAGTGACCCGTTTATGGTAGTCTTATGTGAGGTATCAATGAACTCAGCAGAGACTTCCTTTTTCATTGGTCATGGTTTGGCCCGCCCCCTATGCTTTAGCCACGCCCCCTTTCTCAACATTTGAACCATTTAAGGTATACCCTTGTGTGAGGTATCATTGAACTCAGCAGAGAGTTCCTTATTCATTAGTGATTGTTTGGCCCGCCACTCTGTGCTTAGCAAAAGCCCCCTTTCATAATTAATGACCCGTTTGATGTAGACCCTTGTGTGAGGTATCATGGAACTCAGCAGAGAGTTCGTTATTCATTAGTCATTGTTTGGCCCGCCCCTCTGTGCTTAGCCACGCCCCCCTTTCATAATTGGTGACCCGTTTATGGTAGAGTCTTATATGAGTTATCAATGAACTCAGCAGAGACTTCCTTTTTCATTGGTCATGGTTTGATCCGCCCCCTAAGCTTTAGCCACGCCCCCTTCATAACTAATGACCTGTTTGATGTAGACCTTTGTATGAGGTATCAAAGAATTCCGCAGAGAGTTCCTTCTGCATTGGTGATGGTTTGGCCCGCCCCCTATGCTTAAGCCACGCCCCCTCTCTCAACATTTGAACCATTTAAGGTATACCCTTGTGTGAGGTATCATTGAATTCAGCAGAGAGTTCCTTATTCATTAGTGATTGTTTGGCCCGCCCCTCTGTGCTTAGCCACGCCCCCTTTCATAATATGTGACCCGTTTATGGTAGAGTCTTATGTGAGGTATCAGTGAACTCAGCAGAGACTTCCTTTTTCATTGGTCATGGTTTGACCCGCCCCCTAAGCTTTAGCCACGCCCCCTTTATAACTAATGACCCGTTTGATGTAGGCCTTTGTATGAGGTATCAAATAATTCAGCAGAGTTCCTTCTTCATTGGTGATGGTTTGGCCCGCCCCCTATGCTTAAGCCACGCCCCCTTTCTCAACATTTGAACCATTTAAGGTATACCCTTGTGTGAGGTATCATTGAATTCAGCAGAGAGTTCCTTATTCATTAGTGATTGTTTGGCCCGCCCCTCTGTGCTTAGCCACGCCCCCTTTCATAACTAATGACCCGTTTGATGTAGACCTTTGTAACCACGCCCCCTTTCATAATTGGTGACCCGTTTATGGTAGATTCTTATGTGAGGTATCAATGAACTCAGCAGAGACTTCCTTTTTCATTGGTCATGGTTTGACCCGCCCCCTAAGCTTTGGCCATGCCCCCTTTATATCTAATGACCAGTTTGATGTAGACCTTTGTATGAGGTATCAAAGAATTCAGCAGAGAGTTCCTTCTTCATTAGTGATGGTTTGGCCCGCCCTCTATGCTTTAGCCACGCCCCCTTTTATAACTAATGACCCGTTTGATGTAGACCCTTGTGTGAGGTATCATTGAACTCAGCAGAGAGTTCCTTATTCATTAGTGATTGTTTGGCCCGCCCCTCTGTGCTTAGCCACGCCCCCTTTCATAATATGTGACCCGTTTATGGTAGAGTCTTATGTGAGGTATCAATGAACTCAGCAGAGACTTCCTTTTTCATTGGTCATGGTTTGACCCGCCCCCTAAGCTTTAGCCACGCCCCCTTTAAAACTAATGACCCGTTTGATGTAGACCTTTGTATGAGGTATCAAAGAATTCAGCAGAGAGTTCCTTCTTCATTGGTGATGGTTTGGCCCGCCCCCTATGCTTAAGCCACGCCCCCTTTCTCAACATTTGAACCATTTAAGGTATACCCTTGTGTGAGGTATCATTGAACTCAGAAGAGAGTTCGTTATTCATTAGTGATTGTTTGGCCCGCCCCTCTGTGCTTAGCCACGCCCCCTTTCATAACTAATGAGCCGTTTGATGTAGACCTCTGTAACCACGCCCCCTTTCATAATTAGTGACCCGTTTATGGTAGAGTCTTATGTGAGGTATCAATGAACTCAGCAGAGACTTCCTTTTTCATTGGTCATGGTTTGACCCGCCCCCTAAGCTTTAGCCATGCCCCCTTTATAACTAATGACCCGTTTGATGTAGACCTTTGTATGAGGTATCAAAGAATTCAGCAGAGAGTTCCTTCTTCATTGGTGATGGTTTGGCCGGCCCCCTATGCTTAAGCCACGCCCCCTTTCTCAACATTTGAACCATTTAAGGTATACCCTTGTGTGAGGTATCATTGAACTCAGAAGAGAGTTCGTTATTCATTAGTGATTGCTTGGCCCGCCCCTCTGTGCTTAGCCACGCCCCCTTTCATAACTAATGAGCCGTTTGATGTAGACCTTTGTAACCACGCCCCCTTTCATAATTGGTGACCCGTTTATGGTAGAGTCTTATGTGAGGTATCAATGAACTCAGCAGATACTTCCTTTTTCATTGGTCATGGTTTGACCCGCCCCCTAAGCTTTAGCCATGCCCACTTTATAACTAATGACCCGTTTGATGTAGACCTTTGTATGAGGTATCAAAGAATTCAGCAGAGAGTTCCTTCTTCATTGGTGATGGTTTGGCCGGCCCCCTATGCTTAAGCCACGCCCCCTTTCTCAACATTTGAACAATTTAAGGTATACCCTTGTGTGAGGTATCATTGAACTCAGAAGAGAGTTCGTTATTCATTAGTGATTGTTTGGCCCGCCCCTCTGTGCTTAGCCACGCCCCCTTTCATAACTAATGAGCCGTTTGATGTAGACCTTTGTAACCACGCCCCCTTTCATAATTAGTGACCCGTTTATGGTAGAGTCTTATGTGAGGTATCAATGAACTCAGCAGAGACTTCCTTTTTCATTGGTCATGGTTTGGCCCGCCCCCTATGCTTTAGCCACGCCCCCTTTCTCAACATTTGAACCATTTAAGGTATACCCTTGTGTGAGGTATCATTGAACTCAGCAGAGAGTTCCTTATTCATTAGTGATTGTTTGGCCCGCCACTCTGTGCTTAGCAAAAGCCCCCTTTCATAATTAATGACCCGTTTGATGTAGACCCTTGTGTGAGGTATCATGGAACTCAGCAGAGAGTTCGTTATTCATTAGTCATTGTTTGGCCCGCCCCTCTGTGCTTAGCCACGCCCCCTTTCATAATTGGTGACCCGTTTATGGTAGAGTCTTATATGAGTTATCAATGAACTCAGCAGAGACTTCCTTTTTCATTGGTCATGGTTTGATCCGCCCCCTAAGCTTTAGCCACGCCCCCTTCATAACTAATGACCTGTTTGATGTAGACCTTTGTATGAGGTATCAAAGAATTCAGCAGAGAGTTCCTTCTGCATTGGTGATGGTTTGGCCCGCCCCCTATGCTTAAGCCACGCCCCCTCTCTCAACATTTGAACCATTTAAGGTATACCCTTGTGTGAGGTATCATTGAATTCAGCAGAGAGTTCCTTATTCATTAGTGATTGTTTGGCCCGCCCCTCTGTGCTTAGCCACGCCCCCTTTCATAATATGTGACCCGTTTATGGTAGAGTCTTATGTGAGGTATCAGTGAACTCAGCAGAGACTTCCTTTTTCATTGGTCATGGTTTGACCCGCCCCCTAAGCTTTAGCCACGCCCCCTTTATAACTAATGACCCGTTTGATGTAGGCCTTTGTATGAGGTATCAAATAATTCAGCAGAGAGTTCCTTCTTCATTGGTGATGGTTTGGCCCGCCCCCTATGCTTAAGCCATGCCCCCTTTCTCAACATTTGAACCATTTAAGGTATACCCTTGTGTGAGGTATCATTGAATTCAGCAGAGAGTTCCTTATTCATTAGTGATTGTTTGGCCCGCCCCTCTGTGCTTAGCCACGCCCCCTTTCATAACTAATGACCCGTTTGATGTAGACCTTTGTAACCACGCCCCCTTTCATAATTGGTGACCCGTTTATGGTAGATTCTTATGTGAGGTATCAATGAACTCAGCAGAGACTTCCTTTTTCATTGGTCATGGTTTGACCCGCCCCCTAAGCTTTGGCCATGCCCCCTTTATAACTAATGACCCGTTTGATGTAGACCTTTGTATGAGGTATCAAAGAATTCAGCAGAGAGTTCCTTCTTCATTAGTGATGGTTTGGCCCGCCCTCTATGCTTTAGCCACACCCCTTTTATAACTAATGACCCGTTTGATGTAGACCCTTGTGTGAGGTATCATTGAACTCAGCAGAGAGTTCCTTATTCATTAGTGATTGTTTGGCCCGCCCCTCTGTGCTTAGCCACGCCCCCTTTCATAATATGTGACCCGTTTATGGTAGAGTCTTATGTGAGGTATCAATGAACTCAGCAGAGACTTCCTTTTTCATTGGTCATGGTTTGACCCGCCCCCTAAGCTTTAGCCACGCCCCCTTTAAAACTAATGACCCGTTTGATGTAGACCTTTGTATGAGGTATCAAAGAATTCAGCAGAGAGTTCCTTCTGCATTGGTGATGGTTTGGCCCGCCCCCTATGCTTAAGCCACGCCCCCTTTCTCAACATTTGAACCATTTAAGGTATACCCTTGTGTGAGGTATCATTGAACTCAGAAGAGAGTTCGTTATTCATTAGTGATTGTTTGGCCCGCCCCTCTGTGCTTAGCCACGCCCCCTTTCATAACTAATGAGCCGTTTGATGTAGACCTTTGTAACCACGCCCCCTTTCATAATTAGTGACCCGTTTATGGTAGAGTCTTATGTGAGGTATCAATGAACTCAGCAGAGACTTCCTTTTTCATTGGTCATGGTTTGACCCGCACCCTAAGCTTTAGCCATGCCCCATTTATAACTAATGACCCGTTTGATGTAGACCTTTGTATGAGGTATCAAAGAATTCAGCAGAGAGTTCCTTCTTCATTGGTGATGGTTTGGCCGGCCCCCTATGCTTAAGCCACGCCCCCTTTCTCAACATTTGAACCATTTAAGGTATACCCTTGTGTGAGGTATCATTGAACTCAGAAGAGAGTTCGTTATTCATTAGTGATTGCTTGGCCCGCCCCTCTGTGCTTAGCCACGCCCCCTTTCATAACTAATGAGCCGTTTGATGTAGACCTTTGTAACTACGCCCCCTTTCATAATTGGTGACCCGTTTATGGTAGAGTCTTATGTGAGGTATCAATGAACTCAGCAGAGACTTCCTTTTTCATTGGTCATGGTTTGACCCGCCCCCTAAGCTTTAGCCATGCCCACTTTATAACTAATGACCCGTTTGATGTAGACCTTTGTATGAGGTATCAAAGAATTCAGCAGAGAGTTCCTTCTTCATTGGTGATGGTTTGGCCAGCCCCCTATGCTTAAGCCACGCCCCCTTTCTCAACATTTGAACAATTTAAGGTATACCCTTGTGTGAGGTATCATTGAACTCAGAAGAGAGTTCGTTATTCATTAGTGATTGTTTGGCCCGCCCCTCTGTGCTTAGCCACGCCCCCTTTCATAATTGTTGACCCGTTTATGGTAGAGTCTTATGTGAGGTATTAATGAACTCAGCAGAGACTTCCCTTTTCATTGGTCATGGTTTGACCCGCCCCCTAAGCTTTAGCCACGCCCTCTATACTTTAGCCACGCCCCCTTTCTCAAATGACCCGTTTGATGAGGTACGTTTGTGTAAGGTATCATTGAACTCAGCAGAGAGTTCCTTATTCATTAGTGATTGTTTGGCCCGCCCATCTGTGCTTAGCCACGCCCCCTTTTATAACTAATGACCCGTTTGATATAGACCTTTGTATGATGTATCAAAGAACTCAGCAGAGAGTTCCTTCTTCATTGGTGATGGTTTGACCCGCCCCCTAAGCTTTAGCCACGCCCTCTATACTTAAGCTACGCCCCATTTCTCAAATGACAATTCAAATGTTGAGAAATGGGGCGTGGATTAAGCATAGGGGGCGCCCTATGCTTAAGCCACGCCCCATTTCTCAACATTTGAACCATTTAAGGTATACCCTTGTGTGAGGTATCATTGAACTCAGCAGAGAGTTCCTTATTCATTAGTGATTGTTTGGCCCGCCCCTCTGTGCTTAGCCACGCCCCCTTTCATAATTGGTGACCCGTTTATGGTAGAGTCTTATGTGAGGTATCAATGAACTCAGCAGAGACTTCCTTTTTCATTGGTCATGGTTTGACCCGCCCCCTAAGCTTTAGACACGCCCCCTATACTTTAGCCACGCCCCCTTTCTCAAATGACCCGTTTGATGAGGTACCTTTGTGTGAGGTATCATTGAACTCAGCAGAGAGTTCCTTATTCATTAGTGATTGTTTGGCCCGCCCCTCTGTGCTTAGCCACGCCCCCTTTCATAACTAATGACCCGTTTGATATAGACCTTTGTATGATGTATCAAAGAACTCAGCAGAGAGTTCCTTCTTCATTGGTGATGGTTTGACCCGCCCCCTAAGCTTTAGCCACGCCCTCTATACTTAAGCTACGCCCCCTTTCTCAAATGACAATTCAAATGTTGAGAAATGGGGCGTGGATTAAGCATAGGGGGCGCCCTATGCTTAAGCCACGCCCCATTTCTCAACATTTGAACCATTTAAGGTATACCCTTGTGTGAGGTATCATTGAACTCAGCAGAGAGTTCCTTATTCATTAGTGATTGTTTGGCCCGCCCCTCTGTGCTTAGCCACGCCCCCTTTCATAATTGGTGACCCGTTTATGGTAGAGTCTTATGTGAGGTATCAATGAACTCAGCAGAGACTTCCTTTTTCATTGGTCATGGTTTGACCCGCCCCCTAAGCTTTAGACACGCCCCCTATACTTTAGCCACGCCCCCTTTCTCAAATGACCCGTTTGATGAGGTACCTTTGTGTGAGGTATCATTGAACTCAGCAGAGAGTTCCTTATTCATTAGTGATTGTTTGGCCCGCCCCTCTGTGCTTAGCCACGCCCCCTTTCATAACTAATGACCCGTTTGATATAGACCTTTGTATGATGTATCAAAGAACTCAGCAGAGAGTTCCTTCTTCATTGGTGATGGTTTGACCCGCCCCCTAAGCTTTAGCCACGCCCTCTATACTTTAGCCACGCCCCCTTTCTCAAATGACGATTCAAATGTTGAGAAATGGGGCGTGGATTAAGCATAGGGGGCGCCCTATGCTTAAGCCACGCCCCATTTCTCAACATTTGAACAATTTAAGGTATACCCTTGTGTGAGGTATCATTGAACTCAGCAGAGAGTTCCTTATTCATTAGTGATTGTTTGGCCCGCCCCTCTGTGCTTAGCCACGCCCCCTTTCATAACTAATGACCCGTTTGATATAGACCTTTGTATGATGTATCAAAGAACTCAGCAGAGAGTTCCTTCTTCATTGGTGATGGTTTGGCCAGCCCCTCTGTGCTTAGCCACGCCTCCTTTCATAATTGGTGACCCGTTTATGGTAGAGTCTTATGTGAGGTATCAATGAACTCAGCAGAGACTTCCTTTTTCATTGGTCATGGTTTGACCCGCCCCCTAAGCTTTAGCCACGCCCCCTATACTTTAGCCACGCCCCCTTTCTCAAATGACCCGTTTGATGAGGTACCTTTGTGTGAGGTATCATTGAACTCAGCAGAGAGTTCCTTATTCATTAGTGATTGTTTGGCCCGCCCCTCTGTGCTTAGCCACGCCCCCTTTCATAATTGGTGACCCGTTTATGGTAGTCTTATGTGAGGTATCAATGAACTCAGCAGAGACTTCCTTTTTCATTGGTCATGGTTTGACCCGCCCCCTAAGCTTTAGACACGCCCCCTATACTTTAGCCACGCCCCCTTTCTCAAATGACCCGTTTGATGAGGTACCTTTGTGTGAGGTATCATTGAACTCAGCAGAGAGTTCCTTATTCATTAGTGATTGTTTGGCCCGCCCCTCTGTGCTTAGCCACGCCCCCTTTCATAACTAATGACCCGTTTGATATAGACCTTTGTATGATGTATCAAAGAACTCAGCAGAGAGTTCCTTCTTCATTGGTGATGGTTTGACCCGCCCCCTAAGCTTTAGCCACGCCCTCTATACTTTAGCCACGCCCCCTTTCTCAAATGACAATTCAAATGTTGAGAAATGGGGCGTGGCTTAAGCATAGGGGTCGCCCTATGCTTAAGCCACGGCCCATTTCTCAACATTTGAACCATTTAAGGTATACCCTTGTGTGATGTATCATTGAACTCAGCAGAGAGTTCCTTATTCATTAGTGGTTGTTTGGCCCGCCCCTCTGTGCTTAGCCACGCCCCCTTTCATAATTGGTGACCCGTTTATGGTAGAGTCTTATGTGAGGTATCAATGAACTCAGCAGAGACTTTCTTTTTCATTGGTCATGGTTTGACCCGCCCCCTAAGCTTTAGCCACGCCCCCTATACTTTAGCCACGCCCCCTTTCTCAAATGACCCGTTTGATGAGGTACCTTTGTGTGAGGTATCATTGAACTCAGCAGAGAGTTCCTTATTCATTAGTGATTGTTTGGCCCGCCCCTCTGTGCTTAGCCACGCCCCCTTTCATAACTAATGACCCGTTTGATATAGACCTTTGTATGATGTATAAAAGAACTCAGCAGAGAGTTCCTTCTTCATTGGTGATGGTTTGACCCGCCCCCTAAGCTTTAGCCACGCCCTCTATACTTTAGCCACGCCCCCTTTCTCAAATGACCCGTTTGATGAGGTACCTTTGTGTAAGGTATCATTGAACTCAGCAGAGAGTTCCTTATTCATTAGTGATTGTTTGGCCCGCCCATCTGTGCTTAGCCACGCCCCCTTTTATAACTAATGACCCGTTTGATATAGACCTTTGTATGATGTATCAAAGAACTCAGCAGAGAGTTCCTTCTTCATTGGTGATGGTTTGACCCGCACCCTAAGCTTTAGCCACGCCCTTTATACTTTAGCCACGTCCCCTTTCTCAAATGACGATTCAAATGTTGAGAAATGGGGCGTGGATTAAGCATAGGGGGCGCCCTATGCTTAAGCCACGCCCCATTTCTCAACATTTGAACCATTTAAGGTATACCCTTGTGTGAGGTATCATTGAACTCAGCAGAGAGTTCCTTATTCATTAGTGATTGTTTGGCCCGCCCCTCTGTGCTTAGCCACGCCCCCTTTTATAACTAATGACCCGTTTGATATAGACCTTTGTATGATGTATCAAAGAACTCAGCAGAGAGTTCCTTCTTCATTGGTGATGGTGTGGCCAGCCCCTCTGTGCTTAGCCACGCCTCCTTTCATAATTGGTGACCCGTTTATGGTAGAGTCTTATGTGAGGTATCAATGAACTCAGCAGAGACTTCCTTTATCATTGGTCATGGTTTGACCCGCCCCCTAAGCTTTAGCCACGCCCCCTATACTTTAGCCACGCCCCCTTTCTCAAATGACCCGTTTGATGAGGTATCTTTGTGTAAGGTATCATTGAACTCAGCAGAGAGTTCCTTATTCATTAGTGTTTGTTTGGCCCGCCCCTCTGTGCTTAGCCACGCCCCCTTTTATAACTAATGAACCGTTTGATATAGACCTTTGTATGATGTATCCAAGAACTCAGCAGAGAGTTCCTTCTTCATTGGTGATGGTTTGACCCGCCCCCTAAGCTTTAGCCACGCCCTCTATACTTTAGCCACGCCCCCTTTCTCAAATGACGATTCAAATGTTGAGAAATGGGGCGTGGATTAAGCATAGGGGGCGCCCTATGCTTAAGCCACGCCCCATTTCTCAACATTTTAACCATTTAAGGTATACCCTTGTGTGAGGTATCATTGAACTCAGCAGAGAGTTCCTTATTCATTAGTGATTGTTTGGCCCGCCCTTCTGTGCTTAGCCACGCCCCCTTTCATAATTGGTGACCCGTTTATGGTAGAGTCTTATGTGAGGTATCAATGAACTCAGCAGAGACTTCCTTTTTCATTGGTCATGGTTTGACCCGCCCCCTAAGCTTTAGACACGCCCCCTATACTTTAGCCACGCCCCCTTTCTCAAATGACCCGTTTGATGAGGTACCTTTGTGTGAGGTATCATTGAACTCAGCAGAGAGTTCCTTATTCATTAGTGATTGTTTGGCCCGCCCCTCTGTGCTTAGCCACGCCCCCTTTCATAACTAATGACCCGTTTGATATAGACCTTTGTATGATGTATCAAAGAACTCAGCAGAGAGTTCCTTCTTCATTGGTGATGGTTTGACCCGCCCCCTAAGCTTTAGCCACGCCCTCTATACTTTAGCCACGCCCCCTTTCTCAAATGACGATTCAAATGTTGAGAAATGGGGCGTGGATTAAGCATAGGGGGCACCCTATTCTTAAGCCACGCCCCATTTCTCAACATTTGAACCATTTAAGGTATACCCTTGAGTGAGGTATCATTGAACTCAGCAGAGAGTTCCTTATTCATTAGTGATTGTTTGGCCCGCCCCTCTGTGCTTAGCCACGCCCCCTTTTATAACTAATGACCCGTTTGATATAGACCTTTGTATGATGTATCAAAGAACTCAGCAGAGAGTTCCTTCTTCATTGGTGATGGTTTGGCCAGCCCCTCTGTGCTTAGCCACGCCCCCTTTCATAAATAATGACCCGTTTGATATAGACCTTTGTATGATGTATCAAAGAACTGAGCAGAGAGTTCCTTCTTCATTGGTGATGGTTTGACCCGCCCCCTAAGCTTTAGCCACGCCCTCTATACTTTAGCCACGCCCCCTTTCTCAAATGACGATAAAAATGTTGAGAAATGGGGCGTGGCTTAAGCATAGGGGGCACCCTATGCTTAAGCCACTCCCCATTTCTCAACATTTGAACCATTTAAGGTATACCCTTGTGTGAGGTATCATTGGACTCAACAGATAGTTCCTTATTCATTAGTGATGGTTTGACCCGCCCCCTAAGCTTTAGCCACGCCCTCTATACTTTAGCCACGCCCCCTTTCTCAAATGACCCGTTTGATGAGGTACCTTTGTGTAAGGTATCATTGAACTCAGCAGAGAGTTCCTTATTCATTAGTGATTGTTTGGCCCGCCCATCTGTGCTTAGCCACGCCCCCTTTTATAACTAATGACCCGTTTGATATAGACCTTTGTATGATGTATCAAAGAATTTAGCAGAGTTCCTTCTTCATTGATGATGGTTTGACCCGCCCCCTAAGCTTTAGCCACGCCCCCTTTCATAATTGGTGACCTGTTTATGGTAGAGTCTTATGTGAGGTATCAATGAACTCAGCAGAGACTTCCTTTTTCATTGGTCATGGTTTGACCCGCCCCCTAAGCTTTAGCCACGCCCCCTATACTTTAGCCACGTACCCTTTCTCAAATGACCCGTTTGATGAGGTACCCCTGTGTGAGGTATCATTGAACTCAGCAGAGAGTTCCTTATTCATTAGTGACTGTTTGGCCCGCCCCTCTGTGCTTAGCCACGCCCCCTTTCATAATTGGTGACCCGTTT
Source organism: Zingel zingel (assembly GCA_023566125.1). Lineage (NCBI taxonomy): Eukaryota > Metazoa > Chordata > Actinopteri > Perciformes > Percidae > Zingel > Zingel zingel. Next base: position 35,677,441 of record CM042318.1, on the reverse strand, counting down.
ATGGTAGAGTCTTATGTGAGGTATCAATGAACTCAGCAGAGACTTCCTTTTTCATTGGTCATGGTTTGACCCGCCCCCTAAGCTTTAGCCACGCCCCCTATACTTTAGCCACGCCCCCTTTCTCAAATGTCCCGTTTGATGAGGTACCTTTGTGTGAGGTATCATTGAACTCAGCAGAGAGTTCCTTATTCATTAGTGATTGTTTGGCCCGCCCCTCTGTGCTTAGCCACGTCCCCTTTTATAACTAATGACCCGTTTGATATAGACCTTTGTATGATTTATCAAAGAACTCAGCAGAGAGTTCCTTCTTCATTGGTGATGGTTTGACCCGCCCCCTAAGCTTTAGCCACGCCCCCTATACTTTAGCCACGCCCCCTTTCTCAAATGACCCGTTTGATGAGGTACCTTTGTGTGAGGTATCATTGAACTCAGCAGAGAGTTCCTTATTCATTAGTGATTGTTTGGCCCGCCCCTCTGTGCTTAGCCACGCCCCCTTTCATAACTAATGACCCGTTTGATATAGACCTTTGCATGATGTATCAAAGAACTTAGCAGAGAGTTCCTTCTTCATTGGTGATGGTTTGACCCGCCCCCTAAGCTTTAGCCACGCCCTCTATACTTTAGCCACGCCCCCTTTCTCAAATGACGATTCAAATGTTGAGAAATGGGGCGTGGCTTAAGCATAGGGGGCGCCCTATGCTTAAGACACGCCCCATTTCTCAACATTTGAACCATTTAAGGTATACCCTTGTGTGAGGTATCATTGAACTCAGCAGAGAGTTCCTTATTCATTAGTGATTGTTTGGCCCGCCCCTCTGTGCTTAGCCACGTCCCCTTTCATAATTGGTGACCCGTTTATGGTAGAGTCTTATGTGAGGTATCAATGAACTCAGCAGAGACTTCCTTTTTCATTGGTCATGGTTTGACCCGCCCCCTAAGCTTTGGCCACGCCCCCTATACTTTAGCCACGTACCCTTTCTCAAATGACCCGTTTGATGAGGTACCTTTGTGTGAGGTATCATTGAACTCAGCAGAGAGTTCCTTATTCATTAGTGATTGTTTGGCCCGCCCCTCTGTGCTTAGCCACGCCCCCTTTTATAACTAATGACCCGTTTGATATAGACCTTTGTATGATGTATCAAAGAACTCAGCAGAGAGTTCCTTCTTCATTGGTGATGGTTTGACCCGCCCCCTAAGCTTTAGCCACGCCCTCTATACTTTAGCCACGCCCCCTTTCTCAAATGACGATTCAAATGTTGAGAAATGGGGCGTGGCTTAAGCATAGGGGGCGCCCTATGCTTAAGCCACTCCCCATTTCTCAACATTTGAACCATTTAAGGTATACCCTTGTGTGAGGTATCATTGAACTCAGCAGAGAGTTCCTTCTTCATTGGTGATGGTTTGACCCGCCCCCTCAGCTTTAGCCACGCCCCCTTTCATAATTGGTGACCCGTTTATGGTAGAGTCTTATGTGAGGTATCAATGAACTCAGCAGAGACTTCCTTTTTCATTGGTCATGGTTTGACCCGCCCCCTAAGCTTTAGCCACGCCCCCTATACTTTAGCCACGTACCCTTTCTCAAATGACCCGTTTGATGAGGTACCTTTGTGTGAGGTATCATTGAACTCAGCAGAGAGTTTCTTATTCATTAGTGATTGTTTGGCCCGCCCCTCTGTGCTTAGCCACGCCCCCTTTTATAACTAATGACCCGTTTGATATAGACCTTTGTATGATGTATCAAAGAACTCAGCAGAGAGTTCCTTCTTCATTGGTGATGGTTTGACCCGCCCCCTAAGCTTTAGCCACGCCCCCTTTCATAATTGGTGGCCCGTTTATGGTAGTCTTATGTGAGGTATCAATGAACTCAGCAGAGACTTCCTTTTTCATTGGTCATGGTTTGACCCGCCCCCTAAGCTTTAGCCACGCCCCCTATACTTTAGCCACACCCCCTTTCTCAAATGACCCGTTTGATGAGGTACCTTTGTGTGAGGTATCATTGAACTCAGCAGAGAGTTCCTTATTCATTAGTGATTGTTTGGCCCGCCCCTCTGTGCTTAGCCACGCCCCCTTTCATAATTGGTGACCCGTTTATGGTAGAGTCTTATGTGAGGTATCAATGAACTCAGCAGAGACTTCCTTTTTCATTGGTCATGGTTTGACCCGCCCCCTAAGCATTAGCCACGCCCCCTATACTTTAGCCACGTACCCTTTCTCAAATGACCCGTTTGATGAGGTACCTTTGTGTGAGGTATCATTGAAATCAGCAGAGAGTTCCTTATTCATTAGTGATTGTTTGGCCCGCCCCTGTGTGCTTAGCCACGCCCCCTTTTATAACTAATGACCCGTTTGATATAGACCTTTGTATGATGTATCAAAGAACTCAGCAGAGAGTTCCTTCTTCATTGGTGATGGTTTGACCCGCCACCTAAGCTTTAGCCACGCCCCCTTTCATAATTGGTGACCCGTTTATGGTAGAGTCTTATGTGAGGTATCAATGAACTCAGCAGAGACTTCCTTTTTCATTGGTCATGGTTTGACCCGCCCCCTAAGCTTTAGCCGCCCCCTTTCTCAAATGACCCGTTTGATGAGGTACCTTTGTGTGAGGTATCATTGATCTCAGCTGAGAGTTCGTTATTCATTGATCATGATTTGGCCCTCTATGCTTTAGCCACGCCCCCTTTCTCAAATGACCCGTTTGATGAGGTACCTTTGTGTGAGGTATCATTGATCTCAGCTGAGAGTTCGTTATTCATTGATCATGATTTGGCCCTCCCCTCTGAGCTTAAGCCACGCCCCCTAAGCTTTAACCACGCCCCCTATACTTTAGCCACGCCCCCTTTCTCAAATGACCCGTTTGATGAGGTACCTTTGTGTGAGGTATCATTGATCTCACCTGAGAGTTCGTTATTCATTGATCATGATTTGGCCCTCCCCTCTAAGCTTAAGCCACGCCCCCTAAGCTTTAGCCACGCCCCCTATACTTTAGCCACGCCCCCTTTCTCAAATGACCCGTTTGATGAGGTACCTTTGTGTGAGGTATCATTGATCTCAGCTGAGAGTTCGTTATTCATTGATCATGATTTGGCCCTCCCCTCGGAGCTTAAGCCACGCCCCCTAAGCTTTAGCCACGCCCCCTATACTTTAGCCACGCCCCCTTTCTCAAATGACCCGTTTGATGAGGTACCTTTGTGTGAGGTATCATTGATCTCAGCTGAGAGTTCGTTATTCATTGATCATGATTTGGCCCTCCCCTCTGAGCTTAAGCCACGCCCCCTAAGCTTTAGCCACGCCCCCTATACTTTAGCCACGCCCCCTTTCTCAAATGACCCGTTTGATGAGGTACCTTTGTGTGAGGTATCATTGATCTCAGCTGAGAGTTCGTTATTCATTGATCATGATTTGGCCCTCCCCTCTGAGCTTAAGCCACGCCCCCTAAGCTTTAGCCACGCCCCCTATACTTTAGCCACGCCCCCTTTCTCAAATGACCCGTTTGATTAGGTACCTTTGTGTGAGGTATCATTGATCTCAGCTGAGAGTTCGTTATTCATTGATCATGATTTGGCCCTCCCCTCTAAGCTTAAGCCACGCCCCCTAAGCTTCAGCCACGCCCCCTTTCTCAAATGACCCTTTTGATGAGGTACCTTTGTGTGAGGTATCATTGATCTCAGCTGAGAGTTCGTTATTCATTGATCATGATTTGGCCCTCCCCTCTAAGCTTAAGCCACGCCCCCTAAGCTTTAGCCACGCCCCTATACTTTAGCCACGCCCCCTTTCTCAAATGACCCGTTTGATGAGGTACCTTTGTGTGAGGTATCATTGATCTCAGCTGAGAGTTCGTTATTCATTGATCATGATTTGGCCCTCCCCTCTAAGCTTAAGCCACGCCCCCTAAGCTTTAGCCACGCCCCCTTTCTCAAATGACCCGTTTGATGAGGTACCTTTGTGTGAGGTATCATTGATCTCAGCTGAGAGTTCGTTATTCATTGATCATGATTTGGCCCTCCCCTCTAAGCTTAAGCCACGCCCCCTAAGCTTTAGCCACGCCCCCTATACTTTAGCCACGCCCCCTTTCTCAAATGACCCGTTTGATGAGGTACCTTTGTGTGAGGTATCATTGATCTCAGCTGAGAGTTCGTTATTCATTGATCATGATTTGGCCCTCCCCTCTGAGCTTAAGCCACGCCCCCTAAGCTTTAGCCACGCCCCCTATACTTTAGCCACGCCCCCTTTCTCAAATGACCCGTTTGATGAGGTAACTTTGTGTGAGGTATCATTGATCTCAGCTGAGAGTTCGTTATTCATTGATCATGATTTGGCCCTCCCCTCTAAGCTTAAGCCACGCCCCCTAAGCTGTAGCCACGCCCCCTTTCTCAAATGACCCGTTTGATGAGGTACCTTTGTGTGAGGTATCATTGATCTCAGCTGAGAGTTCGTTATTCATTGATCATGATTTGGCCCTCCCCTCTGAGCTTAAGCCACGCCCCCTAAGCTTTAGCCACGCCCCCTATACTTTAGCCACGCCCCCTTTCTCAAATGACCCGTTTGATTAGGTAACTTTGTGTGAGGTATCATTGATCTCAGCTGAGAGTTCGTTATTCATTGATCATGATTTGGCCCTCCCCTCTAAGCTTAAGCCACGCCCCCTAAGCTTCAGCCACGCCCCCTTTCTCAAATGACCCGTTTGATGAGGTACCTTTGTGTGAGGTATCATTGATCTCAGCTGAGAGTTCGTTATTCATTGATCATGATTTGGCCCTCCCCTCTAAGCTTAAGCCACGCCCCCTAAGCTTTAGCCACGCCCCCTATACTTTAGCCACGCCCCTTTCTCAAATGACCAGTTTGATGAGGTACCTTTGTGTGAGGTATCATTGATCTCAGCTGAGAGTTCGTTATTCATTGATCATGATTTGGCCCTCCCCTCTAAGCTTAAGCCACGCCCCTAAGATTTAGCCACGCCCCTATACTTTAGCCACGCCCCCTTTCTCAAATGACCCGTTTGATGAGGTACCTTTGTGTGAGGTATCATTGATCTCAGCTGAGAGTTCGTTATTCATTGATCATGATTTGGCCCTCCCCTCTAAGCTTAAGCCACGCCCCCTAAGCTTTAGCCACGCCCCCTTTTTCAAATGACCCGTTTGATGAGGTACCTTTGTGTGAGGTATCATTGATCTCAGCTGAGAGTTCGTTATTCATTGATCATGATTTGGCCCTCCCCTCTAAGCTTAAGCCACGCCACCTAAGCTTTAGCCACGCCCCCTATACTTTAGCCACGCCCCCTTTCTCAAATGACCCGTTTGATGAGGTACCTTTGTGTGAGGTATCATTGATCTCAGCTGAGAGTTCGTTATTCATTGATCATGATTTGGTCCTCCCCTCTAAGCTTAAGCCACGCCCCCTAAGCTTCAGCCACGCCCCCTTTCTCAAATGACCCGTTTGATGAGGTACCTTTGTGTGAGGTATCATTGATCTCAGCTGAGAGTTCGTTATTCATTGATCATGATTTGGCCCTCCCCTCTAAGCTTAAGCCACGCCCCCTAAGCTTTAGCCACGCCCCCTTTCTCAAATGACCCGTTTGATGAGGTACCTTTGTGTGAGGTATCATTGATCTCAGCTGAGAGTTCGTTATTCATTGATCATGATTTGGCCCTCCCCTCTAAGCTTAAGCCACGCCCCCTAAGCTTTAGCCACGCCCCCTATACTTTAGCCACGCCCCCTTTCTCAAATGACCCGTTTGATGAGGTACCTTTGTGTGAGGTATCATTGATCTCAGCTGAGAGTTCGTTATTCATTGATCATGATTTGGCCCTCCCCTCTGAGCTTAAGCCACGCCCCCTAAGCTTTAGCCACGCCCCCTATACTTTAGCCACGCCCCCTTTCTCAAATGACCCGTTTGATGAGGTAACTTTGTGTGAGGTATCATTGATCTCAGCTGAGAGTTCGTTATTCATTGATCATGATTTGGCCCTCCCCTCTAAGCTTAAGCCACGCCCCCTAAGCTGTAGCCACGCCCCCTTTCTCAAATGACCCGTTTGATGAGGTACCTTTGTGTGAGGTATCATTGATCTCAGCTGAGAGTTCGTTATTCATTGATCATGATTTGGCCCTCCCCTCTGAGCTTAAGCCACGCCCCCTAAGCTTTAGCCACGCCCCCTATACTTTAGCCACGCCCCCTTTCTCAAATGACCCGTTTGATTAGGTAACTTTGTGTGAGGTATCATTGATCTCAGCTGAGAGTTCGTTATTCATTGATCATGATTTGGCCCTCCCCTCTAAGCTTAAGCCACGCCCCCTAAGCTTCAGCCACGCCCCCTTTCTCAAATGACCCGTTTGATGAGGTACCTTTGTGTGAGGTATCATTGATCTCAGCTGAGAGTTCGTTATTCATTGATCATGATTTGGCCCTCCCCTCTAAGCTTAAGCCACGCCCCCTAAGCTTTAGCCACGCCCCCTATACTTTAGCCACGCCCCTTTCTCAAATGACCAGTTTGATGAGGTACCTTTGTGTGAGGTATCATTGATCTCAGCTGAGAGTTCGTTATTCATTGATCATGATTTGGCCCTCCCCTCTAAGCTTAAGCCACGCCCCTAAGATTTAGCCACGCCCCTATACTTTAGCCACGCCCCCTTTCTCAAATGACCCGTTTGATGAGGTACCTTTGTGTGAGGTATCATTGATCTCAGCTGAGAGTTCGTTATTCATTGATCATGATTTGGCCCTCCCCTCTAAGCTTAAGCCACGCCCCCTAAGCTTTAGCCACGCCCCCTTTTTCAAATGACCCGTTTGATGAGGTACCTTTGTGTGAGGTATCATTGATCTCAGCTGAGAGTTCGTTATTCATTGATCATGATTTGGCCCTCCCCTCTAAGCTTAAGCCACGCCACCTAAGCTTTAGCCACGCCCCCTATACTTTAGCCACGCCCCCTTTCTCAAATGACCCGTTTGATGAGGTACCTTTGTGTGAGGTATCATTGATCTCAGCTGAGAGTTCGTTATTCATTGATCATGATTTGGTCCTCCCCTCTAAGCTTAAGCCACGCCCCCTAAGCTTCAGCCACGCCCCCTTTCTCAAATGACCCGTTTGATGAGGTACCTTTGTGTGAGGTATCATTGATCTCAGCTGAGAGTTCGTTATTCATTGATCATGATTTGGCCCTCCCCTCTAAGCTTAAGCCACGCCCCCTAAGCTTTAGCCACGCCCCCTATACTTTAGCCACGCCCCTTTCTCAAATGACCAGTTTGATGAGGTACCTTTGTGTGAGGTATCATTGATCTCAGCTGAGAGTTCGTTATTCATTGATCATGATTTGGCCCTCCCCTCTAAGCTTAAGCCACGCCCCTAAGATTTAGCCACGCCCCTATACTTTAGCCACGCCCCCTTTCTCAAATGACCCGTTTGATGAGGTACCTTTGTGTGAGGTATCATTGATCTCAGCTGAGAGTTCGTTATTCATTGATCATGATTTGGCCCTCCCCTCTAAGCTTAAGCCACGCCCCCTAAGCTTTAGCCACGCCCCCTTTTTCAAATGACCCGTTTGATGAGGTACCTTTGTGTGAGGTATCATTGATCTCAGCTGAGAGTTCGTTATTCATTGATCATGATTTGGCCCTCCCCTCTAAGCTTAAGCCACGCCACCTAAGCTTTAGCCACGCCCCCTATACTTTAGCCACGCCCCCTTTCTCAAATGACCCGTTTGATGAGGTACCTTTGTGTGAGGTATCATTGATCTCAGCTGAGAGTTCGTTATTCATTGATCATGATTTGGTCCTCCCCTCTAAGCTTAAGCCACGCCCCCTAAGCTTTAGCCACGCCCCCTATACTTTAGCCACGCCCCCTTTCTGAAATGACCCGTTTGATGAGGTACTTTTGTGTGAGGTATCATTGATCTCAGCTGAGAGTTCGTTATTCATTGATCATGATTTGGCCCTCCCCTCGGAGCTTAAGCCACGCCCCCTAAGCTTTAGCCACGCCCCCTATACTTTAGCCACACCCCCTTTCTCAAATGACCCGTTTGATGAGGTACCTTTGTGTGAGGTATCATTGATCTCAGCTGAGAGTTCGTTATTCATTGATCATGATTTGGCCCTCCCCTCTGAGCTTAAGCCACGCCCCCTAAGCTTTAGCCACGCCCCCTATACTTTAGCCACGCCCCCTTTCTCAAATGACCCGTTTGATGAGGTACCTTTGTGTGAGGTATCATTGATCTCAGCTGAGAGTTCGTTATTCATTGATCATGATTTGGCCCTCCCCTCTAAGCTTAAGCCACGCCCCCTAAGCTTTAGCCACGCCCCCTTTCTCAAATGACCCGTTTGATGAGGTACCTTTGTGTGAGGTATCATTGATCTCAGCTGAGAGTTCGTTATTCATTGATCATGATTTGGCCCTCCCCTCTAAGCTTAAGCCACGCCCCCTAAGCTTTAGCCACGCCCCCTTTCTCAAATGACCCGTTTGATGAGGTACCTTTGTGTGAGGTATCATTGATCTCAGCTGAGAGTTCGTTATTCATTGATCATGATTTGGCCCTCCCCTCTAAGCTTAAGCCACGCCCCCTAAGCTTTAGCCACGCCCCCTATACTTTAGCCACGCCCCCTTTCTCAAATGACCCGTTTGATGAGGTACCTTTGTGTGAGGTATCATTGATCTCAGCTGAGAGTTCGTTATTCATTGATCATGATTTGGCCCTCCCCTCTGAGCTTAAGCCACGCCCCCTAAGCTTTAGCCACGCCCCCTATACTTTAGCCACGCCCCCTTTCTCAAATGACCCGTTTGATGAGGTAACTTTGTGTGAGGTATCATTGATCTCAGCTGAGAGTTCGTTATTCATTGATCATGATTTGGCCATCCCCTCTAAGCTTAAGCCACGCCCCCTAAGCTGTAGCCACGCCCCCTTTCTCAAATGACCCGTTTGATGAGGTACCTTTGTGTGAGGTATCATTGATCTCACCTGAGAGTTCGTTATTCATTGATCATGATTTGGCCCTCCCCTCTAAGCTTAAGCCACGCCCCCTAAGCTTTAGCCACGCCCCCTATACTTTAGCCACGCCCCCTTTCTCAAATGACCCGTTTGATGAGGTACCTTTGTGTGAGGTATCATTGATCTCAGCTGAGAGTTCGTTATTCATTGATCATGATTTGGCCCTCCCCTCGGAGCTTAAGCCACGCCCCCTAAGCTTTAGCCACGCCCCCTATACTTTAGCCACGCCCCCTTTCTCAAATGACCCGTTTGATGAGGTACCTTTGTGTGAGGTATCATTGATCTCAGCTGAGAGTTCGTTATTCATTGATCATGATTTGGCCCTCCCCTCTGAGCTTAAGCCACGCCCCCTAAGCTTTAGCCACGCCCCCTATACTTTAGCCACGCCCCCTTTCTCAAATGACCCGTTTGATGAGGTACCTTTGTGTGAGGTATCATTGATCTCAGCTGAGAGTTCGTTATTCATTGATCATGATTTGGCCCTCCCCTCTGAGCTTAAGCCACGCCCCCTAAGCTTTAGCCACGCCCCCTATACTTTAGCCACGCCCCCTTTCTCAAATGACCCGTTTGATTAGGTACCTTTGTGTGAGGTATCATTGATCTCAGCTGAGAGTTCGTTATTCATTGATCATGATTTGGCCCTCCCCTCTAAGCTTAAGCCACGCCCCCTAAGCTTCAGCCACGCCCCCTTTCTCAAATGACCCTTTTGATGAGGTACCTTTGTGTGAGGTATCATTGATCTCAGCTGAGAGTTCGTTATTCATTGATCATGATTTGGCCCTCCCCTCTAAGCTTAAGCCACGCCCCCTAAGCTTTAGCCACGCCCCTATACTTTAGCCACGCCCCCTTTCTCAAATGACCCGTTTGATGAGGTACCTTTGTGTGAGGTATCATTGATCTCAGCTGAGAGTTCGTTATTCATTGATCATGATTTGGCCCTCCCCTCTAAGCTTAAGCCACGCCCCCTAAGCTTTAGCCACGCCCCCTTTCTCAAATGACCCGTTTGATGAGGTACCTTTGTGTGAGGTATCATTGATCTCAGCTGAGAGTTCGTTATTCATTGATCATGATTTGGCCCTCCCCTCTAAGCTTAAGCCACGCCCCCTAAGCTTTAGCCACGCCCCCTATACTTTAGCCACGCCCCCTTTCTCAAATGACCCGTTTGATGAGGTACCTTTGTGTGAGGTATCATTGATCTCAGCTGAGAGTTCGTTATTCATTGATCATGATTTGGCCCTCCCCTCTGAGCTTAAGCCACGCCCCCTAAGCTTTAGCCACGCCCCCTATACTTTAGCCACGCCCCCTTTCTCAAATGACCCGTTTGATGAGGTAACTTTGTGTGAGGTATCATTGATCTCAGCTGAGAGTTCGTTATTCATTGATCATGATTTGGCCCTCCCCTCTAAGCTTAAGCCACGCCCCCTAAGCTGTAGCCACGCCCCCTTTCTCAAATGACCCGTTTGATGAGGTACCTTTGTGTGAGGTATCATTGATCTCAGCTGAGAGTTCGTTATTCATTGATCATGATTTGGCCCTCCCCTCTGAGCTTAAGCCACGCCCCCTAAGCTTTAGCCACGCCCCCTATACTTTAGCCACGCCCCCTTTCTCAAATGACCCGTTTGATTAGGTACCTTTGTGTGAGGTATCATTGATCTCAGCTGAGAGTTCGTTATTCATTGATCATGATTTGGCCCTCCCCTCTAAGCTTAAGCCACGCCCCCTAAGCTTCAGCCACGCCCCCTTTCTCAAATGACCCGTTTGATGAGGTACCTTTGTGTGAGGTATCATTGATCTCAGCTGAGAGTTCGTTATTCATTGATCATGATTTGGCCCTCCCCTCTAAGCTTAAGCCACGCCCCCTAAGCTTTAGCCACGCCCCCTATACTTTAGCCACGCCCCTTTCTCAAATGACCAGTTTGATGAGGTACCTTTGTGTGAGGTATCATTGATCTCAGCTGAGAGTTCGTTATTCATTGATCATGATTTGGCCCTCCCCTCTAAGCTTAAGCCACGCCCCTAAGATTTAGCCACGCCCCTATACTTTAGCCACGCCCCCTTTCTCAAATGACCCGTTTGATGAGGTACCTTTGTGTGAGGTATCATTGATCTCAGCTGAGAGTTCGTTATTCATTGATCATGATTTGGCCCTCCCCTCTAAGCTTAAGCCACGCCCCCTAAGCTTTAGCCACGCCCCCTTTCTCAAATGACCCGTTTGATGAGGTACCTTTGTGTGAGGTATCATTGATCTCAGCTGAGAGTTCGTTATTCATTGATCATGATTTGGCCCTCCCCTCTAAGCTTAAGCCACGCCACCTAAGCTTTAGCCACGCCCCCTATACTTTAGCCACGCCCCCTTTCTCAAATGACCCGTTTGATGAGGTACCTTTGTGTGAGGTATCATTGATCTCAGCTGAGAGTTCGTTATTCATTGATGATGATTTGGTCCTCCCCTCTAAGCTTAAGCCACGCCCCCTAAGCTTTAGCCACGCCCCCTATACTTTAGCCACGCCCCCTTTCTCAAATGACCCGTTTGATGAGGTACCTTTGTGTGAGGTATCATTGATCTCAGCTGAGAGTTCGTTATTCATTGATCATGATTTGGCCCTCCCCTCGGAGCTTAAGCCACGCCCCCTAAGCTTTAGCCACGCCCCCTATACTTTAGCCACGCCCCCTTTCTCAAATGACCCGTTTGATGAGGTACCTTTGTGTGAGGTATCATTGATCTCAGCTGAGAGTTCGTTATTCATTGATCATGATTTGGCCCTCCCCTCTGAGCTTAAGCCACGCCCCCTAAGCTTTAGCCACGCCCCCTATACTTTAGCCACGCCCCCTTTCTCAAATGACCCGTTTGATGAGGTACCTTTGTGTGAGGTATCATTGATCTCAGCTGAGAGTTCGTTATTCATTGATCATGATTTCGCCCTCCCCTCTAAGCTTAAGCCACGCCCCCTAAGCTTTAGCCACGCCCCCTTTCTCAAATGACCCGTTTGATGAGGTACCTTTGTGTGAGGTATCATTGATCTCAGCTGAGAGTTCGTTATTCATTGATCATGATTTGGCCCTCCCCTCTAAGCTTAAGCCACGCCCCCTAAGCTTTAGCCACGCCCCCTTTCTCAAATGACCCGTTTGATGAGGTACCTTTGTGTGAGGTATCATTGATCTCAGCTGAGAGTTCGTTATTCATTGATCATGATTTGGCCCTCCCCTCTAAGCTTAAGCCACGCCCCCTAAGCTTTAGCCACGCCCCCTATACTTTAGCCACGCCCCCTTTCTCAAATGACCCGTTTGATGAGGTAACTTTGTGTGAGGTATCATTGATCTCAGCTGAGAGTTCGTTATTCATTGATCATGATTTGGCCCTCCCCTCTAAGCTTAAGCCACGCCCCCTAAGCTTCAGCCACGCCCCCTTTCTCAAATGACCCGTTTGATGAGGTACCTTTGTGTGAGGTATCATTGATCTCAGCTGAGAGTTCGTTATTCATTGATCATGATTTGGCCCTCCCCTCTAAGCTTAAGCCACGCCCCCTAAGCTTTAGCCACGCCCCCTATACTTTAGCCACGCCCCTTTCTCAAATGACCCGTTTGATGAGGTACCTTTGTGTGAGGTATCATTGATCTCAGCTGAGAGTTCGTTATTCATTGATCATGATTTGGCCCTCCGCTCTAAGATTAAGCCACGCCCCTAAGCTTTAGCCACGCCCCTATACTTTAGCCACGCCCCCTTTCTCAAATGACCCGTTTGATGAGGTACCTTTGTGTGAGGTATCATTGATCTCAGCTGAGAGTTCGTTATTCATTGATCATGATTTGGCCCTCCCCTCTAAGCTTAAGCCACGCCCCCTAAGCTTTAGCCACGCCCCCTTTCTCAAATGACCCGTTTGATGAGGTACCTTTGTGTGAGGTATCATTGATTTCAGCTGAGAGTTCGTTATTCATTGATCATGATTTGGCCCTCCCCTCTAAGCTTAAGCCACGCCCCCTAAGCTTTAGCCACGCCCCCTATACTTTAGCCACGCCCCCTTTCTCAAATGACCTGTTTGATGAGGTACCTTTGTGTGAGGTATCATTGATCTCAGCTGAGAGTTCGTTATTCATTGATCATGATTTGGCCCTCCCCTCTGAGCTTAAGCCACGCCCCCTAAGCTTTAGCCACGCCCCCTATGCTTTAGCCACGCCCCCTTTCTCAAATGACCCGTTTGATGAGGTACCTTTGTGTGAGGTATCATTGAACTCAGCAGAGAGTTCCTTATTCATTAGTGATTGTTTGGCCCGCCCCTCTGTGCTTAGCCACGCCCCCTTTCATAATTGGTGACCCGTTTATGGTAGAGTCTTATGTGAGGTATCAATGAACTCAGCAGAGACTTCCTTTTTCATTGGTCATGGTTTGACCCGCCCCCTAAGCTTTAGCCACGCCCCCTATACTTTAGCCACGTACCCTTTCTCAAATGACCCGTTTGATGAGGTACCTTTGTGTGAGGTATCATTGAAATCAGCAGAGAGTTCCTTATTCATTAGTGATTGTTTGGCCCGCCCCTCTGTGCTTAGCCACGCCCCCTTTTATAACTAATGACCCGTTTGATATAGACCTTTGTATGATGTATCAAAGAACTCAGCAGAGAGTTCCTTCTTCATTGGTGATGGTTTGACCCGCCCCCTAAGCTTTAGCCACGCCCCCTTTCATAATTGGTGACCCGTTTATGGTAGAGTCTTATGTGAGGTATCAATGAACTCAGCAGAGACTTCCTTTTTCATTGGTCATGGTTTGACCCGCCCCCCTAAGCTTTAGCCACGCCCCCTATACTTTAGCCACGCCCCCTTTCTCAAATGACCCGTTTGATGAGGTACCTTTGTGTGAGGTATCATTGATCTCAGCTGAGAGTTCGTTATTCATTGATCATGATTTGGCCCTCCCCTCTAAGCTTAAGCCACGCCCCCTAAGCTTTAGCCACGCCCCCTTTCTCAAATGACCCGTTTGATGAGGTACCTTTGTGTGAGGTATCATTGATCTCAGCTGAGATTTCGTTATTCATTGATCATGATTTGGCCCTCTATACTTTAGCCACGCCCCCTTTCTCAAATGACCCGTTTGATGAGGTACCTTTGTGTGAGGTATCATTGATCTCAGCTGAGAGTTCGTTATTCATTGATCATGATTTGGCCCTCCCCTCTGAGCTTAAGCCACGCCCCCTAAGCTTTAGCCACGCCCCCTATACTTTAGCCACGCCCCCTTTCTCAAACGACCCGTTTGATGAGGTACCTTTGTGTGAGGTATCATTGATCTCAGCTGAGAGTTCGTTATTCATTGATCATGATTTGGCCCTCCCCTCTAAGCTTAAGCCACGCCCCCTAAGCTTTAGCCACGCCCCCTATACTTTAGCCACGCCCCCTTTCTCAAATGACCCGTTTGATGAGGTACCTTTGTGTGAGGTATCATTGATCTCAGCTGAGAGTTCGTTATTCATTGATCATGATTTGGCCCTCCCCTCTAAGCTTAAGCCACGCCCCCTAAGCTTTAGCCACGCCCCCTATACTTTAGCCACGCCCCCTTTCTCAAATGACCCGTTTGATGAGGTACCTTTGTGTGAGGTATCATTGATCTCAGCTGAGAGTTCGTTATTCATTGATCATGATTTGGCCCTCCCCTCTAAGCTTAAGCCACGCCCCCTAAGCTTTAGCCACGCCCCCTTTCTCAAATGACCCGTTTGATGAGGTACCTTTGTGTGAGGTATAATTGATCTCAGCTGAGAGTTCGTTATTCATTGATCATGATTTGGCCCTCCCCTCTAAGCTTAAGCCACGCCCCCTAAGCTTTAGCCACGCCCCCTATACTTTAGCCACGCCCCCTTTCTCAAATGACCCGTTTGATGAGTTACCTTTGTGTGAGGTATCATTGATCTCAGCTGAGAGTTCGTTATTCATTGATCATGATTTGGCCCTCCCCTCTGAGCTTAAGCCACGCCCCCTAAGCTTTAGCCACGCCCCCTATACTTTAGCCACGCCCCCTTTCTCAAATGACCCGTTTGATGAGGTACCTTTGTGTGA
Source organism: Zingel zingel (assembly GCA_023566125.1). Taxonomy (NCBI): domain Eukaryota; kingdom Metazoa; phylum Chordata; class Actinopteri; order Perciformes; family Percidae; genus Zingel; species Zingel zingel. The sequence continues at coordinate 35,662,426 of CM042318.1, read as the reverse complement.
GGTATCATTGATCTCAGCTGAGAGTTCGTTATTCATTGATCATGATTTGGCCCTCCCCTCTAAGCTTAAGCCACGCCCCCTAAGCTGTAGCCACGCCCCCTTTCCCAAATGACCCTTTTGATGAGGCACCTTTGTGTGAGGTATCATTGATCTCAGCTGAGAGTTCGTTATTCATTGATCATGATTTGGCCCTCCCCTCTGAGCTTAAGCCACGCCCCCTAAGCTTTAGCCACGCCCCCTATACTTTAGCCACGCCCCCTTTCTCAAATGACCCGTTTGATTAGGTACCTTTGTGTGAGGTATCATTGATCTCAGCTGAGAGTTCGTTATTCATTGATCATGATTTGGCCCTCCCCTCTAAGCTTAAGCCACGCCCCCTAAGCTTTAGCCACGCCCCCTATACTTTAGCCACGCCCCCTTTCTCAAATGACCCGTTTGATGAGGTACCTTTGTGTGAGGTATCATTGATCTCAGCTGAGAGTTCGTTATTCATTGATCATGATTTGGCCCTCCCCTCTGAGCTTAAGCCACGCCCCCTAAGCTTTAGCCACGCCCCCTATACTTTAGCCACGCCCCCTTTCTCAAATGACCCGTTTGATGAGGTACCTTTGTGTGAGGTATCATTGATCTCAGCTGAGAGTTCGTTATTCATTGATCATGATTTGGCCCTCCCCTCTAAGCTTAAGCCACGCCCCCTAAGCTTTAGCCACGCCCCCTATACTTTAGCCACGCCCCCTTTCTCAAATGACCTGTTTGATGAGGTACCTTTGTGTGACGTATCATTGATCTCAGCTGAGAGTTCGTTATTCATTGATCATGATTTGGCCCTCCCCTCTGAGCTTAAGCCACGCCCCCTAAGCTTTAGCCACGCCCCCTATACTTTAGCCACGCCCCCTTTCTCAAATGACCCGTTTGATGAGGTACCTTTGTGTGAGGTATCATTGATCTCAGCTGAGAGTTCGTTATTCATTGATCATGATTTGGCCCTCCCCTCTGAGCTTAAGCCACGCCCCCTAAGCTTCAGCCACGCCCCCTATACTTTAGCCACGCCCCCTTTCTCAAATGACCCGTTTGATGAGGTACCTTTGTGTGACGTATCATTGATCTCAGCTGAGAGTTCGTTATTCATTGATCATGATTTGGCCCTCCCCTCTGAGCTTAAGCCACGCCCCCTAAGCTTTAGCCACGCCCCCTATACTTTAGCCATGCCCCCTTTCTCAAATGACCCGTTTGATGAGGTACCTTTGTGTGAGGTATCATTGATCTCAGCTGAGAGTTCGTTATTCATTGATCATGATTTGGCCCTCCCCTCTGAGCTTAAGCCACGCCCCCTAAGCTTTAGCCACGCCCCCTATACTTTAGCCACGCCCCCTTTCTCAAATGACCCGTTTGATGAGGTACCTTTGTGTGAGGTATCATTGATCTCAGCTGAGAGTTCGTTATTCATTGATCATGATTTGGCCCTCCCCTCTAAGCTTACGCCACGCCCCCTAAGCTTTAGCTACGCCCCCTATACTTTAGCCACGCCCCCTTTCTCAAATGACCCGTTTGATGAGGTACCTTTGTGTGAGGTATCATTGATCTCAGCTGAGAGTTCGTTATTCATTGATCATGATTTGGCCCTCCCCTCTGAGCTTAAGCCACGCCCCCTAAGCTTTAGCCACGCCCCCTATACTTTAGCCACGCCCCCTTTCTCAAATGACCCGTTTGATTAGGTACCTTTGTGTGAGGTATCATTGATCTCAGCTGAGAGTTCGTTATTCATTGATCATGATTTGGCCCTCCCCTCTGAGCTTAAGCCACGCCCCCTAAGCTTTAGCCACGCCCCCTATACTTTAGCCACGCCCCCTTTCTCAAATGACCCGTTTGATTAGGTACCTTTGTGTGAGGTATCATTGATCTCAGCTGAGAGTTCGTTATTCATTGATCATGATTTGGCCCTCCCCTCTAAGCTTAAGCCACGCCCCCTAAGCTTCAGCCACGCCCCCTTTCTCAAATGACCCGTTTGATGAGGTACCTTTGTGTGAGGTATCATTGATCTCAGCTGAGAGTTCGTTATTCATTGATCATGATTTGGCCCTCCCCTCTAAGCTTAAGCCACGCCCCCTAAGCTTTAGCCACGCCCCCTATACTTTAGCCACGCCCCTTTCTCAAATGAACCGTTTGATGAGGTACCTTTGTGTGAGGTATCATTGATCTCAGCTGAGAGTTCGTTATTCATTGATCATGATTTGGCCCTCTATACTTTAGCCACGCCCCCTTTCTCAAATGACCCGTTTGATGAGGTACCTTTGTGTGAGGTATCATTGATCTCAGCTGAGAGTTCGTTATTCATTGATCATGATTTGGCCCTCCCCTCTAAGCTTAAGCCACGCCCCCTATACTTTAGCCACGCCCCCTTTCTCAAATGACCCGTTTGATGAGGTACCTTTGTGTGAGGTATCATTGATCTCAGCTGAGAGTTCGTTATTCATTGATCATGATTTGGCCCTCCCCTCTGAGCTTAAGCCACGCCCCCTAAGCTTTAGCCACGCCCCCTATACTTTAGCCACGCCCCCTTTCTCAAATGACCCGTTTGATGAGGTACCTTTGTGTGAGGTATCATTGATCTCAGCTGAGAGTTCGTTATTCATTGATCATGATTTGGCCCTCCCCTCTAAGCTTAAGCCACGCCCCCTAAGCTTTAGCCACGCCCCCTATACTTTAGCCACGCCCCCTTTCTCAAATGACCCGTTTGATGAGGTACCTTTGTGTGAGGTATCATTGATCTCAGCTGAGAGTTCGTTATTCATTGATCATGATTTGGCCCTCCCCTCTGAGGTTAAGCCACGCCCCCTAAGCTTTAGCCACGCCCCCTATACTTTAGCCACGCCCCCTTTCTCAAATGACCCGTTTGATTAGGTACCTTTGTGTGAGGTATCATTGATCTCAGCTGAGAGTTCGTTATTCATTGATCATGATTTGGCCCTCCCCTCTAAGCTTAAGCCACGCCCCCTAAGCTTCAGACACGCCCCCTTTCTCAAATGACCCGTTTGATGAGGTACCTTTGTGTGAGGTATCATTGATCTCAGCTGAGAGTTCGTTATTCATTGATCATGATTTGGCCCTCCCCTCTAAGCTTAAGCCACGCCCCCTAAGCTTTAGCCACGCCCCCTATACTTTAGCCACGCCCCCTTTCTCAAATGACCCGTTTGATGAGGTACCTTTGTGTGAGGTATCATTGATCTCAGCTGAGAGTTCGTTATTCATTGATCATGATTTGGCCCTCCCCTCTAAGCTTAAGCCACGCCCCCTAAGCTTTAGCCACGCCCCCTATACTTTAGCCACGCCCCCTTTCTCAAATGACCCGTTTGATGAGGTACCTTTGTGTGAGGTATCATTGATCTCAGCTGAGAGTTCGTTATTCATTGATCATGATTTGGCCCTCCCCTCTGAGCTTAAGCCACGCCCCCTAAGCTTTAGCCACGCCCCCTATACTTTAGCCACGCCCCCTTTCTCAAATGACCCGTTTGATGAGGTACCTTTGTGTGAGGTATCATTGATCTCAGCTGAGAGTTCGTTATTCATTGATCATGATTTGGCCCTCCCCTCTAAGCTTAAGCCACGCCCCCTAAGCTGTAGCCACGCCCCCTTTCCCAAATGACCCTTTTGATGAGGCACCTTTGTGTGAGGTATCATTGATCTCAGCTGAGAGTTCGTTATTCATTGATCATGATTTGGCCCTCCCCTCTGAGCTTAAGCCACGCCCCCTAAGCTTTAGCCACGCCCCCTATACTTTAGCCACGCCCCCTTTCTCAAATGACCCGTTTGATTAGGTACCTTTGTGTGAGGTATCATTGATCTCAGCTGAGAGTTCGTTATTCATTGATCATGATTTGGCCCTCCCCTCTAAGCTTAAGCCACGCCCCCTAAGCTTTAGCCACGCCCCCTATACTTTAGCCACGCCCCCTTTCTCAAATGACCCGTTTGATGAGGTACCTTTGTGTGAGGTATCATTGATCTCAGCTGAGAGTTCGTTATTCATTGATCATGATTTGGCCCTCCCCTCTGAGCTTAAGCCACGCCCCCTAAGCTTTAGCCACGCCCCCTATACTTTAGCCACGCCCCCTTTCTCAAATGACCCGTTTGATTAGGTACCTTTGTGTGAGGTATCATTGATCTCAGCTGAGAGTTCGTTATTCATTGATCATGATTTGGCCCTCCCCTCTAAGCTTAAGCCACGCCCCCTAAGCTTCAGCCACGCCCCCTTTCTCAAATGACCCGTTTGATGAGGTACCTTTGTGTAAGGTATCATTGATCTCAGCTGAGAGTTCGTTATTCATTGATCATGATTTGGCCCTCCCCTCTAAGCTTAAGCCACGCCCCCTAAGCTTTAGCCACGCCCCCTATACTTTAGCCACGCCCCCTTTCTCAAATGACCCGTTTGATGAGGTACCTTTGTGTGAGGTATCATTGATCTCAGCTGAGAGTTCGTTATTCATTGATCATGATTTGGCCCTCCCCTCTAAGCTTAAGCCACGCCCCCTAAGCTGTAGCCACGCCCCCTTTCCCAAATGACCCTTTTGATGAGGCACCTTTGTGTGAGGTATCATTGATCTCAGCTGAGAGTTCGTTATTCATTGATCATGATTTGGCCCTCCCCTCTGAGCTTAAGCCACGCCCCCTAAGCTTTAGCCACGCCCCCTATACTTTAGCCACGCCCCCTTTCTCAAATGACCCGTTTGATTAGGTACCTTTGTGTGAGGTATCATTGATCTCAGCTGAGAGTTCGTTATTCATTGATCATGATTTGGCCCTCCCCTCTAAGCTTAAGCCACGCCCCCTAAGCTTTAGCCACGCCCCCTATACTTTAGCCACGCCCCCTTTCTCAAATGACCCGTTTGATGAGGTACCTTTGTGTGAGGTATCATTGATCTCAGCTGAGAGTTCGTTATTCATTGATCATGATTTGGCCCTCCCCTCTGAGCTTAAGCCACGCCCCCTAAGCTTTAGCCACGCCCCCTATACTTTAGCCACGCCCCCTTTCTCAAATGACCCGTTTGATGAGGTACCTTTGTGTGAGGTATCATTGATCTCAGCTGAGAGTTCGTTATTCATTGATCATGATTTGGCCCTCCCCTCTAAGCTTAAGCCACGCCCCCTAAGCTTTAGCCACGCCCCCTATACTTTAGCCACGCCCCCTTTCTCAAATGACCTGTTTGATGAGGTACCTTTGTGTGACGTATCATTGATCTCAGCTGAGAGTTCGTTATTCATTGATCATGATTTGGCCCTCCCCTCTGAGCTTAAGCCACGCCCCCTAAGCTTTAGCCACGCCCCCTATACTTTAGCCACGCCCCCTTTCTCAAATGACCCGTTTGATGAGGTACCTTTGTGTGAGGTATCATTGATCTCAGCTGAGAGTTCGTTATTCATTGATCATGATTTGGCCCTCCCCTCTGAGCTTAAGCCACGCCCCCTAAGCTTCAGCCACGCCCCCTATACTTTAGCCACGCCCCCTTTCTCAAATGACCCGTTTGATGAGGTACCTTTGTGTGACGTATCATTGATCTCAGCTGAGAGTTCGTTATTCATTGATCATGATTTGGCCCTCCCCTCTGAGCTTAAGCCACGCCCCCTAAGCTTTAGCCACGCCCCCTATACTTTAGCCATGCCCCCTTTCTCAAATGACCCGTTTGATGAGGTACCTTTGTGTGAGGTATCATTGATCTCAGCTGAGAGTTCGTTATTCATTGATCATGATTTGGCCCTCCCCTCTGAGCTTAAGCCACGCCCCCTAAGCTTTAGCCACGCCCCCTATACTTTAGCCACGCCCCCTTTCTCAAATGACCCGTTTGATGAGGTACCTTTGTGTGAGGTATCATTGATCTCAGCTGAGAGTTCGTTATTCATTGATCATGATTTGGCCCTCCCCTCTAAGCTTACGCCACGCCCCCTAAGCTTTAGCTACGCCCCCTATACTTTAGCCACGCCCCCTTTCTCAAATGACCCGTTTGATGAGGTACCTTTGTGTGAGGTATCATTGATCTCAGCTGAGAGTTCGTTATTCATTGATCATGATTTGGCCCTCCCCTCTGAGCTTAAGCCACGCCCCCTAAGCTTTAGCCACGCCCCCTATACTTTAGCCACGCCCCCTTTCTCAAATGACCCGTTTGATTAGGTACCTTTGTGTGAGGTATCATTGATCTCAGCTGAGAGTTCGTTATTCATTGATCATGATTTGGCCCTCCCCTCTGAGCTTAAGCCACGCCCCCTAAGCTTTAGCCACGCCCCCTATACTTTAGCCACGCCCCCTTTCTCAAATGACCCGTTTGATTAGGTACCTTTGTGTGAGGTATCATTGATCTCAGCTGAGAGTTCGTTATTCATTGATCATGATTTGGCCCTCCCCTCTAAGCTTAAGCCACGCCCCCTAAGCTTCAGCCACGCCCCCTTTCTCAAATGACCCGTTTGATGAGGTACCTTTGTGTGAGGTATCATTGATCTCAGCTGAGAGTTCGTTATTCATTGATCATGATTTGGCCCTCCCCTCTAAGCTTAAGCCACGCCCCCTAAGCTTTAGCCACGCCCCCTATACTTTAGCCACGCCCCTTTCTCAAATGAACCGTTTGATGAGGTACCTTTGTGTGAGGTATCATTGATCTCAGCTGAGAGTTCGTTATTCATTGATCATGATTTGGCCCTCTATACTTTAGCCACGCCCCCTTTCTCAAATGACCCGTTTGATGAGGTACCTTTGTGTGAGGTATCATTGATCTCAGCTGAGAGTTCGTTATTCATTGATCATGATTTGGCCCTCCCCTCTAAGCTTAAGCCACGCCCCCTATACTTTAGCCACGCCCCCTTTCTCAAATGACCCGTTTGATGAGGTACCTTTGTGTGAGGTATCATTGATCTCAGCTGAGAGTTCGTTATTCATTGATCATGATTTGGCCCTCCCCTCTGAGCTTAAGCCACGCCCCCTAAGCTTTAGCCACGCCCCCTATACTTTAGCCACGCCCCCTTTCTCAAATGACCCGTTTGATGAGGTACCTTTGTGTGAGGTATCATTGATCTCAGCTGAGAGTTCGTTATTCATTGATCATGATTTGGCCCTCCCCTCTAAGCTTAAGCCACGCCCCCTAAGCTTTAGCCACGCCCCCTATACTTTAGCCACGCCCCCTTTCTCAAATGACCCGTTTGATGAGGTACCTTTGTGTGAGGTATCATTGATCTCAGCTGAGAGTTCGTTATTCATTGATCATGATTTGGCCCTCCCCTCTGAGGTTAAGCCACGCCCCCTAAGCTTTAGCCACGCCCCCTATACTTTAGCCACGCCCCCTTTCTCAAATGACCCGTTTGATTAGGTACCTTTGTGTGAGGTATCATTGATCTCAGCTGAGAGTTCGTTATTCATTGATCATGATTTGGCCCTCCCCTCTAAGCTTAAGCCACGCCCCCTAAGCTTCAGACACGCCCCCTTTCTCAAATGACCCGTTTGATGAGGTACCTTTGTGTGAGGTATCATTGATCTCAGCTGAGAGTTCGTTATTCATTGATCATGATTTGGCCCTCCCCTCTAAGCTTAAGCCACGCCCCCTAAGCTTTAGCCACGCCCCCTATACTTTAGCCACGCCCCCTTTCTCAAATGACCCGTTTGATGAGGTACCTTTGTGTGAGGTATCATTGATCTCAGCTGAGAGTTCGTTATTCATTGATCATGATTTGGCCCTCCCCTCTAAGCTTAAGCCACGCCCCCTAAGCTTTAGCCACGCCCCCTATACTTTAGCCACGCCCCCTTTCTCAAATGACCCGTTTGATGAGGTACCTTTGTGTGAGGTATCATTGATCTCAGCTGAGAGTTCGTTATTCATTGATCATGATTTGGCCCTCCCCTCTGAGCTTAAGCCACGCCCCCTAAGCTTTAGCCACGCCCCCTATACTTTAGCCACGCCCCCTTTCTCAAATGACCCGTTTGATGAGGTACCTTTGTGTGAGGTATCATTGATCTCAGCTGAGAGTTCGTTATTCATTGATCATGATTTGGCCCTCCCCTCTAAGCTTAAGCCACGCCCCCTAAGCTGTAGCCACGCCCCCTTTCCCAAATGACCCTTTTGATGAGGCACCTTTGTGTGAGGTATCATTGATCTCAGCTGAGAGTTCGTTATTCATTGATCATGATTTGGCCCTCCCCTCTGAGCTTAAGCCACGCCCCCTAAGCTTTAGCCACGCCCCCTATACTTTAGCCACGCCCCCTTTCTCAAATGACCCGTTTGATTAGGTACCTTTGTGTGAGGTATCATTGATCTCAGCTGAGAGTTCGTTATTCATTGATCATGATTTGGCCCTCCCCTCTAAGCTTAAGCCACGCCCCCTAAGCTTTAGCCACGCCCCCTATACTTTAGCCACGCCCCCTTTCTCAAATGACCCGTTTGATGAGGTACCTTTGTGTGAGGTATCATTGATCTCAGCTGAGAGTTCGTTATTCATTGATCATGATTTGGCCCTCCCCTCTGAGCTTAAGCCACGCCCCCTAAGCTTTAGCCACGCCCCCTATACTTTAGCCACGCCCCCTTTCTCAAATGACCCGTTTGATTAGGTACCTTTGTGTGAGGTATCATTGATCTCAGCTGAGAGTTCGTTATTCATTGATCATGATTTGGCCCTCCCCTCTAAGCTTAAGCCACGCCCCCTAAGCTTCAGCCACGCCCCCTTTCTCAAATGACCCGTTTGATGAGGTACCTTTGTGTAAGGTATCATTGATCTCAGCTGAGAGTTCGTTATTCATTGATCATGATTTGGCCCTCCCCTCTAAGCTTAAGCCACGCCCCCTAAGCTTTAGCCACGCCCCCTATACTTTAGCCACGCCCCCTTTCTCAAATGACCCGTTTGATGAGGTACCTTTGTGTGAGGTATCATTGATCTCAGCTGAGAGTTCGTTATTCATTGATCATGATTTGGCCCTCCCCTCTAAGCTTAAGCCACGCCCCCTAAGCTGTAGCCACGCCCCCTTTCCCAAATGACCCTTTTGATGAGGCACCTTTGTGTGAGGTATCATTGATCTCAGCTGAGAGTTCGTTATTCATTGATCATGATTTGGCCCTCCCCTCTGAGCTTAAGCCACGCCCCCTAAGCTTTAGCCACGCCCCCTATACTTTAGCCACGCCCCCTTTCTCAAATGACCCGTTTGATTAGGTACCTTTGTGTGAGGTATCATTGATCTCAGCTGAGAGTTCGTTATTCATTGATCATGATTTGGCCCTCCCCTCTAAGCTTAAGCCACGCCCCCTAAGCTTTAGCCACGCCCCCTATACTTTAGCCACGCCCCCTTTCTCAAATGACCCGTTTGATTAGGTACCTTTGTGTGAGGTATCATTGATCTCAGCTGAGAGTTCGTTATTCATTGATCATGATTTGGCCCTCCCCTCTAAGCTTAAGCCACGCCCCCTAAGCTTCAGCCACGCCCCCTTTCTCAAATGACCCGTTTGATGAGGTACCTTTGTGTAAGGTATCATTGATCTCAGCTGAGAGTTCGTTATTCATTGATCATGATTTGGCCCTCCCCTCTAAGCTTAAGCCACGCCCCCTAAGCTTTAGCCACGCCCCCTATACTTTAGCCACGCCCCCTTTCTCAAATGACCCGTTTGATGAGGTACCTTTGTGTGAGGTATCATTGATCTCAGCTGAGAGTTCGTTATTCATTGATCATGATTTGGCCCTCCCCTCTAAGCTTAAGCCACGCCCCCTAAGCTTTAGCCACGCCCCCTATACTTTAGCCACGCCCCCTTTCTCAAATGACCCGTTTGATGAGGTACCTTTGTGTGAGGTATCATTGATCTCAGCTGAGAGTTCGTTATTCATTGATCATGATTTGGCCCTCCCCTCTGAGCTTAAGCCACGCCCACTAAGCTTTAGCCACGCCCCCTATACTTTAGCCACGCCCCCTTTCTCAAATGACCCGTTTGATGAGGTACCTTTGTGTGAGGTATCATTGATCTCAGCTGAGAGTTCGTTATTCATTGATCATGATTTGGCCCTCCCCTCTAAGCTTAAGCCACGCCCCTTAAGCTTTAGCCACGCCCCCTATACTTTAGCCACGCCCCCTTTCTCAAATGACCCGTTTGATGAGGTACCTTTGTGTGAGGTATCATTGATCTCAGCTGAGAGTTCGTTATTCATTGATCATGATTTGGCCCTCCCCTCTAAGCTTAAGCCACGCCCCCTAAGCTTTAGCCACGCCCCCTATACTTTAGCCACGCCCCCTTTCTCAAATGACCCGTTTGATTAGGTACCTTTGTGTGAGGTATCATTGATCTCAGCTGAGAGTTCGTTATTCATTGATCATGATTTGGCCCTCCCCTCTAAGCTTAAGCCACGCCCCCTAAGCTTCAGCCACGCCCCCTTTCTCAAATGACCCGTTTGATGAGGTACCTTTGTGTGAGGTATCATTGATCTCAGCTGAGAGTTCGTTATTCATTGATCATGATTTGGCCCTCCCCTCTAAGCTTAAGCCACGCCCCCTAAGCTTTAGCCACGCCCCCTATACTTTAGCCACGCCCCTTTCTCAAATGACCCGTTTGATGAGGTACCTTTGTGTGAGGTATCATTGATCTCAGCTGAGAGTTCGTTATTCATTGATCATGATTTGGCCCTCTATACTTTAGCCACGCCCCCTTTCTCAAATGACCCGTTTGATGAGGTACCTTTGTGTGAGGTATCATTGATCTCAGCTGAGAGTTCGTTATTCATTGATCACAATTTGGCCCTCCCCTCTAAGCTTAAGCCACGCCCCCTATACTTTAGCCACGCCCCCTTTCTCAAATGACCCGTTTGATGAGGTACCTTTGTGTGAGGTATCATTGATCTCAGCTGAGAGTTCGTTATTCATTGATCATGATTTGGCCCTCCCCTCTGAGCTTAAGCCACGCCCCCTAAGCTTTAGCCACGCCCCCTATACTTTAGCCACGCCCCCTTTCTCAAATGACCCGTTTGGTGAGGTACCTTTGTGTGAGGTATCATTGATCTCAGCTGAGAGTTCGTTATTCATTGATCATGATTTGGCCCTCCCCTCTAAGCTTAAGCCACGCCCCCTAAGCTTTAGCCACGCCCCCTATACTTTAGCCACGCCCCCTTTCTCAAATGACCCGTTTGATGAGGTACCTTTGTGTGAGGTATCATTGATCTCAGCTGAGAGTTCGTTATTCATTGATCATGATTTGGCCCTCCCCTCTGAGGTTAAGCCACGCCCCCTAAGCTTTAGCCACGCCCCCTATACTTTAGCCACGCCCCCTTTCTCAAATGACCCGTTTGATTAGGTACCTTTGTGTGAGGTATCATTGATCTCAGCTGAGAGTTCGTTATTCATTGATCATGATTTGGCCCTCCCCTCTAAGCTTAAGCCACGCCCCCTAAGCTTCAGACACGCCCCCTTTCTCAAATGACCCGTTTGATGAGGTACCTTTGTGTGAGGTATCATTGATCTCAGCTGAGAGTTCGTTATTCATTGATCATGATTTGGCCCTCCCCTCTAAGCTTAAGCCACGCCCCCTAAGCTTTAGCCACGCCCCCTATACTTTAGCCACGCCCCCTTTCTCAAATGACCCGTTTGATGAGGTACCTTTGTGTGAGGTATCATTGATCTCAGCTGAGAGTTCGTTATTCATTGATCATGATTTGGCCCTCCCCTCTAAGCTTAAGCCACGCCCCCTAAGCTTTAGCCACGCCCCCTTTCTCAAATGACCCGTTTGATGAGGTACCTTTGTGTGAGGTATAATTGATCTCAGCTGAGAGTTCGTTATTCATTGATCATGATTTGGCCCTCCCCTCTAAGCTTAAGCCACGCCCCCTAAGCTTTAGCCACGCCCCCTATACTTTAGCCACGCCCCCTTTCTCAAATGACCCGTTTGATGAGGTACCTTTGTGTGAGGTATCATTGATCTCAGCTGAGAGTTCGTTATTCATTGATCATGATTTGGCCCTCCCCTCTGAGCTTAAGCCACGCCCCCTAAGCTTTAGCCACGCCCCCTATACTTTAGCCACGCCCCCTTTCTCAAATGACCCGTTTGATGAGGTACCTTTGTGTGAGGTATCATTGATCTCAGCTGAGAGTTCGTTATTCATTGATCATGATTTGGCCCTCCCCTCTAAGCTTAAGCCACGCCCCCTAAGCTGTAGCCACGCCCCCTTTCCCAAATGACCCTTTTGATGAGGCACCTTTGTGTGAGGTATCATTGATCTCAGCTGAGAGTTCGTTATTCATTGATCATGATTTGGCCCTCCCCTCTGAGCTTAAGCCACGCCCCCTAAGCTTTAGCCACGCCCCCTATACTTTAGCCACGCCCCCTTTCTCAAATGACCCGTTTGATTAGGTACCTTTGTGTGAGGTATCATTGATCTCAGCTGAGAGTTCGTTATTCATTGATCATGATTTGGCCCTCCCCTCTAAGCTTAAGCCACGCCCCCTAAGCTTTAGCCACGCCCCCTATACTTTAGCCACGCCCCCTTTCTCAAATGACCCGTTTGATGAGGTACCTTTGTGTGAGGTATCATTGATCTCAGCTGAGAGTTCGTTATTCATTGATCATGATTTGGCCCTCCCCTCTGAGCTTAAGCCACGCCCCCTAAGCTTTAGCCACGCCCCCTATACTTTAGCCACGCCCCCTTTCTCAAATGACCCGTTTGATGAGGTACCTTTGTGTGAGGTATCATTGATCTCAGCTGAGAGTTCGTTATTCATTGATCATGATTTGGCCCTCCCCTCTAAGGTTAAGCCACGCCCCTAAGCTTTAGCCACGCCCCCTATACTTTAGCCACGCCCCCTTTCTCAAATGACCCGTTTGATGAGGTACCTTTGTGTGACGTATCATTGATCTCAGCTGAGAGTTCGTTATTCATTGATCATGATTTGACCCTCCCCTCTAAGCTTAAGCCACGCCCCCTAAGCTTTAGCCACGCCCCCTATACTTTAGCCACGCCCCCTTTCTCAAATGACCCGTTTGATGAGGTACCTTTGTGTGAGGTATCATTGATCTCAGCTGAGAGTTCGTTATTCATTGATCATGATTTGGCCCTCCCCTCTGAGCTTAAGCCACGCCCCCTAAGCTTTAGACACGCCCCCTATACTTTAGCCACGCCCCCTTTCTCAAATGACCGGTTTGATGAGGTACCTTTGTGTGAGGTATCATTGATCTCAGCTGAGAGTTCGTTATTCATTGATCATGATTTGGCCCTCCCATCTAAGCTTACGCCACGCCCCCTAAGCTTTAGCTACGCCCCCTATACTTTAGCCACGCCCCCTTTCTCAAATGACCCGTTTGATGAGGTACCTTTGTGTGAGGTATCATTGATCTCAGCTGAGAGTTCGTTATTCATTGATCATGATTTGGCCCTCCCCTCTGAGCTTAAGCCACGCCCCCTAAGCTTTAGCCACGCCCCCTATACTTTAGCCACGCCCCCTTTCTCAAATGACCCGTTTGATTAGGTACCTTTGTGTGAGGTATCATTGATCTCAGCTGAGAGTTCGTTATTCATTGATCATGATTTGGCCCTCCCCTCTAAGCTTAAGCCACGCCCCCTAAGCTTCAGCCACGCCCCCTTTCTCAAATGACCCGTTTGATGAGGTACCTTTGTGTAAGGTATCATTGATCTCAGCTGAGAGTTCGTTATTCATTGATCATGATTTGGCCCTCCCCTCTGAGCTTAAGCCACGCCCCCTAAGCTTTAGCCACGCCCCCTATACTTTAGCCACGCCCCCTTTCTCAAATGACCCGTTTGATGAGGTACCTTTGTGTGAGGTATCATTGATCTCAGCTGAGAGTTCGTTATTCATTGATCATGATTTGGCCCTCCCATCTAAGCTTACGCCACGCCCCCTAAGCTTTAGCTACGCCCCCTATACTTTAGCCACGCCCCCTTTCTCAAATGACCCGTTTGATGAGGTACCTTTGTGTGAGGTATCATTGATCTCAGCTGAGAGTTCGTTATTCATTGATCATGATTTGGCCCTCCCCTCTGAGCTTAAGCCACGCCCACTAAGCTTTAGCCACGCCCCCTATACTTTAGCCACGCCCCCTTTCTCAAATGACCCGTTTGATGAGGTACCTTTGTGTGAGGTATCATTGATCTCAGCTGAGAGTTCGTTATTCATTGATCATGATTTGGCCCTCCCCTCTAAGCTTAAGCCACGCCCCCTAAGCTTTAGCCACGCCCCCTATACTTTAGCCACGCCCCCTTTCTCAAATGACCCGTTTGATGAGGTACCTTTGTGTGAGGTATCATTGATCTCAGCTGAGAGTTCGTTATTCATTGATCATGATTTGGCCCTCCCCTCTAAGCTTAAGCCACGCCCCCTAAGCTTTAGCCACGCCCCCTATACTTTAGCCACGCCCCCTTTCTCAAATGACCCGTTTGATGAGGTACCTTTGTGTGAGGTATCATTGATCTCAGCTGAGAGTTCGTTATTCATTGATCATGATTTGGCCCTCCCCTCTAAGCTTAAGCCACGCCCCCTAAGCTTTAGCCACGCCCCCTATACTTTAGCCACGCCACCTTTCTCAAATGACCCGTTTGATGAGGTACCTTTGTGTGAGGTATCATTGATCTCAGCTGAGAGTTCGTTATTCATTGATCATGATTTGGCCCTCCCCTCTAAGCTTAAGCCACGCCCCCTAAGCTTTAGCCACGCCCCCTTTCTCAAATGACCCGTTTGATGTGGTACCTTTGTGTGAAGGTATCATTGATCTCAGCTGAGAGTTCGTTATTCATTGATCATGATTTGGCCCTCCCCTCTAAGCTTAAGCCACGCCCCCTATACTTTAGCCACGCCCCCTTTCTCAAATGACCCGTTTGATGAGGTACCTTTGTGTGAGGTATCATTGATCTCAGCTGAGAGTTCGTTATTCATTGATCATGATTTGGCCCTCCCCTCTTAGCTTAAGCCACGCCCCCTAAGCTTTAGCCACGCCCCCTATACTTTAGCCACGCCCCCTTTCTCAAATGACCCGTTTGATGAGGTACCTTTGTGTGAGGTATCATTGATCTCAGCTGAGAGTTCGTTATTCATTGATCATGATTTGGCCCTCCCCTCTGAGCTTAAGCCACGCCCACTAAGCTTTAGCCACGCCCCCTATACTTTAGCCACGCCCCCTTTCTCAAATGACCCATTTGATGAGGTACCTTTGTGTGAGGTATCATTGATCTCAGCTGAGAGTTCGTTATTCATTGATCATGATTTGGCCCTCTGTACTTTAGCCACACCCCCTTTCTCAAATGACCCGTTTGATGAGGTACCTTTGTGTGAGGTATCATTGATCTCAGCTGAGAGTTCGTTATTCATTGATCATGATTTGGCCCTCCCCTCTGAGCTTAAGCCACGCCCCCTAAGCTTTAGCCACGCCCCCTATACTTTAGCCACGCCCCCTTTCTCAAATGACCCGTTTGATGAGGTACCTTTGTGTGAGGTATCATTGATCTCAGCTGAGAGTTCGTTATTCATTGATCATGATTTGGCCCTCCCATCTAAGCTTACGCCACGCCCCCTAAGCTTTAGCTACGCCCCCTATACTTTAGCCACGCCCCCTTTCTCAAATGACCCGTTTGATGAGGTACCTTTGTGTGAGGTATCATTGATCTCAGCTGAGAGTTCGTTATTCATTGATCATGATTTGGCCCTCCCCTCTGAGCTTAAGCCACGCCCCCTAAGCTTTAGCCACGCCCCATATACTTTAGCCACGCCCCCTTTCTCAAATGACCCGTTTGATTAGGTACCTTTGTGTGAGGTATCATTGATCTCAGCTGAGAGTTCGTTATTCATTGATCATGATTTGGCCCTCCCCTCTAAGCTTAAGCCACGCCCCCTAAGCTTCAGCCACGCCCCCTTTCTCAAATGACCCGTTTGATGAGGTACCTTTGTGTGAGGTATCATTGATCTCAGCTGAGAGTTCGTTATTCATTGATCATGATTTGGCCCTCCCCTCTAAGCTTAAGCCACGCCCCCTAAGCTTTAGCCACGCCCCCTATACTTTAGCCACGCCCCCTTTCTCAAATGACCCGTTTGATGAGGTACCTTTGTGTGAGGTATCATTGATATCAGCTGAGAGTTCGTTATACATTGATCATGATTTGGCCCTCCCCTCTAAGCTTAAGCCACGCCCCCTAAGCTTTAGCCACGCCCCCTTTCTCAAATGACCCATTTGATGAGGTACCTTTGTGTGAGGTATCATTGATCTCAGCTGAGAGTTCGTTATTCATTGATCATGATTTGGCCCTCTGTACTTTAGCCACACCCCCTTTCTCAAATGACCCGTTTGATGAGGTACCTTTGTGTGAGGTATCATTGATCTCAGCTGAGAGTTCGTTATTCATTGATCATGATTTGGCCCTCCCCTCTGAGCTTAAGCCACGCCCCCTAAGCTTTAGCCACGCCCCCTATACTTTAGCCACGCCCCCTTTCTCAAATGACCCGTTTGATGAGGTACCTTTGTGTGAGGTATCATTGATCTCAGCTGAGAGTTCGTTATTCATTGATCATGATTTGGCCCTCCCCTCTGAGCTTAAGCCACGCCCCCTAAGCTTTAGCCACGCCCCCTATACTTTAGCCACGCCCCCTTTCTCAAATGACCCGTTTGATTAGGTACCTTTGTGTGAGGTATCATTGATCTCAGCTGAGAGTTCGTTATTCATTGATCATGATTTGGCCCTCCCCTCTAAGCTTAAGCCACGCCCCCTAAGCTTCAGCCACGCCCCCTTTCTCAAATGACGCGTTTGATGAGGTACCTTTGTGTAAGGTATCATTGATCTCAGCTGAGAGTTCGTTATTCATTGATCATGATTTGGCCCTCCCCTCTAAGCTTAAGCCACGCCCCCTAAGCTTTAGCCACGCCCCCTATACTTTAGCCACGCCCCCTTTCTCAAATGACCCGTTTGATGAGGTACCTTTGTGTGAGGTATCATTGATCTCAGCTGAGAGTTCGTTATTCATTGATCATGATTTGGCCCTCCCCTCTAAGCTTAAGCCACGCCCCCTAAGCTTTAGCCACGCCCCCTATACTTTAGCCACGCCCCCTTTCTCAAATGACCCGTTTGATGAGGTACCTTTGTGTGAGGTATCATTGATCTCAGCTGAGAGTTCGTTATTCATTGATCATGATTTGGCCCTCCCCTCTGAGCTTAAGCCACGCCCACTAAGCTTTAGCCACGCCCCCTATACTTTAGCCACGCCCCCTTTCTCAAATGACCCGTTTGATGAGGTACCTTTGTGTGAGGTATCATTGATCTCAGCTGAGAGTTCGTTATTCATTGATCATGATTTGGCCCTCCCCTCTAAGCTTAAGCCACGCCCCCTAAGCTTTAGCCACGCCCCCTATACTTTAGCCACGCCCCCTTTCTCAAATGACCCGTTTGATGAGGTACCTTTGTGTGAGGTATCATTGATCTCAGCTGAGAGTTCGTTATTCATTGATCATGATTTGGCCCTCCCCTCTAAGCTTAAGCCACGCCCCCTAAGCTTTAGCCACGCCCCCTATACTTTAGCCACGCCCCCTTTCTCAAATGACCCGTTTGATGAGGTACCTTTGTGTGAGGTATCATTGATCTCAGCTGAGAGTTCGTTATTCATTGATCATGATTTGGCCCTCCCCTCTAAGCTTAAGCCACGCCCCCTAAGCTTTAGCCACGCCCCCTATACTTTAGCCACGCCACCTTTCTCAAATGACCCATTTGATGAGGTACCTTTGTGTGAGGTATCATTGATCTCAGCTGAGAGTTCGTTATTCATTGATCATGATTTGGCCCTCCCCTCTAAGCTTAAGCCACGCCCCCTAAGCTTTAGCCACGCCCCCTTTCTCAAATGACCCGTTTGATGTGGTACCTTTGTGTGAAGGTATCATTGATCTCAGCTGAGAGTTCGTTATTCATTGATCATGATTTGGCCCTCCCCTCTAAGCTTAAGCCACGCCCCCTATACTTTAGCCACGCCCCCTTTCTCAAATGACCCGTTTGATGAGGTACCTTTGTGTGAGGTATCATTGATCTCAGCTGAGAGTTCGTTATTCATTGATCATGATTTGGCCCTCCCCTCTAAGCTTAAGCCACGCCCCCTAAGCTTTAGCCACGCCCCCTATACTTTAGCCACGCCCCCTTTCTCAAATGACCCGTTTGATGAGGTACCTTTGTGTGAGGTATCATTGATCTCAGCTGAGAGTTCGTTATTCATTGATCATGATTTGGCCCTCCCCTCTGAGCTTAAGCCACGCCCACTAAGCTTTAGCCACGCCCCCTATACTTTAGCCACGCCCCCTTTCTCAAATGACCCGTTTGATGAGGTACCTTTGTGTGAGGTATCATTGATCTCAGCTGAGAGTTCGTTATTCATTGATCATGATTTGGCCCTCCCCTCTAAGCTTAAGCCACGCCCCCTAAGCTTTAGCCACGCCCCCTATACTTTAGCCACGCCCCCTTTCTCAAATGACCCGTTTGATGAGGTACCTTTGTGTGAGGTATCATTGATCTCAGCTGATAGTTCGTTATTCATTGATCATGATTTGGCCCTCCCCTCTAAGCTTAAGCCACGCCCCCTAAGCTTTAGCCACGCCCCCTATACTTTAGCCACGCCCCCTTTCTCAAATGACCCGTTTGATGAGGTACCTTTGTGTGAGGTATCATTGATCTCAGCTGAGAGTTCGTTATTCATTGATCATGATTTGGCCCTCCCCTCTAAGCTTAAGCCACGCCCCCTAAGCTTTAGCCACGCCCCCTATACTTTAGCCACGCCCCCTTTCTCAAATGACCCGTTTGATGAGGTACCTTTGTGTGAGGTATCATTGATATCAGCTGAGAGTTCGTTATACATTGATCATGATTTGGCCCTCCCCTCTAAGCTTAAGCCACGCCCCCTAAGCTTTAGCCACGCCCCCTTTCTCAAATGACCCATTTGATGAGGTACCTTTGTGTGAGGTATCATTGATCTCAGCTGAGAGTTCGTTATTCATTGATCATGATTTGGCCCTCTGTACTTTAGCCACACCCCCTTTCTCAAATGACCCGTTTGATGAGGTACCTTTGTGTGAGGTATCATTGATCTCAGCTGAGAGTTCGTTATTCATTGATCATGATTTGGCCCTCCCCTCTAAGCTTAAGCCACGCCCCCTAAGCTTTAGCCACGCCCCCTATACTTTAGCCACGCCCCCTTTCTCAAATGACCCGTTTGATGAGGTACCTTTGTGTGAGGTATCATTGATCTCAGCTGAGAGTTCGTTATTCATTGATCATGATTTGGCCCTCCCCTCTGAGCTTAAGCCACGCCCCCTAAGCTTTAGCCACGCCCCCTATACTTTAGCCACGCCCCCTTTCTCAAATGACCCGTTTGATGAGGTACCTTTGTGTGAGGTATCATTGATCTCAGCTGAGAGTTCGTTATTCATTGATCATGATTTGGCCCTCCCCTCTAAGCTTAAGCCACGCCCCCTAAGCTTTAGCCACGCCCCCTATACTTTAGCCACGCCCCCTTTCTCAAATGACCCGTTTGATGAGGTACCTTTGTGTGAGGTATCATTGATATCAGCTGAGAGTTCGTTACACATTGATCATGATTTGGCCCTCCCCTCTAAGCTTAAGCCACGCCCCCTAAGCTTTAGCCACTCCCCCTTTCTCAAATGACCCATTTGATGAGGTACCTTTGTGTGAGGTATCATTGATCTCAGCTGAGAGTTCGTTATTCATTGATCATGATTTGGCCCTCTGTACTTTAGCCACACCCCCTTTCTCAAATGACCCGTTTGATGAGGTTCCTTTGTGTGAGGTATCATTGATCTCAGCTGAGAGTTCGTTATTCATTGATCATGATTTGGCCCTCCCCTCTAAGCTTAAGCCACGCCCCCTAAGCTTTAGCCACGCCCCCTATACTTTAGCCACGCCCCCTTTCTCAAATGACCCGTTTGATGAGGTACCTTTGTGTGAGGTATCATTGATCTCAGCTGAGAGTTCGTTATTCATTGATCATGATTTGGCCCTCCCCTCTGAGCTTAAGCCACGCCTCCTAAGCTTTAGCCACGCCCCCTATACTTTAGCCACGCCCCCTTTCTCAAATGACCCGTTTGATGAGGTACCTTTGTGTGAGGTATCATTGATCTCAGCTGAGAGTTCGTTATTCATTGATCATGATTTGGCCCTCTATACTTTAGCCACACCCCCTTTCTCAAATGACCCGTTTGATGAGGTACCTTTGTGTGAGGTATCATTGATCTCAGCTGAGAGTTTGTTATTCATTGATCATGATTTGGCCCTCCCCTCTAAGCTTAAGCCACGCCCCCTAAGCTTTAGCCACGCCCCCTATACTTTAGCCACGCCCCCTTTCTCAAATGACCCGTTTGATGAGGTACCTTTGTGTGAGGTATCATTGATCTCAGCTGAGAGTTCGTTATTCATTGATCATGATTTGGCCCTCCCCTCTAAACTTAAGCCACGCCCCCTAAGCTTTAGCCACGCCCCCTATACTTTAGCCACGCCCCCTTTCTCAAATGACCCGTTTGATGAGGTACCTTTGTGTGAGGTATCATTGATCTCAGCTGAGAGTTCGTTATTCATTGATCATGATTTGGCCCTCCCCTCTAAGCTTAAGCCACGCCCCTATACTTTAGCCACGCCCCCTTTCTCAAATGACCCGTTTGATGAGGTACCTTTGTGTGAGGTATCATTGATCTCAGCTGAGAGTTTGTTATTCATTGATCATGATTTGGCCCTCCCCTCTAAGCTTATGCCACGCCCCCTAAGCTTTAGCCACGCCCCCTATACTTTAGCCACGCCCCCTTTCTCAAATGACCCGTTTGATGAGGTACCTTTGTGTGAGGTATCATTGATCTCAGCTGAGAGTTTGTTATTCATTGATCATGATTTGGCCCTCCCCTCCAAGCTTAAGCCACGCCCCCTAAGCTTTAGCCACGCCCCCTATACTTTAGCCACGCCCCCTATCTCAAATGACCCGTTTGATGAGGTACCTTTGTGTGAGGTATCATTGATCTCAGCTGAGAGTTCGTTATTCATTGATCATGATTTGGCCCTCCCCTCTAAGCTTAAGCCACGCCCCCTAAGCTTTAGCCACGCCCCCTATACTTTAGCCACGCCCCCTTTATCAAATGACCCGTTTGATGAGG
The DNA here is from genome assembly GCA_023566125.1 of Zingel zingel. Lineage (NCBI taxonomy): Eukaryota > Metazoa > Chordata > Actinopteri > Perciformes > Percidae > Zingel > Zingel zingel. The sequence continues at coordinate 35,641,301 of CM042318.1, read as the reverse complement.
TACCTTTGTGTGAGGTATCATTGATCTCAGCTGAGAGTTCGTTATTCATTGATCATGATTTGGCCCTCCCCTCTAAGCTTAAGCCACGCCCCCTAAGCTTTAGCCACGCCCCCTATACTTTAGCCACGCCCCCTTTCTCAAATGACCCGTTTGATGAGGTACCTTTGTGTGAGGTATCATTGATCTCAGCTGAGAGTTCGTTATTCATTGATCATGATTTGGCCCTCCCCTCTAAGCTTAAGCCACGCCCCCTAAGCTTTAGCCACGCCCCCTATACTTTAGCCACGCCCCCTTTCTCAAATGACCCATTTGATGAGGTACCTTTGTGTGAGGTATCATTGATCTCAGCTGAGAGTTCGTTATTCATTGATCATGATTTGGCCCTCCCCTCTAAGCTTAAGCCACGCCCCCTAAGCTTTAGCCACGCCCCCTTTCTCAAATGACCCGTTTGATGAGGTACCTTTGTGTGAGGTATCATTGATCTCAGCTGAGAGTTCGTTATTCATTGATCATGATTTGGCCCTCCCCTCTAAGCTTAAGCCACGCCCCCTAAGCTTCAGCCACGCCCCCTATACTTTAGCCACGCCCCCTTTCTCAAATGACCCGTTTGATGAGGTACCTTTGTGTGAGGTATCATTGATCTCAGCTGAGAGTTCGTTATTCATTGATCATGATTTGGCCCTCCCCTCTAAGCTTAAGCCACGCCCCCTATACTTTAGCCACGCCCCCTTTCTCAAATGACCCGTTTGATGAGGTACCTTTGTGTGAGGTATCATTGATCTCAGCTGAGAGTTCGTTATTCATTGATCATGATTTGGCCCTCCCCTCTAAGCTTAAGCCACGCCCCCTAAGCTTTAGCCACGCCCCCTATACTTTAGCCACGCCCCCTTTCTCAAATGACCCGTTTGATGAGGTACCTTTTTGTGAGGTATCATTGATCTCAGCTGAGAGTTCGTTATTCATTGATCATGATTTGGCCCTCTATACTTTAGCCACACCCCCTTTCTCAAATGACCCGTTTGATGAGGTACCTTTGTGTGAGGTATCATTGATCTCAGCTGAGAGTTCGTTATTCATTGATCATGATTTGGCCCTCCCCTCTAAGCTTAAGCCACGCCCCCTAAGCTTTAGCCACGCCCCCTATACTTTAGCCACGCCCCCTTTCTCAAATGACCCGTTTGATGAGGTACCTTTGTGTGAGGTATCATTGATCTCAGCTGAGAGTTCGTTATTCATTGATCATGATTTGGCTCTCCCCTCTAAGCTTAAGCCACGCCCCCTATACTTTAGCCACGCCCCCTTTCTCAAATGACCCGTTTGATGAGGTTCCTTTGTGTGAGGTATCATTGATCTCAGCTGAGAGTTCGTTATTCATTGATCATGATTTGGCCCTCCCCTCTAAGCTTAAGCCACGCCCCCTAAGCTTTAGCCACGCCCCCTATACTTTAGCCACGCCCCCTTTCTCAAATGACCCGTTTGATGAGGTACCTTTGTGTGAGGTATCATTGATCTCAGCTGAGAGTTCGTTATTCATTGATCATGATTTGGCCCTCTATACTTTAGCCACACCCCCTTTCTCAAATGACCCGTTTGATGAGGTACCTTTGTGTGAGGTATCATTGATCTCAGCTGAGAGTTCGTTATTCATTGATCATGATTTGGCCCTCCCCTCTAAGCTTAAGCCACGCCCCCTAACCTTTAGCCACGCCCCCTATACTTTAGCCACGCCCCCTTTCTCAAATGACCCGTTTGATGAGGTACCTTTGTGTGAGGTATCATTGATCTCAGCTGAGAGTTCGTTATTCATTGATCATGATTTGGCCCTCCCCTCTAAACTTAAGCCACGCCCCCTAAGCTTAAGCCACGCCCCCTATACTTTAGCCACGCACCCTTTCTCAAATGACCCGTTTGATGAGATACCTTTGTGTGAGGTATCATTGATCTCAGCTGAGAGTTCGTTATTCATTGATCATGATTTGGCCCTCCCCTCTAAGCTTAAGCCACGCCCCCTAAGCTTTAGCCACGCCCCCTATACTTTAGCCACGCCCCCTTTCTCAAATGACCCGTTTGATGAGGTACCTTTGTGTGAGGTATCATTGATCTCAGCTGAGAGTTTGTTATTCATTGATCATGATTTGGCCCTCCCCTCTAAGCTTAAGCCACGCCCCCTAAGCTTTAGCCACGCCCCCTATACTTTAGCCACGCCCCCTTTCTCAAATGACCCGTTTGATGAGGTACGTTTGTGTGAGGTATCATTGATCTCAGCTGAGAGTTCGTTATTCATTGATCATGATTTGGCCCTCTATACTTTAGCCACACCCCCTTTCTCAAATGACCCGTTTGATGAGGTACCTTTGTGTGAGGTATCATTGATCTCAGCTGAGAGTTCGTTATTCCTTGATCATGATTTGGCCCCCCCTCTAAGCTTAAGCCACGCCCCCTAAGTTTTAGCCACGCCCCCTATACTTTAGCCACGCCCCCTTTCTCAAATGACCCGTTTGATGAGGTACCATTGTGTGAGGTATCATTGATCTCAGCTGAGAGTTCGTTATTCATTGATCATGATTTGGCCCTCCCCTCTAAACTTAAGCCACGCCCCCTAAGCTTTAGCCACGCCCCCTACACTTTAGCCACGCCCCCTTTCTCAAATGACCCGTTTGATGAGGTACCTTTGTGTGAGGTATCATTGATCTCAGCTGAGAGTTCGTTATTCATTGATCATGATTTGGCCCTCCCCTCTAAGCTTAAGCCACGCCCCTTAAGCTTTAGCCACGCCCCCTATACTTTAGCCACGCCCCCTTTCTCAAATGACCCGTTTGATGAGGTACCTTTGTGTGAGGTATCATTGATCTCAGCTGAGAGTTTGTTATTCATTGATCATGATTTGGCCCTCCCCTCTAAGCTTATGCCACGCCCCCTAAGCTTTAGCCACGCCCCCTATACTTTAGCCACGCCCCCTTTCTCAAATGACCCGTTTGATGAGGTACCTTTGTGTGAGGTATCATTGATCTCAGCTGAGAGTTCGTTATTCATTGATCATGATTTGGCCCTCTATACTTTAGCCACACCCCCTTTCTCAAATGACCCGTTTGATGAGGTACCTTTGTGTGAGGTATCATTGATCTCAGCTGAGAGTTCGTTATTCATTGATCATGATTTGGCCCTCCCCTCTAAGCTTAAGCCACGCCCCCTAATCTTTAGCCACGCCCCCTATACTTTAGCCACGCCCCCTTTCTCAAATGACCCGTTTGATGAGGTACCTTTGTGTGAGGTATCATTGATCTCAGCTGAGAGTTCGTTATTCATTGATCATGATTTGGCCCTCCTCTCTAAGCTTAAGCCACGCCCCCTATACTTTAGCCACGCCCCCTTTCTCAAATGACCCGTTTGATGAGGTACCTTTGTGTGAGGTATCATTGATCTCAGCTGAGAGTTTGTTATTCATTGATCATGATTTGGCCCTCCCCTCTAAGCTTAAGCCACGCCCCCTAAGCTTTAGCCACGCCCCCTATACTTTAGCCACGCCCCCTTTCTCAAATGACCCGTTTGATGAGGTACGTTTGTGTGAGGTATCATTGATCTCAGCTGAGAGTTCGTTATTCATTGATCATGATTTGGCCCTCTATACTTTAGCCACACCCCCTTTCTCAAATGACCCGTTTGATGAGGTACCTTTGTGTGAGGTATCATTGATCTCAGCTGAGAGTTCGTTATTCCTTGATCATGATTTGGCCCTCCCATCTAAGCTTAAGCCACGCCCCCTAAGTTTTAGCCACGCCCCCTATACTTTAGCCACGCCCCCTTTCTCAAATGACCCGTTTGATGAGGTACCTTTGTGTGAGGTATCATTGATCTCAGCTGAGAGTTCGTTATTCATTGATCATGATTTGGCCCTCCCCTCTAAGCTTAAGCCACGCCCCTTAAGCTTTAGCCACGCCCCCTATACTTTAGCCACGCACCTTTCTCAAATGACCCGTTTGATGAGGTACCTTTGTGTGAGGTATCATTGATCTCAGCTGAGAGTTTGTTATTCATTGATCATGATTTGGCCCTCCCCTCTAAGCTTATGCCACGCCCCCTAAGCTTTAGCCACGCCCCCTATACTTTAGCCACGCCCCCTTTCTCAAATGACCCGTTTGATGAGGTACCTTTGTGTGAGGTATCATTGATCTCAGCTGAGAGTTCGTTATTCATTGATCATGATTTGGCCCTCTATACTTTAGCCACACCCCCTTTCTCAAATGACCCGTTTGATGAGGTACCTTTGTGTGAGGTATCATTGATCTCAGCTGAGAGTTCGTTATTCATTGATCATGATTTGGCCCTCCCCTCTAAGCTTAAGCCACGCCCCCTAATCTTTAGCCACGCCCCCTATACTTTAGCCACGCCCCCTTTCTCAAATGACCCGTTTGATGAGGTACCTTTGTGTGAGGTATCATTGATCTCAGCTGAGAGTTCGTTATTCATTGATCATGATTTGGCCCTCCCCTCTAAGCTTAAGCCACGCCCCCTATACTTTAGCCACGCCCCCTTTCTCAAATGACCCGTTTGATGAGGTACCTTTGTGTGAGGTATCATTGATCTCAGCTGAGAGTTCGTTATTCATTGATCATGATTTGTCCCTCCCCTCTAAGCTTAAGCCACGCCCCCTAAGCTTTAGCCACGCCCCCTATACTTTTGCCACGCCCCCTTTCTCAAATGACCCGTTTGATGAGGGTACCTTTGTGTGAGGTATCATTGATCTCAGCTGAGAGTTCGTTATTCATTGATCATGATTTGGCCCTCCCCTCTGAGCTTAAGCCACGCCCACTAAGCTTTAGCCACGCCCCCTATACTTTAGCCACGCCCCCTTTCTCAAATGACCCGTTTGATGAGGTACCTTTGTGTGAGGTATCATTGATCTCAGCTGAGAGTTCGTTATTCATTGATCATGATTTGGCCCTCCCCTCTAAGCTTAAGCCACGCCCCCTAAGCTTTAGCCACGCCCCCTATACTTTAGCCACGCCCCCTTTCTCAAATAACCCGTTTGATGAGGTACCTTTGTGTGAGGTATCATTGATCTCAGCTGAGAGTTCGTTATTCATTGATCATGATTTGGCCCTCTATACTTTAGCCACACCCCCTTTCTCAAATGACCCGTTTGATGAGGTACCTTTGTGTGAGGTATCATTGATCTCAGCTGAGAGTTTGTTATTCATTGATCATGATTTGGCCCTCCCCTCTAAGCTTAAGCCACGCCCCCTAAGCTTTAGCCACGCCCCCTATACTTTAGCCACGCCCCCTTTCTCAAATGACCCGTTTGATGAGGTACCTTTGTGTGAGGTATCATTGATCTCAGCTGAGAGTTCGTTATTCATTGATCATGATTTGGCCCTCCCCTCTAAGATTAAGCCACGCCCCCTAAGCTTTAGCCACGCCCCCTATATTTTAGCCACGCCCCCTTTCTCAAATGACCCGTTTGATGAGGTACCTTTGTGTGAGGTATCATTGATCTCAGCTGAGAGTTCGTTATTCATTGATCATGATTTGGTCCTCCCCTCTAAGCTTAAGCCACGCCCCCTATACTTTAGCCACGCCCCCTTTCTCAAATGACCCGTTTGATGAGGTACCTTTGTGTGAGGTATCATTGATCTCAGCTGAGAGTTCGTTATTCATTGATCATGATTTGGCCCTCCCCTCTAAGCTTAAGCCACGCCCCCTATACTTTAGCCACGCCCCCTTTCTCAAATGACCCGTTTGATGAGGTACCTTTGTGTGAGGTATCATTGATCTCAGCTGAGAGTTTGTTATTCATTGATCATGATTTGGCCCTCCCCTCTAAGCTTAAGCCACGCCCCCTAAGCTTTAGCCACGCCCCCTATACTTTAGCCACGCCCCCTTTCTCAAATGACCCGTTTGATGAGGTACGTTTGTGTGAGGTATCATTGATCTCAGCTGAGAGTTCGTTATTCATTGATCATGATTTGGCCCTCTATACTTTAGCCACACCCCCTTTCTCAAATGACCCGTTTGATGAGGTACCTTTGTGTGAGGTATCATTGATCTCAGCTGAGAGTTCGTTATTCCTTGATCATGATTTGGCCCTCCCCTCTAAGCTTAAGCCACGCCCCCTAAGTTTTAGCCACGCCCCCTATACTTTAGCCACGCCCCCTTTCTCAAATGACCCGTTTGATGAGGTACCTTTGTGTGAGGTATCATTGATCTCAGCTGAGAGTTCGTTATTCATTGATCATGATTTGGCCCTCCCCTCTAAACTTAAGCCACGCCCCCTAAGCTTTAGCCACGCCCCCTACACTTTAGCCACGCCCCCTTTCTCAAATGACCCGTTTGATGAGGTACCTTTGTGTGAGGTATCATTGATCTCAGCTGAGAGTTCGTTATTCATTGATCATGATTTGGCCCTCCCCTCTAAGCTTAAGCCACGCCCCTTAAGCTTTAGCCACGCCCCCTATACTTTAGCCACGCCCCCTTTCTCAAATGACCCGTTTGATGAGGTACCTTTGTGTGAGGTATCATTGATCTCAGCTGAGAGTTTGTTATTCATTGATCATGATTTGGCCCTCCCCTCTAAGCTTATGCCACGCCCCCTAAGCTTTAGCCACGCCCCCTATACTTTAGCCACGCCCCCTTTCTCAAATGACCCGTTTGATGAGGTACCTTTGTGTGAGGTATCATTGATCTCAGCTGAGAGTTCGTTATTCATTGATCATGATTTGGCCCTCTATACTTTAGCCACACCCCCTTTCTCAAATGACCCGTTTGATGAGGTACCTTTGTGTGAGGTATCATTGATCTCAGCTGAGAGTTCGTTATTCATTGATCATGATTTGGCCCTCCCCTCTAAGCTTAAGCCACGCCCCCTAATCTTTAGCCACGCCCCCTATACTTTAGCCACGCCCCCTTTCTCAAATGACCCGTTTGATGAGGTACCTTTGTGTGAGGTATCATTGATCTCAGCTGAGAGTTCGTTATTCATTGATCATGATTTGGCCCTCCCCTCTAAGCTTAAGCCACGCCCCCTATACTTTAGCCACGCCCCCTTTCTCAAATGACCCGTTTGATGAGGTACCTTTGTGTGAGGTATCATTGATCTCAGCTGAGAGTTCGTTATTCATTGATCATGATTTGTCCCTCCCCTCTAAGCTTAAGCCACGCCCCCTAAGCTTTAGCCACGCCCCCTATACTTTAGCCACGCCCCCTTTCTCAAATGACCCGTTTGATGAGGTACCTTTGTGTGAGGTATCATTGATCTCAGCTGAGAGTTCGTTATTCATTGATCATGATTTGGCCCTCCCCTCTAAGCTTAAGCCACGCCCCCTATACTTTAGCCACGCCCCCTTTCTCAAATGACCCGTTTGATGAGGTACCTTTGTGTGAGGTATCATTGATCTCAGCTGAGAGTTTGTTATTCATTGATCATGATTTGGCCCTCCCCTCTAAGCTTAAGCCACGCCCCCTAAGCTTTAGCCACGCCCCCTATACTTTAGCCACGCCCCCTTTCTCAAATGACCCGTTTGATGAGGTACGTTTGTGTGAGGTATCATTGATCTCAGCTGAGAGTTCGTTATTCATTGATCATGATTTGGCCCTCTATACTTTAGCCACACCCCCTTTCTCAAATGACCCGTTTGATGAGGTACCTTTGTGTGAGGTATCATTGATCTCAGCTGAGAGTTCGTTATTCCTTGATCATGATTTGGCCCTCCCCTCTAAGCTTAAGCCACGCCCCCTAAGTTTTAGCCACGCCCCCTATACTTTAGCCACGCCCCCTTTCTCAAATGACCCGTTTGATGAGGTACCTTTGTGTGAGGTATCATTGATCTCAGCTGAGAGTTCGTTATTCATTGATCATGATTTGGCCCTCCCCTCTAAACTTAAGCCACGCCCCCTAAGCTTTAGCCACGCCCCCTACACTTTAGCCACGCCCCCTTTCTCAAATGACCCGTTTGATGAGGTACCTTTGTGTGAGGTATCATTGATCTCAGCTGAGAGTTCGTTATTCATTGATCATGATTTGGCCCTCCCCTCTAAGCTTAAGCCACGCCCCTTAAGCTTTAGCCACGCCCCCTATACTTTAGCCACGCCCCCTTTCTCAAATGACCCGTTTGATGAGGTACCTTTGTGTGAGGTATCATTGATCTCAGCTGAGAGTTTGTTATTCATTGATCATGATTTGGCCCTCCCCTCTAAGCTTATGCCACGCCCCCTAAGCTTTAGCCACGCCCCCTATACTTTAGCCACGCCCCCTTTCTCAAATGACCCGTTTGATGAGGTACCTTTGTGTGAGGTATCATTGATCTCAGCTGAGAGTTCGTTATTCATTGATCATGATTTGGCCCTCTATACTTTAGCCACACCCCCTTTCTCAAATGACCCGTTTGATGAGGTACCTTTGTGTGAGGTATCATTGATCTCAGCTGAGAGTTCGTTATTCATTGATCATGATTTGGCCCTCCCCTCTAAGCTTAAGCCACGCCCCCTAATCTTTAGCCACGCCCCCTATACTTTAGCCACGCCCCCTTTCTCAAATGACCCGTTTGATGAGGTACCTTTGTGTGAGGTATCATTGATCTCAGCTGAGAGTTCGTTATTCATTGATCATGATTTGGCCCTCCCCTCTAAGCTTAAGCCACGCCCCCTATACTTTAGCCACGCCCCCTTTCTCAAATGACCCGTTTAATGAGGTACCTTTGTGTGAGGTATCATTGATCTCAGCTGAGAGTTCGTTATTCATTGATCATGATTTGTCCCTCCCCTCTAAGCTTAAGCCACGCCCACTAAGCTTTAGCCACGCCCCCTATACTTTAGCCACGCCCCCTTTCTCAAATGACCCGTTTGATGAGGTACCTTTGTGTGAGGTATCATTGATCTCAGCTGAGAGTTCGTTATTCATTGATCATGATTTGGCCCTCCCCTCTAAGCTTAAGCCACGCCCCCTAAGCTTTAGCCACGCCCCCTTTCTCAAATGACCCGTTTGATGAGGTACCTTTGTGTGAGGTATAATTGATTTCAGCTGAGAGTTCGTTATTCATTGATCATGATTTGGCCCTCTGTACTTTAGCCACACCCACTTTCTCAAATGACCCGTTTGATGAGGTACCTTTGTGTGAGGTATCATTGATCTCAGCTGAGAGTTCGTTATTCATTGATCATGATTTGGCCCTCCCCTCTAAGCTTAAGCCACGCCCCCTAAGCTTTAGCCACGCCCCCTATACTTTAGCCACGCCCCCTTTCTCAAATAACCCGTTTGATGAGGTACCTTTGTGTGAGGTATCATTGATCTCAGCTGAGAGTTCGTTATTCATTGATCATGATTTGGCCCTCTATACTTTAGCCACACCCCCTTTCTCAAATGACCCGTTTGATGAGGTACCTTTGTGTGAGGTATCATTGATCTCAGCTGAGAGTTTGTTATTCATTGATCATGATTTGGCCCTCCCCTCTAAGCTTAAGCCACGCCCCCTAAGCTTTAGCCACGCCCCCTATACTTTAGCCACGCCCCCTTTCTCAAATGACCCGTTTGATGAGGTACCTTTGTGTGAGGTATCATTGATCTCAGCTGAGAGTTCGTTATTCATTGATCATGATTTGGCCCTCCCCTCTAAGATTAAGCCACGCCCCCTAAGCTTTAGCCACGCCCCCTATATTTTAGCCACGCCCCCTTTCTCAAATGACCCGTTTGATGAGGTACCTTTGTGTGAGGTATCATTGATCTCAGCTGAGAGTTCGTTATTCATTGATCATGATTTGGTCCTCCCCTCTAAGCTTAAGCCACGCCCCCTATACTTTAGCCACGCCCCCTTTCTCAAATGACCCGTTTGATGAGGTACCTTTTTGTGAGGTATCATTGATCTCAGCTGAGAGTTCGTTATTCATTGATCATGATTTGGCCCTCCCCTCTAAGCTTAAGCCACGCCCCCTAAGCTTTAGCCACGCCCCCTATACTTTAGCCACGCCCCCTTTCTCAAATGACCCGTTTGATGAGGTACCTTTGTGTGAGGTATCATTGATCTCAGCTGAGAGTTCGTTATTCATTGATCATGATTTGGCCCTCTATACTTTAGCCACACCCCCTTTCTCAAATGACCCGTTTGATGAGGTACCTTTGTGTGAGGTATCATTGATCTCAGCTGAGAGTTCGTTATTCATTGATCATGATTTGGCCCTCCCCTCTGAGCTTAAGCCACGCCCCCTAAGCTTTAGCCACGCCCCCTATACTTTAGCCACGCCCCCTTTCTCAAATGACCCGTTTGATGAGGTACCTTTGTGTGAGGTATCATTGATCTCAGCTGAGAGTTCGTTATTCATTGATCATGATTTGGCCCTCCCCTCTGAGCTTAAGCCACGCCCCCTAAGCTTTAGCCACGCCCCCTATAATTTAGCCACGCCCCCTTTCTCAAATGACCCGTTTGATGAGGTACCTTTGTGTGAGGTATCATTGATCTCAGCTGAGAGTTCGTTATTCATTGATCATGATTTGGCCCTCCCCTCTGAGCTTAAGCCACGCCCCCTAAGCTTTAGCCACGCCCCCTATAATTTAGCCACGCCCCCTTTCTCAAATGACCCGTTTGATGAGGTACCTTTGTGTGAGGTATCATTGATCTCAGCTGAGAGTTCGTTATTCATTGATCATGATTTGGCCCTCTATACTTTAGCCACACCCCCTTTCTCAAATGACCCGTTTGATGAGGTACCTTTGTGTGAGGTATCATTGATCTCAGCTGAGAGTTTGTTATTCATTGATCATGATTTGGCCCTCCCCTCTAAGCTTAAGCCACGCCCCCTAAGCTTTAGCCACGCCCCCTATACTTTAGCCACGCCCCCTTTCTCAAATGACCCGTTTGATGAGGTACGTTTGTGTGAGGTATCATTGATCTCAGCTGAGAGTTCGTTATTCATTGATCATGATTTGGCCCTCTATACTTTAGCCACACCCCCTTTCTCAAATGACCCGTTTGATGAGGTACCTTTGTGTGAGGTATCATTGATCTCAGCTGAGAGTTCGTTATTCCTTGATCATGATTTGGCCCTCCCCTCTAAGCTTAAGCCACGCCCCCTAAGTTTTAGCCACGCCCCCTATACTTTAGCCACGCCCCCTTTCTCAAATGACCCGTTTGATGAGGTACCTTTGTGTGAGGTATCATTGATCTCAGCTGAGAGTTCGTTATTCATTGATCATGATTTGGCCCTCCCCTCTAAACTTAAGCCACGCCCCCTAAGCTTTAGCCACGCCCCCTACACTTTAGCCACGCCCCCTTTCTCAAATGACCCGTTTGATGAGGTACCTTTGTGTGAGGTATCATTGATCTCAGCTGAGAGTTCGTTATTCATTGATCATGATTTGGCCCTCCCCTCTAAGCTTAAGCCACGCCCCTTAAGCTTTAGCCACGCCCCCTATACTTTAGCCACGCCCCCTTTCTCAAATGACCCGTTTGATGAGGTACCTTTGTGTGAGGTATCATTGATCTCAGCTGAGAGTTTGTTATTCATTGATCATGATTTGGCCCTCCCCTCTAAGCTTATGCCACGCCCCCTAAGCTTTAGCCACGCCCCCTATACTTTAGCCACGCCCCCTTTCTCAAATGACCCGTTTGATGAGGTACCTTTGTGTGAGGTATCATTGATCTCAGCTGAGAGTTCGTTATTCATTGATCATGATTTGGCCCTCTATACTTTAGCCACACCCCCTTTCTCAAATGACCCGTTTGATGAGGTACCTTTGTGTGAGGTATCATTGATCTCAGCTGAGAGTTCGTTATTCATTGATCATGATTTGGCCCTCCCCTCTAAGCTTAAGCCACGCCCCCTAATCTTTAGCCACGCCCCCTATACTTTAGCCACGCCCCCTTTCTCAAATGACCCGTTTGATGAGGTACCTTTGTGTGAGGTATCATTGATCTCAGCTGAGAGTTCGTTATTCATTGATCATGATTTGGCCCTCCCCTCTAAGCTTAAGCCACGCCCCCTATACTTTAGCCACGCCCCCTTTCTCAAATGACCCGTTTGATGAGGTACCTTTGTGTGAGGTATCATTGATCTCAGCTGAGAGTTCGTTATTCATTGATCATGATTTGTCCCTCCCCTCTAAGCTTAAGCCACGCCCCCTAAGCTTTAGCCACGCCCCCTATACTTTTGCCACGCCCCCTTTCTCAAATGACCCGTTTGATGAGGGTACCTTTGTGTGAGGTATCATTGATCTCAGCTGAGAGTTCGTTATTCATTGATCATGATTTGGCCCTCCCCTCTGAGCTTAAGCCACGCCCACTAAGCTTTAGCCACGCCCCCTATACTTTAGCCACGCCCCCTTTCTCAAATGACCCGTTTGATGAGGTACCTTTGTGTGAGGTATCATTGATCTCAGCTGAGAGTTCGTTATTCATTGATCATGATTTGGCCCTCCCCTCTAAGCTTAAGCCACGCCCCCTAAGCTTTAGCCACGCCCCCTTTCTCAAATGACCCGTTTGATGAGGTACCTTTGTGTGAGGTATAATTGATTTCAGCTGAGAGTTCGTTATTCATTGATCATGATTTGGCCCTCTGTACTTTAGCCACACCCACTTTCTCAAATGACCCGTTTGATGAGGTACCTTTGTGTGAGGTATCATTGATCTCAGCTGAGAGTTCGTTATTCATTGATCATGATTTGGCCCTCCCCTCTAAGCTTAAGCCACGCCCCCTAAGCTTTAGCCACGCCCCCTATACTTTAGCCACGCCCCCTTTCTCAAATAACCCGTTTGATGAGGTACCTTTGTGTGAGGTATCATTGATCTCAGCTGAGAGTTCGTTATTCATTGATCATGATTTGGCCCTCTATACTTTAGCCACACCCCCTTTCTCAAATGACCCGTTTGATGAGGTACCTTTGTGTGAGGTATCATTGATCTCAGCTGAGAGTTTGTTATTCATTGATCATGATTTGGCCCTCCCCTCTAAGCTTAAGCCACGCCCCCTAAGCTTTAGCCACGCCCCCTATACTTTAGCCACGCCCCCTTTCTCAAATGACCCGTTTGATGAGGTACCTTTGTGTGAGGTATCATTGATCTCAGCTGAGAGTTCGTTATTCATTGATCATGATTTGGCCCTCCCCTCTAAGATTAAGCCACGCCCCCTAAGCTTTAGCCACGCCCCCTATATTTTAGCCACGCCCCCTTTCTCAAATGACCCGTTTGATGAGGTACCTTTGTGTGAGGTATCATTGATCTCAGCTGAGAGTTCGTTATTCATTGATCATGATTTGGTCCTCCCCTCTAAGCTTAAGCCACGCCCCCTATACTTTAGCCACGCCCCCTTTCTCAAATGACCCGTTTGATGAGGTACCTTTTTGTGAGGTATCATTGATCTCAGCTGAGAGTTCGTTATTCATTGATCATGATTTGGCCCTCCCCTCTAAGCTTAAGCCACGCCCCCTAAGCTTTAGCCACGCCCCCTATACTTTAGCCACACCCCCTTTCTCAAATGACCCGTTTGATGAGGTACCTTTGTGTGAGGTATCATTGATCTCAGCTGAGAGTTCGTTATTCATTGATCATGATTTGGCCCTCTATACTTTAGCCACACCCCCTTTCTCAAATGACCCGTTTGATGAGGTACCTTTGTGTGAGGTATCATTGATCTCAGCTGAGAGTTCGTTATTCATTGATCATGATTTGGCCCTCCCCTCTGAGCTTAAGCCACGCCCCCTAAGCTTTAGCCACGCCCCCTATACTTTAGCCACGCCCCCTTTCTCAAATGACCCGTTTGATGAGGTACCTTTGTGTGAGGTATCATTGATCTCAGCTGAGAGTTCGTTATTCATTGATCATGATTTGGCCCTCCCCTCTGAGCTTAAGCCACGCCCCCTAAGCTTTAGCCACGCCCCCTATAATTTAGCCACGCCCCCTTTCTCAAATGACCCGTTTGATGAGGTACCTTTGTGTGAGGTATCATTGATCTCAGCTGAGAGTTCGTTATTCATTGATCATGATTTGGCCCTCCCCTCTGAGCTTAAGCCACGCCCCCTAAGCTTTAGCCACGCCCCCTATAATTTAGCCACGCCCCCTTTCTCAAATGACCCGTTTGATGAGGTACCTTTGTGTGAGGTATCATTGATCTCAGCTGAGAGTTCGTTATTCATTGATCATGATTTGGCCCTCTATACTTTAGCCACACCCCCTTTCTCAAATGACCCGTTTGATGAGGTACCTTTGTGTGAGGTATCATTGATCTCAGCTGAGAGTTCGTTATTCATTGATCATGATTTGGCCCTCCCCTCTAAGCTTAAGCCACGCCCCCTAAGCTTTAGCCACGCCCCCTATACTTTAGCCACGCCCCCTTTCTCAAATGACCCGTTTGATGAGGTACCTTTGTGTGAGGTATCATTGATCTCAGCTGAGAGTTCGTTATTCATTGATCATGATTTGGCCCTCCCCTCTAAACTTAAGCCACGCCCCCTAAGCTTAAGCCACGCCCCCTATACTTTAGCCACGCCCCCTTTCTCAAATGATCCGTTTGATGAGGTACCTTTGTGTGAGGTATCATTGATCTCAGCTGAGAGTTCGTTATTCATTGATCATGATTTGGCCCTCCCCTCTAAGCTTAAGCCACGCCCCTATACTTTAGCCACGCCCCCTTTCTCAAATGACCCGTTTGATGAGGTACCTTTGTGTGAGGTATCATTGATCTCAGCTGAGAGTTTGTTATTCATTGATCATGATTTGGCCCTCCCCTCTAAGCTTAAGCCACGCCCCCTAAGCTTTAGCCACGCCCCCTATACTTTAGCCACGCCCCCTTTCTCAAATGACCCGTTTGATGAGGTACGTTTGTGTGAGGTATCATTGATCTCAGCTGAGAGTTCGTTATTCATTGATCATGATTTGGCCCTCTATACTTTAGCCACACCCCCTTTCTCAAATGACCCGTTTGATGAGGTACCTTTGTGTGAGGTATCATTGATCTCAGCTGAGAGTTCGTTATTCATTGATCATGATTTGGCCCTCCCCTCTAAGCTTAAGCCACGCCCCCTAAGCTTTAGCCACGCCCCCTATACTTTAGCCACGCCCCCTTTCTCAAATGACCCGTTTGATGAGGTACCTTTGTGTGAGGTATCATTGATCTCAGCTGAGAGTTCGTTATTCATTGATCATGATTTGGCCCTCCCCTCTAAACTTAAGCCACGCCCCCTAAGCTTTAGCCACGCCCCCTACACTTTAGCCACGCCCCCTTTCTCAAATGACCCGTTTGATGAGGTACCTTTGTGTGAGGTATCATTGATCTCAGCTGAGAGTTCGTTATTCATTGATCATGATTTGGCCCTCCCCTCTAAGCTTAAGCCACGCCCCCTATACTTTAGCCACGCCCCCTTTCTCAAATGACCCGTTTGATGAGGTACCTTTGTGTGAGGTATCATTGATCTCAGCTGAGAGTTCGTTATTCATTGATCATGATTTGGCCCTCTATACTTTAGCCACACCCCCTTTCTCAAATGACCCGTTTGATGAGGTACCTTTGTGTGAGGTATCATTGATCTCAGCTGAGAGTTCGTTATTCATTGATCATGATTTGGCCCTCCCCTCTAAGCTTAAGCCACGCCCCCTAAGCTTTAGCCACGCCCCCTATACTTTAGCCACGCCCCCTTTCTCAAATGACCCGTTTGATGAGGTACCTTTGTGTGAGGTATCATTGATCTCAGCTGAGAGTTCGTTATTCATTGATCATGATTTGGCCCTCCCCTCTAAGCTTAAGCCACGCCCCCTAAGCTTTAGCCACGCCCCCTATACTTTAGCCACGCCCCCTTTCTCAAATGACCCGTTTGATGAGGTACCTTTGTGTGAGGTATCATTGATCTCAGCTGAGAGTTCGTTATTCATTGATCATGATTTGGCCCTCCCCTCTAAGCTTAAGCCACGCCCCCTATACTTTAGCCACGCCCCCTTTCTCAAATGACCCGTTTGATGAGGTACCTTTGTGTGAGGTATCATTGATCTCAGCTGTGAGTTTGTTATTCATTGATCATGATTTGGCCCTCCCCTCTGAGCTTAAGCCACGCCCCCTAAGCTTTAGCCACGCCCCCTATACTTTAGCCACGCCCCCTTTCTCAAATGACCCGTTTGATGAGGTACCTTTGTGTGAGGTATCATTGATCTCAGCTGAGAGTTCGTTATTCATTGATCATGATTTGGCCCTCTATACTTTAGCCACACCCCCTTTCTCAAATGACCCGTTTGATGAGGTACCTTTGTGTGAGGTATCATTGATCTCAGCTGAGAGTTCGTTATTCATTGATCAGGATTTGGCCCTCCCCTCTAAGCTTAAGCCACGCCCCCTAAGCTTTAGCCACGCCCCCTATACTTTAGCCACGCCCCCTTTCTCAAATGACCCGTTTGATGAGGTACCTTTGTGTGAGGTATCATTGATCTCAGCTGAGAGTTCGTTATTCATTGATCATGATTTGGCCCTCCCCACTAAACTTAAGCCACGCCCCCTAAG
Organism: Zingel zingel; assembly: GCA_023566125.1. Classification (NCBI taxonomy): domain Eukaryota; kingdom Metazoa; phylum Chordata; class Actinopteri; order Perciformes; family Percidae; genus Zingel; species Zingel zingel. The sequence goes on along the minus strand of CM042318.1, from coordinate 35,624,837 downwards.
CTTTAGCCACGCCCCCTATACTTTAGCCACGCCCCCTTTCTCAAATGACCCGTTTGATGAGGTACCTTTGTGTGAGGTATCATTGATCTCAGCTGAGAGTTCGTTATTCATTGATCATGATTTGGCCCTCCCCTCTAAGCTTAAGCCACGCCCCCTAAGCTTTAGCCACGCCCCCTATACTTTAGCCACGCCCCCTTTCTCAAATGACCCGTTTGATGAGGTACCTTTGTGTGAGGTATCATTGATCTCAGCTGAGAGTTCGTTATTCATTGATCATGATTTGGCCCTCCCCTCTAAGCTTAAGCCACGCCCCCTATACTTTAGCCACGCCCCCTTTCTCAAATGACCCGTTTGATGAGGTACCTTTGTGTGAGGTATCATTGATCTCAGCTGAGAGTTTGTTATTCATTGATCATGATTTGGCCCTCCCCTCTGAGCTTAAGCCACGCCCCCTAAGCTTTAGCCACGCCCCCTATACTTTAGCCACGCCCCCTTTCTCAAATGACCCGTTTGATGAGGTACCTTTGTGTGAGGTATCATTGATCTCAGCTGAGAGTTCGTTATTCATTGATCATGATTTGGCCCTCTATACTTTAGCCACACCCCCTTTCTCAAATGACCCGTTTGATGAGGTACCTTTGTGTGAGGTATCATTGATCTCAGCTGAGAGTTCGTTATTCATTGATCATGATTTGGCCCTCCCCTCTAAACTTAAGCCACGCCCCCTAAGCTTTAGCCATGCCCCCTATACTTTAGCCACGCCCCCTTTCTCAAATGACCCGTTTGATGAGGTACCTTTGTGTGAGGTATCATTGATCTCAGCTGAGAGTTCGTTATTCATTGATCATGATTTGGCCCTCCCCTCTGAGCTTAAGCCACGCCCCCTAAGCTTTAGCCACGCCCCCTATACGTTAGCCACGCCCCCTTTCTCAAATGACCCGTTTGATGAGGTACCTTTGTGTGAGGTATCATTGATCTCAGCTGAGAGTTCGTTATTCATTGATCATGATTTGGCCCTCCCCTCTGAGCTTAAGCCACGCCCCCTAAGCTTTAGCCACGCCCCCTATACTTTAGCCACGCCCCCTTTCTCAAATGACCCGTTTGATGAGGTACCTTTGTGTGAGGTATCATTGATCTCAGCTGAGAGTTCGTTATTCATTGATCATGATTTGGCCCTCCCCTCTAAGCTTAAGCCACGCCCCCTAAGCTTTAGCCACGCCCCCTATACTTTAGCCACGCCCCCTTTCTCAAATGACCCGTTTGATGAGGTACCTTTGTGTGAGGTATCATTGATCTCAGCTGAGAGTTCGTTATTCATTGATCATGATTTGGCCCTCCCCTCTAAGCTTAAGCCACGCCCCCTATACTTTAGCCACGCCCCCTTTCTCAAATGACCCGTTTGATGAGGCACCTTTGTGTGAGGTATCATTGATCTCAGCTGAGAGTTTGTTATTCATTGATCATGATTTGGACCTCCCCTCTGAGCTTAAGCCACGCCCCCTAAGCTTTAGCCACGCCCCCTATACTTTAGCCACGCCCCCTTTCTCAAATGACCCGTTTGATGAGGTACCTTTGTGTGAGGTATCATTGATCTCAGCTGAGAGTTCGTTATTCATTGATCATGATTTGGCCCTCCCCTCTGAGCTTAAGCCACGCCCCCTAAGCTTTAGCCACGCCCCCTATACTTTAGCCACGCCCCTTTTCTCAAATGACCCGTTTGATGAGGTACCTTTGTGTGAGGTATCATTGATCTCAGCTGAGAGTTCGTTATTCATTGATCATGATTTGGCCCTCTATACTTTAGCCACACCCCCTTTCTCAAATGACCCGTTTGATGAGGTACCTTTGTGTGAGGTATCATTGATCTCAGCTGAGAGTTCGTTATTCATTGATCATGATTTGGCCCTCCCCTCTAAGCTTAAGCCACGCCCCCTAAGCTTTAGCCACGCCCCCTATACTTTAGCCACGCCCCCTTTCTCAAATGACCCGTTTGATGAGGTACCTTTGTGTGAGGTATCATTGATCTCAGCTGAGAGTTCGTTATTCATTGATCATGATTTGGCCCTCCCCTCTAAGCTTAAGCCACGCCCCCTAAGCTTTAGCCACGCCCCTATACTTTAGCCACGCCCCCTTTCTCAAATGACCCGTTTGATGAGGTACCTTTGTGTGAGGTATCATTGATCTCAGCTGAGAGTTCGTTATTCATTGATCATGATTTGGCCCTCCCCTCTAAGCTTAAGCCACGCCCCCTAAGCTTTAGCCACGCCCCCTATACTTTAGCCACGCCCCCTTTCTCAAATGACCCGTTTGATGAGGTACCTTTGTGTGAGGTATCATTGATCTCAGCTGAGAGTTCGTTATTCATTGATCATGATTTGGCCCTCCCCTCTGAGCTTAAGCCACGCCCCCTAAGCTTTAGCCACGCCCCCTAAGCTTTAGCCACGCCCCCTATACTTTAGCCACGCCCCCTTTCTCAAATGACCCGTTTGATGAGGTACCTTTGTGTGAGGTATCATTGATCTCAGCTGAGAGTTCGTTATTCATTGATCATGATTTGGCCCTCTATACTTTAGCCACACCCCCTTTCTCAAATGACCCGTTTGATGAGGTACCTTTGTGTGAGGTATCATTGATCTCAGCTGAGAGTTCGTTATTCATTGATCATGATTTGGCCCTCCCCTCTAAGCTTAAGCCACGCCCCCTAAGCTTTAGCCACGCCCCCTATACTTTAGCCACGCCCCCTTTCTCAAATGACCCGTTTGATGAGGTACCTTTGTGTGAGGTATCATTGATCTCAGCTGAGAGTTCGTTATTCATTGATCATGATTTGGCCCTCCCCTCTAAGCTTAAGCCACGCCCCCTAAGCTTTAGCCACGCCCCCTATACTTTAGCCACGCCCCCTTTCTCAAATGACCCGTTTGATGAGGTACCTTTGTGTGAGGTATCATTGATCTCAGCTGAGAGTTCGTTATTCATTGATCATGATTTGGCCCTCCCCTCTAAGCTTAAGCCACGCCCCCTATACTTTAGCCACGCCCCCTTTCTCAAATGACCCGTTTGATGAGGTACCTTTGTGTGAGGTATAATTGATCTCAGCTGAGAGTTTGTTATTCATTGATCATGATTTGGCCCTCCCCTCTGAGCTTAAGCCACGCCCCCTAAGCTTTAGCCACGCCCCCTTTACTTTAGCCACGCCCCCTTTCTCAAATGACCCGTTTGATGAGGTACCTTTGTGTGAGGTATCATTGATCTCAGCTGAGAGTTCGTTATTCATTGATCATGATTTGGCCCTCTATACTTTAGCCACACCCCCTTTCTCAAATGACCCGTTTGATGAGGTACCTTTGTGTGAGGTATCATTGATCTCAGCTGAGAGTTCGTTATTCATTGATCATGATTTGGCCCTCCCCTCTAAGCTTAAGCCACGCCCCCTAAGCTTTAGCCACGCCCCCTATACTTTAGCCACGCCCCCTTTCTCAAATGACCCGTTTGATGAGGTACCTTTGTGTGAGGTATCATTGATCTCAGCTGAGAGTTCGTTATTCATTGATCATGATTTGGCCCTCCCCTCTGAGCTTAAGCCACGCCCCCTAAGCTTTAGCCACGCCCCCTATACTTTAGCCACGCCCCCTTTCTCAAATGACCCGTTTGATGAGGTACCTTTGTGTGAGGTATCATTGATCTCAGCTGAGAGTTCGTTATTCATTGATCATGATTTGGCCCTCTATACTTTAGCCACACCCCCTTTCTCAAATGACCCGTTTGATGAGGTACCTTTGTGTGAGGTATCATTGATCTCAGCTGAGAGTTCGTTATTCATTGATCATGATTTGGCCCTCCCCTCTAAGCTTAAGCCACGCCCCCTAAGCTTTAGCCACGCCCCCTATACTTTAGCCACGCCCCCTTTCTCAAATGACCCGTTTGATGAGGTACCTTTGTGTGAGGTATCATTGATCTCAGCTGAGAGTTCGTTATTCATTGATCATGATTTGGCCCTCCCCTCTAAGCTTAAGCCACGCCCCCTAAGCTTTAGCCACGCCCCCTATACTTTAGCCACGCCCCCTTTCTCAAATGACCCGTTTGATGAGGTACCTTTGTGTGAGGTATCATTGATCTCAGCTGAGAGTTCGTTATTCATTGATCATGATTTGGCCCTCCCCTCTAAGCTTAAGCCACGCCCCCTATACTTTAGCCACGCCCCCTTTCTCAAATGACCCGTTTGATGAGCTACCTTTGTGTGAGGTATCATTGATCTCAGCTGAGAGTTCGTTATTCATTGATCATGATTTGGCCCTCCCCTCTGAGCTTAAGCCACGCCCCCTAAGCTTTAGCCACGCCCCCTATACTTTAGCCACGCCCCCTTTCTCAAATGACCCGTTTGATGAGGTACCTTTGTGTGAGGTATCATTGATCTCAGCTGAGAGTTCGTTATTCATTGATCATGATTTGGCCCTCCCCTCTGAGCTTAAGCCACGCCCCCTAAGCTTTAGCCACGCCCCCTATACTTTAGCCACGCCCCCTTTCTCAAATGACCCGTTTGATGAGGTACCTTTGTGTGAGGTATCATTGATCTCAGCTGAGAGTTCGTTATTCATTGATCATGATTTGGCCCTCTATACTTTAGCCACACCCCCTTTCTCAAATGACCCGTTTGATGAGGTACCTTTGTGTGAGGTATCATTGATCTCAGCTGAGAGTTCATTATTCATTGATCATGATTTGGCCCTCCCCTCTAAGCTTAAGCCACGCCCCCTAAGCTTTAGCCACGCCCCCTATACTTTAGCCACGCCCCCTTTCTCAAATGACCCGTTTGATGAGGTACCTTTGTGTGAGGTATCATTGATCTCAGCTGAGAGTTCGTTATTCATTGATCATGATTTGGCCCTCCCCTCTAAGCTTAAGCCACGCCCCCTAAGCTTTAGCCACGCCCCCTATACTTTAGCCACGCCCCCTTTCTCAAATGACCCGTTTGATGAGGTACCTTTGTGTGAGGTATCATTGATCTCAGCTGAGAGTTCGTTATTCATTGATCATGATTTGGCCCTCCCCTCTAAGCTTAAGCCACGCCCCTATACTTTAGCCACGCCCCCTTTCTCAAATGACCCGTTTGATGAGGTACCTTTGTGTGAGGTATCATTGATCTCAGCTGAGAGTTCGTTATTCATTGATCATGATTTGGCCCTCCCCTCTAAACTTAAGCCACGCCCCTAAGCTTTAGCCACGCCCCTATACTTTAGCCACGCCCCCTTTCTCAAATGACCCGTTTGATGAGGTACCTTTGTGTGAGGTATCATTGATCTCAGCTGAGAGTTCGTTATTCATTGATCATGATTTGGCCCTCCTCTCTAAGCTTAAGCCACGCCCCCTATACTTTAGCCACGCCCCCTTTCTCAAATGACCCGTTTGATGAGGTACCTTTGTGTGAGGTATCATTGATCTCAGCTGAGAGTTCGTTATTCATTGATCATGATTTGGCCCTCCCCTCTAAGCTTAAGCCACGCCCCCTAAGCTTTAGCCACGCCCCCTATACTTTAGCCACGCCCCCTTTCTCAAATGACCCGTTTGATGAGGTACCTTTGTGTGAGGTATCATTGATCTCAGCTGAGAGTTCGTTATTCATTGATCATGATTTGGCCCTCCCCTCTGAGCTTAAGCCACGCCCCCTAAGCTTTAGCCACGCCCCCTATACTTTAGCCACGCCCCCTTTCTCAAATGACCCGTTTGATGAGGTACCTTTGTGTGAGGTATCATTGATCTCAGCTGAGAGTTCGTTATTCATTGATCATGATTTGGCCCTCCCCTCTGAGCTTAAGCCACGCCCCCTAAGCTTTAGCCACGCCCCCTATAATTTAGCCACGCCCCCTTTCTCAAATGACCCGTTTGATGAGGTACCTTTGTGTGAGGTATCATTGATCTCAGCTGAGAGTTCGTTATTCATTGATCATGATTTGGCCCTCCCCTCTGAGCTTAAGCCACGCCCCCTAAGCTTTAGCCACGCCCCCTATAATTTAGCCACGCCCCCTTTCTCAAATGACCCGTTTGATGAGGTACCTTTGTGTGAGGTATCATTGATCTCAGCTGAGAGTTCGTTATTCATTGATCATGATTTGGCCCTCTATACTTTAGCCACACCCCCTTTCTCAAATGACCCGTTTGATGAGGTACCTTTGTGTGAGGTATCATTGATCTCAGCTGAGAGTTCGTTATTCATTGATCATGATTTGGCCCTCCCCTCTAAGCTTAAGCCACGCCCCCTAAGCTTTAGCCACGCCCCCTATACTTTAGCCACGCCCCCTTTCTCAAATGACCCGTTTGATGAGGTACCTTTGTGTGAGGTATCATTGATCTCAGCTGAGAGTTCGTTATTCATTGATCATGATTTGGCCCTCCCCTCTAAACTTAAGCCACGCCCCCTAAGCTTAAGCCACGCCCCCTATACTTTAGCCACGCCCCCTTTCTCAAATGACCCGTTTGATGAGGTACCTTTGTGTGAGGTATCATTGATCTCAGCTGAGAGTTCGTTATTCATTGATCATGATTTGGCCCTCCCCTCTAAGCTTAAGCCACGCCCCTATACTTTAGCCACGCCCCCTTTCTCAAATGACCCGTTTGATGAGGTACCTTTGTGTGAGGTATCATTGATCTCAGCTGAGAGTTTGTTATTCATTGATCATGATTTGGCCCTCCCCTCTAAGCTTAAGCCACGCCCCCTAAGCTTTAGCCACGCCCCCTATACTTTAGCCACGCCCCCTTTCTCAAATGACCCGTTTGATGAGGTACGTTTGTGTGAGGTATCATTGATCTCAGCTGAGAGTTCGTTATTCATTGATCATGATTTGGCCCTCTATACTTTAGCCACACCCCCTTTCTCAAATGACCCGTTTGATGAGGTACCTTTGTGTGAGGTATCATTGATCTCAGCTGAGAGTTCGTTATTCATTGATCATGATTTGGCCCTCCCCTCTAAGCTTAAGCCACGCCCCCTAAGCTTTAGCCACGCCCCCTATACTTTAGCCACGCCCCCTTTCTCAAATGACCCGTTTGATGAGGTACCTTTGTGTGAGGTATCATTGATCTCAGCTGAGAGTTCGTTATTCATTGATCATGATTTGGCCCTCCCCTCTAAACTTAAGCCACGCCCCCTAAGCTTTAGCCACGCCCCCTACACTTTAGCCACGCCCCCTTTCTCAAATGACCCGTTTGATGAGGTACCTTTGTGTGAGGTATCATTGATCTCAGCTGAGAGTTCGTTATTCATTGATCATGATTTGGCCCTCCCCTCTAAGCTTAAGCCACGCCCCCTATACTTTAGCCACGCCCCCTTTCTCAAATGACCCGTTTGATGAGGTACCTTTGTGTGAGGTATCATTGATCTCAGCTGAGAGTTCGTTATTCATTGATCATGATTTGGCCCTCTATACTTTAGCCACACCCCCTTTCTCAAATGACCCGTTTGATGAGGTACCTTTGTGTGAGGTATCATTGATCTCAGCTGAGAGTTCGTTATTCATTGATCATGATTTGGCCCTCCCCTCTAAGCTTAAGCCACGCCCCCTAAGCTTTAGCCACGCCCCCTATACTTTAGCCACGCCCCCTTTCTCAAATGACCCGTTTGATGAGGTACCTTTGTGTGAGGTATCATTGATCTCAGCTGAGAGTTCGTTATTCATTGATCATGATTTGGCCCTCCCCTCTAAGCTTAAGCCACGCCCCCTAAGCTTTAGCCACGCCCCCTATACTTTAGCCACGCCCCCTTTCTCAAATGACCCGTTTGATGAGGTACCTTTGTGTGAGGTATCATTGATCTCAGCTGAGAGTTCGTTATTCATTGATCATGATTTGGCCCTCCCCTCTAAGCTTAAGCCACGCCCCCTATACTTTAGCCACGCCCCCTTTCTCAAATGACCCGTTTGATGAGGTACCTTTGTGTGAGGTATCATTGATCTCAGCTGTGAGTTTGTTATTCATTGATCATGATTTGGCCCTCCCCTCTGAGCTTAAGCCACGCCCCCTAAGCTTTAGCCACGCCCCCTATACTTTAGCCACGCCCCCTTTCTCAAATGACCCGTTTGATGAGGTACCTTTGTGTGAGGTATCATTGATCTCAGCTGAGAGTTCGTTATTCATTGATCATGATTTGGCCCTCTATACTTTAGCCACACCCCCTTTCTCAAATGACCCGTTTGATGAGGTACCTTTGTGTGAGGTATCATTGATCTCAGCTGAGAGTTCGTTATTCATTGATCAGGATTTGGCCCTCCCCTCTAAGCTTAAGCCACGCCCCCTAAGCTTTAGCCACGCCCCCTATACTTTAGCCACGCCCCCTTTCTCAAATGACCCGTTTGATGAGGTACCTTTGTGTGAGGTATCATTGATCTCAGCTGAGAGTTCGTTATTCATTGATCATGATTTGGCCCTCCCCACTAAACTTAAGCCACGCCCCCTAAGCTTTAGCCACGCCCCCTATACTTTAGCCACGCCCCCTTTCTCAAATGACCCGTTTGATGAGGTACCTTTGTGTGAGGTATCATTGATCTCAGCTGAGAGTTCGTTATTCATTGATCATGATTTGGCCCTCCCCTCTAAGCTTAAGCCACGCCCCCTAAGCTTTAGCCACGCCCCCTATACTTTAGCCACGCCCCCTTTCTCAAATGACCCGTTTGATGAGGTACCTTTGTGTGAGGTATCATTGATCTCAGCTGAGAGTTCGTTATTCATTGATCATGATTTGGCCCTCCCCTCTAAGCTTAAGCCACGCCCCCTATACTTTAGCCACGCCCCCTTTCTCAAATGACCCGTTTGATGAGGTACCTTTGTGTGAGGTATCATTGATCTCAGCTGAGAGTTTGTTATTCATTGATCATGATTTGGCCCTCCCCTCTGAGCTTAAGCCACGCCCCCTAAGCTTTAGCCACGCCCCCTATACTTTAGCCACGCCCCCTTTCTCAAATGACCCGTTTGATGAGGTACCTTTGTGTGAGGTATCATTGATCTCAGCTGAGAGTTCGTTATTCATTGATCATGATTTGGCCCTCTATACTTTAGCCACACCCCCTTTCTCAAATGACCCGTTTGATGAGGTACCTTTGTGTGAGGTATCATTGATCTCAGCTGAGAGTTCGTTATTCATTGATCATGATTTGGCCCTCCCCTCTAAACTTAAGCCACGCCCCCTAAGCTTTAGCCACGCCCCCTATACTTTAGCCACGCCCCCTTTCTCAAATGACCCGTTTGATGAGGTACCTTTGTGTGAGGTATCATTGATCTCAGCTGAGAGTTCGTTATTCATTGATCATGATTTGGCCCTCCCCTCTGAGCTTAAGCCACGCCCCCTAAGCTTTAGCCACGCCCCCTATACGTTAGCCACGCCCCCTTTCTCAAATGACCCGTTTGATGAGGTACCTTTGTGTGAGGTATCATTGATCTCAGCTGAGAGTTCGTTATTCATTGATCATGATTTGGCCCTCCCCTCTGAGCTTAAGCCACGCCCCCTAAGCTTTAGCCACGCCCCCTATACTTTAGCCACGCCCCCTTTCTCAAATGACCCGTTTGATGAGGTACCTTTGTGTGAGGTATCATTGATCTCAGCTGAGAGTTCGTTATTCATTGATCATGATTTGGCCCTCCCCTCTAAGCTTAAGCCACGCCCCCTATACTTTAGCCACGCCCCCTTTCTCAAATGACCCGTTTGATGAGGCACCTTTGTGTGAGGTATCATTGATCTCAGCTGAGAGTTTGTTATTCATTGATCATGATTTGGACCTCCCCTCTGAGCTTAAGCCACGCCCCCTAAGCTTTAGCCACGCCCCCTATACTTTAGCCACGCCCCCTTTCTCAAATGACCCGTTTGATGAGGTACCTTTGTGTGAGGTATCATTGATCTCAGCTGAGAGTTCGTTATTCATTGATCATGATTTGGCCCTCCCCTCTGAGCTTAAGCCACGCCCCCTAAGCTTTATCCACGCCCCCTATACTTTAGCCACGCCCCTTTTCTCAAATGACCCGTTTGATGAGGTACCTTTGTGTGAGGTATCATTGATCTCAGCTGAGAGTTCGTTATTCATTGATCATGATTTGGCCCTCTATACTTTAGCCACACCCCCTTTCTCAAATGACCCGTTTGATGAGGTACCTTTGTGTGAGGTATCATTGATCTCAGCTGAGAGTTCGTTATTCATTGATCATGATTTGGCCCTCCCCTCTAAGCTTAAGCCACGCCCCCTAAGCTTTAGCCACGCCCCCTATACTTTAGCCACGCCCCCTTTCTCAAATGACCCGTTTGATGAGGTACCTTTGTGTGAGGTATCATTGATCTCAGCTGAGAGTTCGTTATTCATTGATCATGATTTGGCCCTCCCCTCTAAGCTTAAGCCACGCCCCCTAAGCTTTAGCCACGCCCCTATACTTTAGCCACGCCCCCTTTCTCAAATGACCCGTTTGATGAGGTACCTTTGTGTGAGGTATCATTGATCTCAGCTGAGAGTTCGTTATTCATTGATCATGATTTGGCCCTCCCCTCTAAGCTTAAGCCACGCCCCCTAAGCTTTAGCCACGCCCCCTATACTTTAGCCACGCCCCCTTTCTCAAATGACCCGTTTGATGAGGTACCTTTGTGTGAGGTATCATTGATCTCAGCTGAGAGTTCGTTATTCATTGATCATGATTTGGCCCTCCCCTCTGAGCTTAAGCCACGCCCCCTAAGCTTTAGCCACGCCCCCTATACTTTAGCCACGCCCCCTTTCTCAAATGACCCGTTTGATGAGGTACCTTTGTGTGAGGTATCATTGATCTCAGCTGAGAGTTCGTTATTCATTGATCATGATTTGGCCCTCTATACTTTAGCCACACCCCCTTTCTCAAATGACCCGTTTGATGAGGTACCTTTGTGTGAGGTATCATTGATCTCAGCTGAGAGTTCGTTATTCATTGATCATGATTTGGCCCTCCCCTCTAAGCTTAAGCCACGCCCCCTAAGCTTTAGCCACGCCCCCTATACTTTAGCCACGCCCCCTTTCTCAAATGACCCGTTTGATGAGGTACCTTTGTGTGAGGTATCATTGATCTCAGCTGAGAGTTCGTTATTCATTGATCATGATTTGGCCCTCCCCTCTAAGCTTAAGCCACGCCCCCTAAGCTTTAGCCACGCCCCCTATACTTTAGCCACGCCCCCTTTCTCAAATGACCCGTTTGATGAGGTACCTTTGTGTGAGGTATCATTGATCTCAGCTGAGAGTTCGTTATTCATTGATCATGATTTGGCCCTCCCCTCTAAGCTTAAGCCACGCCCCCTATACTTTAGCCACGCCCCCTTTCTCAAATGACCCGTTTGATGAGGTACCTTTGTGTGAGGTATAAATGATCTCAGCTGAGAGTTTGTTATTCATTGATCATGATTTGGCCCTCCCCTCTGAGCTTAAGCCACGCCCCCTAAGCTTTAGCCACGCCCCCTTTACTTTAGCCACGCCCCCTTTCTCAAATGACCCGTTTGATGAGGTACCTTTGTGTGAGGTATCATTGATCTCAGCTGAGAGTTCGTTATTCATTGATCATGATTTGGCCCTCTATACTTTAGCCACACCCCCTTTCTCAAATGACCCGTTTGATGAGGTACCTTTGTGTGAGGTATCATTGATCTCAGCTGAGAGTTCGTTATTCATTGATCATGATTTGGCCCTCCCCTCTAAGCTTAAGCCACGCCCCCTAAGCTTTAGCCACGCCCCCTATACTTTAGCCACGCCCCCTTTCTCAAATGACCCGTTTGATGAGGTACCTTTGTGTGAGGTATCATTGATCTCAGCTGAGAGTTCGTTATTCATTGATCATGATTTGGCCCTCCCCTCTGAGCTTAAGCCACGCCCCCTAAGCTTTAGCCACGCCCCCTATACTTTAGCCACGCCCCCTTTCTCAAATGACCCGTTTGATGAGGTACCTTTGTGTGAGGTATCATTGATCTCAGCTGAGAGTTCGTTATTCATTGATCATGATTTGGCCCTCTATACTTTAGCCACACCCCCTTTCTCAAATGACCCGTTTGATGAGGTACCTTTGTGTGAGGTATCATTGATCTCAGCTGAGAGTTCGTTATTCATTGATCATGATTTGGCCCTCCCCTCTAAGCTTAAGCCACGCCCCCTAAGCTTTAGCCACGCCCCCTATACTTTAGCCACGCCCCCTTTCTCAAATGACCCGTTTGATGAGGTACCTTTGTGTGAGGTATCATTGATCTCAGCTGAGAGTTCGTTATTCATTGATCATGATTTGGCCCTCCCCTCTAAGCTTAAGCCACGCCCCCTAAGCTTTAGCCACGCCCCCTATACTTTAGCCACGCCCCCTTTCTCAAATGACCCGTTTGATGAGGTACCTTTGTGTGAGGTATCATTGATCTCAGCTGAGAGTTCGTTATTCATTGATCATGATTTGGCCCTCCCCTCTAAGCTTAAGCCACGCCCCCTATACTTTAGCCACGCCCCCTTTCTCAAATGACCCGTTTGATGAGGTACCTTTGTGTGAGGTATCATTGATCTCAGCTGAGAGTTTGTTATTCATTGATCATGATTTGGCCCTCCCCTCTGAGCTTAAGCCACGCCCCCTAAGCTTTAGCCACGCCCCCTATACTTTAGCCACGCCCCCTTTCTCAAATGACCCGTTTGATGAGGTACCTTTGTGTGAGGTATCATTGATCTCAGCTGAGAGTTCGTTATTCATTGATCATGATTTGGCCCTCTATACTTTAGCCACACCCCCTTTCTCAAATGACCCGTTTGATGAGCTACCTTTGTGTGAGGTATCATTGATCTCAGCTGAGAGTTCGTTATTCATTGATCATGATTTGGCCCTCCCCTCTAAGCTTAAGCCACGCCCCCTAAGCTTTAGCCACGCCCCCTATACTTTAGCCACGCCCCCTTTCTCAAATGACCCGTTTGATGAGGTACCTTTGTGTGAGGTATCATTGATCTCAGCTGAGAGTTCGTTATTCATTGATCATGATTTGGCCCTCCCCTCTAAACTTAAGCCACGCCCCCTAAGCTTTAGCCACGCCCCCTATACTTTAGCCACGCCCCCTTTCTCAAATGACCCGTTTGATGAGGTACCTTTGTGTGAGGTATCATTGATCTCAGCTGAGAGTTCGTTATTCATTGATCATGATTTGGCCCTCCCCTCTAAGCTTAAGCCACGCCCCCTATACTTTAGCCACGCCCCCTTTCTCAAATGACCCGTTTGATGAGGTACCTTTGTGTGAGGTATCATTGATCTCAGCTGAGAGTTCGTTATTCATTGATCATGATTTGGCCCTCCCCTCTGAGCTTAAGCCACGCCCCCTAAGCTTTAGCCACGCCCCCTATACTTTAGCCACGCCCCCTTTCTCAAATGACCCGTTTGATGAGGTACCTTTGTGTGAGGTATCATTGATCTCAGCTGAGAGTTCGTTATTCATTGATCATGATTTGGCCCTCCCCTCTGAGCTTAAGCCACGCCCCCTAAGCTTTAGCCACGCCCCCTATACTTTAGCCACGCCCCCTTTCTCAAATGACCCGTTTGATGAGGTACCTTTGTGTGAGGTATCATTGATCTCAGCTGAGAGTTCGTTATTCATTGATCATGATTTGGCCCTCTATACTTTAGCCACACCCCCTTTCTCAAATGACCCGTTTGATGAGGTACCTTTGTGTGAGGTATCATTGATCTCAGCTGAGAGTTCATTATTCATTGATCATGATTTGGCCCTCCCCTCTAAGCTTAAGCCACGCCCCCTAAGCTTTAGCCACGCCCCCTATACTTTAGCCACGCCCCCTTTCTCAAATGACCCGTTTGATGAGGTACCTTTGTGTGAGGTATCATTGATCTCAGCTGAGAGTTCGTTATTCATTGATCATGATTTGGCCCTCCCCTCTAAGCTTAAGCCACGCCCCCTAAGCTTTAGCCACGCCCCCTATACTTTAGCCACGCCCCCTTTCTCAAATGACCCGTTTGATGAGGTACCTTTGTGTGAGGTATCATTGATCTCAGCTGAGAGTTCGTTATTCATTGATCATGATTTGGCCCTCCCCTCTAAGCTTAAGCCACGCCCCTATACTTTAGCCACGCCCCCTTTCTCAAATGACCCGTTTGATGAGGTACCTTTGTGTGAGGTATCATTGATCTCAGCTGAGAGTTCGTTATTCATTGATCATGATTTGGCCCTCCCCTCTAAACTTAAGCCACGCCCCTAAGCTTTAGCCACGCCCCTATACTTTAGCCACGCCCCCTTTCTCAAATGACCCGTTTGATGAGGTACCTTTGTGTGAGGTATCATTGATCTCAGCTGAGAGTTCGTTATTCATTGATCATGATTTGGCCCTCCTCTCTAAGCTTAAGCCACGCCCCCTATACTTTAGCCACGCCCCCTTTCTCAAATGACCCGTTTGATGAGGTACCTTTGTGTGAGGTATCATTGATCTCAGCTGAGAGTTCGTTATTCATTGATCATGATTTGGCCCTCCCCTCTAAGCTTAAGCCACGCCCCCTAAGCTTTAGCCACGCCCCCTATACTTTAGCCACGCCCCCTTTCTCAAATGACCCGTTTGATGAGGTACCTTTGTGTGAGGTATCATTGATCTCAGCTGAGAGTTTGTTATTCATTGATCATGATTTGGCCCTCCCCTCTAAGCTTAAGCCACGCCCCCTAAGCTTTAGCCACGCCCCCTATACTTTAGCCACGCCCCCTTTCTCAAATGACCCGTTTGATGAGGTACCTTTGTGTGAGGTATCATTGATCTCAGCTGAGAGTTCGTTATTCATTGATCATGATTTGGCCCTCCCCTCTAAGCTTAAGCCACGCCCCCTATACTTTAGCCACGCCCCCTTTCTCAAAAGACCCGTTTGATGAGGTACCTTTGTGTGAGGTATCATTGATCTCAGCTGAGAGTTCGTTATTCATTGATCATGATTTGGCCCTCCCCTCTGAGCTTAAGCCACGCCCCCTAAGCTTTAGCCACGCCCCCTATACTTTAGCCACGCCCCCTTTCTCAAATGACCCGTTTGATGAGGTACCTTTGTGTGAGGTATCATTGATCTCAGCTGAGAGTTCGTTATTCATTGATCATGATTTGGCCCTCTATACTTTAGCCACACCCCCTTTCTCAAATGACCCGTTTGATGAGGTACCTTTGTGTGAGGTATCATTGATCTCAGCTGAGAGTTCGTTATTCATTGATCATGATTTGGCCCTCCCCTCTAAGCTTAAGCCACGCCCCCTAAGCTTTAGCCACGCCCCCTATACTTTAGCCACGCCCCCTTTCTCAAATGACCCGTTTGATGAGGTACCTTTGTGTGAGGTATCATTGATCTCAGCTGAGAGTTCGTTATTCATTGATCATGATTTGGCCCTCCCCTCTGAGCTTAAGCCACGCCCCCTAAGCTTTAGCCACGCCCCCTATACTTTAGCCACGCCCCCTTTCTCAAATGACCCGTTTGATGAGGTACCTTTGTGTGAGGTATCGTTGATCTCAGCTGAGAGTTCGTTATTCATTGATCATGATTTGGCCCTCTATACTTTAGTCACACCCCCTTTCTCAAATGACCCGTTTGATGAGGTACCTTTGTGTGAGGTATCGTTGATCTCAGCTGAGAGTTCGTTATTCATTGATCATGATTTGGCCCTCTATACTTTAGTCACACCCCCTTTCTCAAATGACCCGTTTGATGAGGTACCTTTGTGTGAGGTATCATTGATCTCAGCTGAGAGTTCGTTATTCATTGATCATGATTTGGCCCTCCCCTCTAAGCTTAAGCCACGCCCCCTAAGCTTTAGCCACGCCCCCTATACTTTAGCCACGCCCCCTTTCTCAAATGACCCGTTTGATGAGGTACCTTTGTGTGAGGTATCATTGATCTCAGCTGAGAGTTCGTTATTCATTGATCATGATTTGGCCCTCCCCTCTAAGCTTAAGCCACGCCCCCTAAGCTTTAGCCACGCCCCCTATACTTTAGCCACGCCCCCTTTCTCAAATGACCCGTTTGATGAGGTACCTTTGTGTGAGGTATCATTGATCTCAGCTGAGAGTTCGTTATTCATTGATCATGATTTGGCCCTCCCCTCTAAGCTTAAGCCACGCCCCCCTATACTTTAGCCACGCCCCCTTTCTCAAATGACCCGTTTGATGAGGTACCTTTGTGTGAGGTATCATTGATCTCAGCTGAGAGTTTGTTATTCATTGATCATGATTTGGCCTTCCCCTATGAGCTTAAGCCACGCCCCCTAGGCTTTAGCCACGCCCCATATACTTTAGCCACGCCCCCTTTCTCAAATGACCCGTTTGATGAGGTACCTTTGTGTGAGGTATCATTGATCTCAGCTGAGAGTTCGTTATTCATTGATCATGATTTGGCCCTCTATACTTTAGCCACACCCCCTTTCTCAAATGACCCGTTTGATGAGGTACCTTTGTGTGAGGTATCATTGATCTCAGCTGAGAGTTCGTTATTCATTGATCATGATTTGGCCCTCCCCTCTAAGCTTAAGCCACGCCCCCTAAGCTTTAGCCACGCCCCCTATACTTTAGCCACGCCCCCTTTCTCAAATGACCCGTTTGATGAGGTACCTTTGTGTGAGGTATCATTGATCTCAGCTGAGAGTTCGTTATTCATTGATCATGATTTGGCCCTCCCCTCTAAACTTAAGCCACGCCCCCTAAGCTTTAGCCACGCCCCCTATACTTTAGCCACACCCCCTTTCTCAAATGACCCGTTTGATGAGGTACCTTTGTGTGAGGTATCATTGATCTCAGCTGAGAGTTCGTTATTCATTGATCATGATTTGACCCTCCCCTCTAAGCTTAAGCCACGCCCCCTATACTTTAGCCACGCCCCCTTTCTCAAATGACCCGTTTTATGAGGTACCTTTGTGTGAGGTATCATTGATCTCAGCTGAGAGTTCGTTATTCATTGATCATGATGTGGCCCTCCCCTCTAAGCTTAAGCCACGCCCCCTAAGCTTTAGCCACGCCCCCTATACTTTAGCCACGCCCCCTTTCTCAAATGACCCGTTTGATGAGGTACCTTTGTGTGAGGTATCATTGATCTCAGCTGAGAGTTCGTTATTCATTGATCATGATTTGGCCCTCCCCTCTAAGCTTAAGCCACGCCCCCTAAGCTTTAGCCACGCCCGCTATACTTTAGCCACGCCCCCTTTCTCAAATGACCCGTTTGATGAGGTACCTTTGTGTGAGGTATCATTGATCTCAGCTGAGAGTTCGTTATTCATTGATCATGATTTGGCCCTCCCCTCTAAGCTTAAGCCACGCCCCCTAAGCTTTAGCCACGCCCCCTAAGCTTTAGCCACGCCCCCTATACTTTAGCCACGCCCCCTTTCTCAAATGACCCGTTTGATGAGGTACCTTTGTGTGAGGTATCATTTATCTCAGCTGAGAGTTCGTTATTCATTGATCATGATTTGGCCCTCCCCTCTAAGCTTAAGCCACGCCCCCTATACTTTAGCCACGCCCCCTTTCTCAAATGACCCGTTTGATGAGGTACCTTTGTGTGAGGTATCATTGATCTCAGCTGAGAGTTCGTTATTCATTGATCATGATTTGGCCCTCCCCTCTAAGCTTAAGCCACGCCCCCTAAGCTTTAGCCACGCCCCCTATACTTTAGCCACGCCCCCTTTCTCAAATGACCCGTTTGATGAGGTACCTTTGTGTGAGGTATCATTGATCTCAGCTGAGAGTTCGTTATTCATTGATCATGATTTGGCCCTCCCCTCTAAGCTTAAGCCACGCCCCCTAAGCTTTAGCCACGCCCCTATACTTTAGCCACGCCCCCTTTCTCAAATGACCCGTTTGATGAGGTACCTTTGTGTGAGGTATCATTGATCTCAGCTGAGAGTTCGTTATTCATCGATCATGATTTGGCCCTCTATACTTTAGCCACACCCCCTTTCTCAAATGACCCGTTTGATGAGGTACCTTTGTGTGAGGTATCATTGATCTCAGCTGAGAGTTCGTTATTCATTGATCATGATTTGGCCCTCCCCTCTAAGCTTAAGCCACGCCCCCTAAGCTTTAGCCACGCCCCCTATACTTTAGCCACGCCCCCTTTCTCAAATGACTCGTTTGATGAGGTACCTTTGTGTGAGGTATCATTGATCTCAGCTGAGAGTTCGTTATTCATTGATCATGATTTGGCCCTCCCCTCTAAGCTTAAGCCACGCCCCCTAAGCTTTAGCCACGCCCCCTATACTTTAGCCACACCCCCTTTCTCAAATGACCCGTTTGATGAGGTACCTTTGTGTGAGGTATCATTGATCTCAGCTGAGAGTTCGTTATTCATTGATCATGATTTGGCCCTCCCCTCTAAGCTTAAGCCACGCCCCCTAAGCTTTAGCCACGCCCCCTATACTTTAGCCACGCCCCCTTTCTCAAATGACTCGTTTGATGAGGTACCTTTGTGTGAGGTATCATTGATCTCAGCTGAGAGTTCGTTATTCATTGATCATGATTTGGCCCTCCCCTCTAAGCTTAAGCCACGCCCCCTAAGCTTTAGCCACGCCCCCTATACTTTAGCCACGCCCCCTTTCTCAAATGACCCGTTTGATGAGGTACCTTTGTGTGAGGTATCATTGATCTCAGCTGAGAGTTCGTTATTCATTGATCATGATTTGGCCCTCCCCTCTAAGCTTAAGCCACGCCCCCCTATACTTTAGCCACGCCCCCTTTCTCAAATGACCCGTTTGATGAGGTACCTTTGTGTGAGGTATCATTGATCTCAGCTGAGAGTTTGTTATTCATTGATCATGATTTGGCCTTCCCCTATGAGCTTAAGCCACGCCCCCTAGGCTTTAGCCACGCCCCATATACTTTAGCCACGCCCCCTTTCTCAAATGACCCGTTTGATGAGGTACCTTTGTGTGAGGTATCATTGATCTCAGCTGAGAGTTCGTTATTCATTGATCATGATTTGGCCCTCTATACTTTAGCCACACCCCCTTTCTCAAATGACCCGTTTGATGAGGTACCTTTGTGTGAGGTATCATTGATCTCAGCTGAGAGTTCGTTATTCATTGATCATGATTTGGCCCTCCCCTCTAAGCTTAAGCCACGCCCCCTAAGCTTTAGCCACGCCCCCTATACTTTAGCCACGCCCCCTTTCTCAAATGACCCGTTTGATGAGGTACCTTTGTGTGAGGTATCATTGATCTCAGCTGAGAGTTCGTTATTCATTGATCATGATTTGGCCCTCCCCTCTAAACTTAAGCCACGCCCCCTAAGCTTTAGCCACGCCCCCTATACTTTAGCCACACCCCCTTTCTCAAATGACCCGTTTGATGAGGTACCTTTGTGTGAGGTATCATTGATCTCAGCTGAGAGTTCGTTATTCATTGATCATGATTTGACCCTCCCCTCTAAGCTTAAGCCACGCCCCCTATACTTTAGCCACGCCCCCTTTCTCAAATGACCCGTTTTATGAGGTACCTTTGTGTGAGGTATCATTGATCTCAGCTGAGAGTTCGTTATTCATTGATCATGATGTGGCCCTCCCCTCTAAGCTTAAGCCACGCCCCCTAAGCTTTAGCCACGCCCCCTATACTTTAGCCACGCCCCCTTTCTCAAATGACCCGTTTGATGAGGTACCTTTGTGTGAGGTATCATTGATCTCAGCTGAGAGTTCGTTATTCATTGATCATGATTTGGCCCTCCCCTCTAAGCTTAAGCCACGCCCCCTAAGCTTTAGCCACGCCCGCTATACTTTAGCCACGCCCCCTTTCTCAAATGACCCGTTTGATGAGGTACCTTTGTGTGAGGTATCATTGATCTCAGCTGAGAGTTCGTTATTCATTGATCATGATTTGGCCCTCCCCTCTAAGCTTAAGCCACGCCCCCTAAGCTTTAGCCACGCCCCCTAAGCTTTAGCCACGCCCCCTATACTTTAGCCACGCCCCCTTTCTCAAATGACCCGTTTGATGAGGTACCTTTGTGTGAGGTATCATTTATCTCAGCTGAGAGTTCGTTATTCATTGATCATGATTTGGCCCTCCCCTCTAAGCTTAAGCCACGCCCCCTATACTTTAGCCACGCCCCCTTTCTCAAATGACCCGTTTGATGAGGTACCTTTGTGTGAGGTATCATTGATCTCAGCTGAGAGTTCGTTATTCATTGATCATGATTTGGCCCTCCCCTCTAAGCTTAAGCCACGCCCCCTAAGCTTTAGCCACGCCCCCTATACTTTAGCCACGCCCCCTTTCTCAAATGACCCGTTTGATGAGGTACCTTTGTGTGAGGTATCATTGATCTCAGCTGAGAGTTCGTTATTCATTGATCATGATTTGGCCCTCCCCTCTAAGCTTAAGCCACGCCCCCTAAGCTTTAGCCACGCCCCTATACTTTAGCCACGCCCCCTTTCTCAAATGACCCGTTTGATGAGGTACCTTTGTGTGAGGTATCATTGATCTCAGCTGAGAGTTCGTTATTCATCGATCATGATTTGGCCCTCTATACTTTAGCCACACCCCCTTTCTCAAATGACCCGTTTGATGAGGTACCTTTGTGTGAGGTATCATTGATCTCAGCTGAGAGTTCGTTATTCATTGATCATGATTTGGCCCTCCCCTCTAAGCTTAAGCCACGCCCCCTAAGCTTTAGCCACGCCCCCTATACTTTAGCCACGCCCCCTTTCTCAAATGACTCGTTTGATGAGGTACCTTTGTGTGAGGTATCATTGATCTCAGCTGAGAGTTCGTTATTCATTGATCATGATTTGGCCCTCCCCTCTAAGCTTAAGCCACGCCCCCTAAGCTTTAGCCACGCCCCCTATACTTTAGCCACGCCCCCTTTCTCAAATGACCCGTTTGATGAGGTACCTTTGTGTGAGGTATCATTGATCTCAGCTGAGAGTTCGTTATTCATTGATCATGATTTGGCCCTCTATACTTTAGCCACACCCCCTTTCTCAAATGACCCGTTTGATGAGGTACCTTTGTGTGAGGTATCATTGATCTCAGCTGAGAGTTCGTTATTCATTGATCATGATTTGGCCCTCCCCTCTGAGCTTAAGCCACGCCCCCTAAGCTTTAGCCACGCCCCCTATACTTTAGCAACGCCCCCTTTCTCAAATGACCCGTTTGATGAGGTACCTTTGTGTGAGGTATCATTGATCTCAGCTGAGAGTTCGTTATTCATTGATCATGATTTGGCCCTCCCCTCTAAGCTTAAGCCACGCCCCCTATACTTTAGCCACGCCCCCTTTCTCAAATGACCCGTTTGATGAGGTACCTTTGTGTGAGGTATCATTGATCTCAGCTGATAGTTTGTTATTCATTGATCATGATTTGGCCCTCCCCTCTGAGCTTAAGCCACGCCTCCTAAGCTTTAGCCACGCCCCCTATACTTTAGCCACGCCCCCTTTCTCAAATGACCCGTTTGATGAGGTACCTTTGTGTGAGGTATCGTTGATCTCAGCTGAGAGTTCGTTATTCATTGATCATGATTTGGCCCTCTATACTTTAGCCACACCCCCTTTCTCAAATGACCCGTTTGATGAGGTACCTTTGTGTGAGGTATCATTGATCTCAGCTGAGAGTTCGTTATTCATTGATCATGATTTGGCCCTCCCCTCTAAGCTTAAGCCACGCCCCCTAAGATTTAGCCACGCCCCCTATACTTTAGCCACGCCCCCTTTCTCAAATGACCCGTTTGATGAGGTACCTTTGTGTGAGGTATCATTGATCTCAGCTGAGAGTTCGTTATTCATTGATCATGATTTGGCCCTCCCCTCTAAGCTTAAGCCACGCCCCCTAAGCTTTAGCCACGCCCCCTATACTTTAGCCACGCCCCCTTTCTCAAATGACCCGTTTGATGAGGTACCTTTGTGTGAGGTATCATTGATCTCAGCTGAGAGTTCGTTATTCATTGATCATGATTTGGCCCTCCCCTCTAAGCTTAAGCCACGCCCCCTATACTTTAGCCACGCCCCCTTTCTCAAATGACCCGTTTGATGAGGTACCTTTGTGTGAGGTATCATTGATCTCAGCTGAGAGTTTGTTATTCATTGATCATGATTTGGCCCTCCCCTCTGAGCTTAAGCCACGCCCCCTAAGCTTTAGAAACGCCCCATATACTTTAGCCACGCCCCCTTTCTCAAATGACCCGTTTGATGAGGTACCTTTGTGTGAGGTATCATTGATCTCAGCTGAGAGTTCGTTATTCATTGATCATGATTTGGCCCTCCACTCTAAGCTTAAGCCACGCCCCCTATACTTTAGCCACGCCCCCTTTCTCAAATGACCCGTTTGATGAGGTACCTTTGTGTGAGGTATCATTGATCTCAGCTGAGAGTTCGTTATTCATTGATCATGATTTGGCCCTCTATACTTTAGCCACACCCCCTTTCTCAAATGACCCGTTTGATGAGGTACCTTTGTGTGAGGTATCATTGATCTCAGCTGAGAGTTCGTTATTCATTGATCATGATTTGGCCCTCCCCTCTAAGCTTAAGCCACGCCCCCTAAGCTTTAGCCACGCCCCCTATACTTTAGCCACGCCCCCTTTCTCAAATGACCCGTTTGAAGAGGTACCTTTGTGTGAGGTATCATTGATCTCAGCTGAGAGTTCGTTATTCATTGATCATGATTTGGCCCTCCCCTATAAACTTAAGCCACGCCCCCTAAGCTTTAGCCACGCCCCCTATACTTTAGCCACGCCCCCTTTCTCAAATGACCCGTTTGATGAGGTACCTTTGTGTGAGGTATCATTGATCTCAGCTGATAGTTTGTTATTCATTGATCATGATTTGGCCCTCCCCTCTGAGCTTAAGCCACGCCTCCTAAGCTTTAGCCACGCCCCCTATACTTTAGCCACGCCCCCTTTCTCAAATGACCCGTTTGATGAGGTACCTTTGTGTGAGGTATCGTTGATCTCAGCTGAGAGTTCGTTATTCATTGATCATGATTTGGCCCTCTATACTTTAGCCACACCCCCTTTCTCAAATGACCCGTTTGATGAGGTACCTTTGTGTGAGGTATCATTGATCTCAGCTGAGAGTTCGTTATTCATTGATCATGATTTGGCCCTCCCCTCTAAGCTTAAGCCACGCCCCCTAAGATTTAGCCACGCCCCCTATACTTTAGCCACGCCCCCTTTCTCAAATGACCCGTTTGATGAGGTACCTTTGTGTGAGGTATCATTGATCTCAGCTGAGAGTTCGTTATTCATTGATCATGATTTGGCCCTCCCCTCTAAGCTTAAGCCACGCCCCCTAAGCTTTAGCCACGCCCCCTATACTTTAGCCACGCCCCCTTTCTCAAATGACCCGTTTGATGAGGTACCTTTGTGTGAGGTATCATTGATCTCAGCTGAGAGTTCGTTATTCATTGATCATGATTTGGCCCTCCCCTCTAAGCTTAAGCCACGCCCCCTATACTTTAGCCACGCCCCCTTTCTCAAATGACCCGTTTGATGAGGTACCTTTGTGTGAGGTATCATTGATCTCAGCTGAGAGTTTGTTATTCATTGATCATGATTTGGCCCTCCCCTCTGAGCTTAAGCCACGCCCCCTAAGCTTTAGAAACGCCCCATATACTTTAGCCACGCCCCCTTTCTCAAATGACCCGTTTGATGAGGTACCTTTGTGTGAGGTATCATTGATCTCAGCTGAGAGTTCGTTATTCATTGATCATGATTTGGCCCTCCACTCTAAGCTTAAGCCACGCCCCCTATACTTTAGCCACGCCCCCTTTCTCAAATGACCCGTTTGATGAGGTACCTTTGTGTGAGGTATCATTGATCTCAGCTGAGAGTTCGTTATTCATTGATCATGATTTGGCCCTCTATACTTTAGCCACACCCCCTTTCTCAAATGACCCGTTTGATGAGGTACCTTTGTGTGAGGTATCATTGATCTCAGCTGAGAGTTCGTTATTCATTGATCATGATTTGGCCCTCCCCTCTAAGCTTAAGCCACGCCCCCTAAGCTTTAGCCACGCCCCCTATACTTTAGCCACGCCCCCTTTCTCAAATGACCCGTTTGAAGAGGTACCTTTGTGTGAGGTATCATTGATCTCAGCTGAGAGTTCGTTATTCATTGATCATGATTTGGCCCTCCCCTCTAAACTTAAGCCACGCCCCCTAAGCTTTAGCCACGCCCCCTATACTTTAGCCACGCCCCCTTTCTCAAATGACTCGTTTGATGAGGTACCTTTGTGTGAGGTATCATTGATCTCAGCTGAGAGTTCGTTATTCATTGATCATGATTTGGCCCTCCCCTCTAAGCTTAAGCCACGCCCCCTAAGCTTTAGCCACGCCCCCTATACTTTAGCCACGCCCCCTTTCTCAAATGACCCGTTTGATGAGGTACCTTTGTGTGAGGTATCATTGATCTCAGCTGAGAGTTCGTTATTCATTGATCATGATTTGGCCCTCTATACTTTAGCCACACCCCCTTTCTCAAATGACCCGTTTGATGAGGTACCTTTGTGTGAGGTATCATTGATCTCAGCTGAGAGTTCGTTATTCATTGATCATGATTTGGCCCTCCCCTCTGAGCTTAAGCCACGCCCCCTAAGCTTTAGCCACGCCCCCTATACTTTAGCAACGCCCCCTTTCTCAAATGACCCGTTTGATGAGGTACCTTTGTGTGAGGTATCATTGATCTCAGCTGAGAGTTCGTTATTCATTGATCATGATTTGGCCCTCCCCTCTAAGCTTAAGCCACGCCCCCTATACTTTAGCCACGCCCCCTTTCTCAAATGACCCGTTTGATGAGGTACCTTTGTGTGAGGTATCATTGATCTCAGCTGATAGTTTGTTATTCATTGATCATGATTTGGCCCTCCCCTCTGAGCTTAAGCCACGCCTCCTAAGCTTTAGCCACGCCCCCTATACTTTAGCCACGCCCCCTTTCTCAAATGACCCGTTTGATGAGGTACCTTTGTGTGAGGTATCGTTGATCTCAGCTGAGAGTTCGTTATTCATTGATCATGATTTGGCCCTCTATACTTTAGCCACACCCCCTTTCTCAAATGACCCGTTTGATGAGGTACCTTTGTGTGAGGTATCATTGATCTCAGCTGAGAGTTCGTTATTCATTGATCATGATTTGGCCCTCCCCTCTAAGCTTAAGCCACGCCCCCTAAGATTTAGCCACGCCCCCTATACTTTAGCCACGCCCCCTTTCTCAAATGACCCGTTTGATGAGGTACCTTTGTGTGAGGTATCATTGATCTCAGCTGAGAGTTCGTTATTCATTGATCATGATTTGGCCCTCCCCTCTAAGCTTAAGCCACGCCCCCTAAGCTTTAGCCACGCCCCCTATACTTTAGCCACGCCCCCTTTCTCAAATGACCCGTTTGATGAGGTACCTTTGTGTGAGGTATCATTGATCTCAGCTGAGAGTTCGTTATTCATTGATCATGATTTGGCCCTCCCCTCTAAGCTTAAGCCACGCCCCCTATACTTTAGCCACGCCCCCTTTCTCAAATGACCCGTTTGATGAGGTACCTTTGTGTGAGGTATCATTGATCTCAGCTGAGAGTTTGTTATTCATTGATCATGATTTGGCCCTCCCCTCTGAGCTTAAGCCACGCCCCCTAAGCTTTAGAAACGCCCCATATACTTTAGCCACGCCCCCTTTCTCAAATGACCCGTTTGATGAGGTACCTTTGTGTGAGGTATCATTGATCTCAGCTGAGAGTTCGTTATTCATTGATCATGATTTGGCCCTCCACTCTAAGCTTAAGCCACGCCCCCTATACTTTAGCCACGCCCCCTTTCTCAAATGACCCGTTTGATGAGGTACCTTTGTGTGAGGTATCATTGATCTCAGCTGAGAGTTCGTTATTCATTGATCATGATTTGGCCCTCTATACTTTAGCCACACCCCCTTTCTCAAATGACCCGTTTGATGAGGTACCTTTGTGTGAGGTATCATTGATCTCAGCTGAGAGTTCGTTATTCATTGATCATGATTTGGCCCTCCCCTCTAAGCTTAAGCCACGCCCCCTAAGCTTTAGCCACGCCCCCTATACTTTAGCCACGCCCCCTTTCTCAAATGACCCGTTTGAAGAGGTACCTTTGTGTGAGGTATCATTGATCTCAGCTGAGAGTTCGTTATTCATTGATCATGATTTGGCCCTCCCCTATAAACTTAAGCCACGCCCCCTAAGCTTTAGCCACGCCCCCTATACTTTAGCCACGCCCCCTTTCTCAAATGACCCGTTTGATGAGGTACCTTTGTGTGAGGTATCATTGATCTCAGCTGATAGTTTGTTATTCATTGATCATGATTTGGCCCTCCCCTCTGAGCTTAAGCCACGCCTCCTAAGCTTTAGCCACGCCCCCTATACTTTAGCCACGCCCCCTTTCTCAAATGACCCGTTTGATGAGGTACCTTTGTGTGAGGTATCGTTGATCTCAGCTGAGAGTTCGTTATTCATTGATCATGATTTGGCCCTCTATACTTTAGCCACACCCCCTTTCTCAAATGACCCGTTTGATGAGGTACCTTTGTGTGAGGTATCATTGATCTCAGCTGAGAGTTCGTTATTCATTGATCATGATTTGGCCCTCCCCTCTAAGCTTAAGCCACGCCCCCTAAGATTTAGCCACGCCCCCTATACTTTAGCCACGCCCCCTTTCTCAAATGACCCGTTTGATGAGGTACCTTTGTGTGAGGTATCATTGATCTCAGCTGAGAGTTCGTTATTCATTGATCATGATTTGGCCCTCCCCTCTAAGCTTAAGCCACGCCCCCTAAGCTTTAGCCACGCCCCCTATACTTTAGCCACGCCCCCTTTCTCAAATGACCCGTTTGATGAGGTACCTTTGTGTGAGGTATCATTGATCTCAGCTGAGAGTTCGTTATTCATTGATCATGATTTGGCCCTCCCCTCTAAGCTTAAGCCACGCCCCCTATACTTTAGCCACGCCCCCTTTCTCAAATGA
Source organism: Zingel zingel (assembly GCA_023566125.1). Taxonomy (NCBI): domain Eukaryota; kingdom Metazoa; phylum Chordata; class Actinopteri; order Perciformes; family Percidae; genus Zingel; species Zingel zingel. The sequence goes on along the minus strand of CM042318.1, from coordinate 35,597,925 downwards.
CCCGTTTGATGAGGTACCTTTGTGTGAGGTATCATTGATCTCAGCTGAGAGTTTGTTATTCATTGATCATGATTTGGCCCTCCCCTCTGAGCTTAAGCCACGCCCCCTAAGCTTTAGAAACGCCCCATATACTTTAGCCACGCCCCCTTTCTCAAATGACCCGTTTGATGAGGTACCTTTGTGTGAGGTATCATTGATCTCAGCTGAGAGTTCGTTATTCATTGATCATGATTTGGCCCTCCACTCTAAGCTTAAGCCACGCCCCCTATACTTTAGCCACGCCCCCTTTCTCAAATGACCCGTTTGATGAGGTACCTTTGTGTGAGGTATCATTGATCTCAGCTGAGAGTTCGTTATTCATTGATCATGATTTGGCCCTCTATACTTTAGCCACACCCCCTTTCTCAAATGACCCGTTTGATGAGGTACCTTTGTGTGAGGTATCATTGATCTCAGCTGAGAGTTCGTTATTCATTGATCATGATTTGGCCCTCCCCTCTAAGCTTAAGCCACGCCCCCTAAGCTTTAGCCACGCCCCCTATACTTTAGCCACGCCCCCTTTCTCAAATGACCCGTTTGAAGAGGTACCTTTGTGTGAGGTATCATTGATCTCAGCTGAGAGTTCGTTATTCATTGATCATGATTTGGCCCTCCCCTCTAAACTTAAGCCACGCCCCCTAAGCTTTAGCCACGCCCCCTATACTTTAGCCACGCCCCCTTTCTCAAATGACCCGTTTGATGAGGTACCTTTGTGTGAGGTATCATTGATCTCAGCTGAGAGTTCGTTATTCATTGATCATGATTTGGCCCTCCCCTCTGAGCTTAAGCCACGCCCCCTAAGCTTTAGCCACGCCCCCTATACTTTAGCCACGCCCCCTTTCTCAAATGACCCGTTTGATGAGGTACCTTTGTGTGAGGTATCGTTGATCTCAGCTGAGAGTTCGTTATTCATTGATCATGATTTGGCCCTCTATACTTTAGCCACACCCCCTTTCTCAAATGACCCGTTTGATGAGGTACCTTTGTGTGAGGTATCATTGATCTCAGCTGAGAGTTCGTTATTCATTGATCATGATTTGGCCCTCCCCTCTAAGCTTAAGCCACGCCCCCTAAGCTTTAGCCACGCCCCCTATACTTTAGCCACGCCCCCTTTCTCAAATGACCCGTTTGATGAGGTACCTTTGTGTGAGGTATCATTGATCTCAGCTGAGAGTTCGTTATTCATTGATCATGATTTGGCCCTCCCCTCTAAGCTTAAGCCACGCCCCCTAAGCTTTAGCCACGCCCCCTATACTTTAGCCACACCCCCTTTCTCAAATGACCCGTTTGATGAGGTACCTTTGTGTGAGGTATCATTGATCTCAGCTGAGAGTTCGTTATTCATTGATCATGATTTGACCCTCCCCTCTAAGCTTAAGCCACGCCCCCTATACTTTAGCCACGCCCCCTTTCTCAAATGACCCATTTGATGAGGTACCTTTGTGTGAGGTATCATTGATCTCAGCTGAGAGTTTGTTATTAATTGATCATGATGTGGCCCTCCCCTCTAAGCTTAAGCCACGCCCCCTAAGCTTTAGCCACGCCCCCTAAGCTTTAGCCACGCCCCCTATACTTTAGCCACGCCCCCTTTCTCAAATGACCCGTTTGATGAGGTACCTTTGTGTGAGGTATCATTGATCTCAGCTGAGAGTTCGTTATTCATTGATCATGATTTGGCCCTCCCCTCTAAGCTTAAGCCACGCCCCCTATACTTTAGCCACGCCCCCTTTCTCAAATGACCCGTTTGATGAGGTACCTTTGTGTGAGGTATCATTGATCTCAGCTGAGAGTTTGTTATTCATTGATCATGATTTGGCCCTCCCCTCTGAGCTTAAGCCACGCCCCCTAAGCTTTAGCCACGCCCCATATACTTTAGCCACGCCCCCTTTCTCAAATGACCCGTTTGATGAGGTACCTTTGTGTGAGGTATCATTGATCTCAGCTGAGAGTTCGTTATTCATTGATCATGATTTGGCCCTCCCCTCTAAGCTTAAGCCACGCCCCCTATACTTTAGCCACGCCCCCTTTCTCAAATGACCCGTTTGATGAGGTACCTTTGTGTGAGGTATCATTGATCTCAGCTGAGAGTTCGTTATTCATTGATCATGATTTGGCCCTCTATACTTTAGCCACACCCCCTTTCTCAAATGACCCGTTTGATGAGGTACCTTTGTGTGAGGTATCATTGATCTCAGCTGAGAGTTCGTTATTCATTGATCATGATTTGGCCCTCCCCTCTAAGCTTAAGCCACGCCCCCTAAGCTTTAGCCACGCCCCCTATACTTTAGCCACGCCCCCTTTCTCAAATGACCCGTTTGAAGAGGTACCTTTGTGTGAGGTATCATTGATCTCAGCTGAGAGTTCGTTATTCATTGATCATGATTTGGCCCTCCCCTCTAAACTTAAGCCACGCCCCCTAAGCTTTAGCCACGCCCCCTATACTTTAGCCACGCCCCCTTTCTCAAATGACCCGTTTGATGAGGTACCTTTGTGTGAGGTATCATTGATCTCAGCTGAGAGTTCGTTATTCATTGATCATGATTTGGCCCTCCCCTCTGAGCTTAAGCCACGCCCCCTAAGCTTTAGCCACGCCCCCTATACTTTAGCCACGCCCCCTTTCTCAAATGACCCGTTTGATGAGGTACCTTTGTGTGAGGTATCGTTGATCTCAGCTGAGAGTTCGTTATTCATTGATCATGATTTGGCCCTCTATACTTTAGCCACACCCCCTTTCTCAAATGACCCGTTTGATGAGGTACCTTTGTGTGAGGTATCATTGATCTCAGCTGAGAGTTCGTTATTCATTGATCATGATTTGGCCCTCCCCTCTAAGCTTAAGCCACGCCCCCTAAGCTTTAGCCACGCCCCCTATACTTTAGCCACGCCCCCTTTCTCAAATGACCCGTTTGATGAGGTACCTTTGTGTGAGGTATCATTGATCTCAGCTGAGAGTTCGTTATTCATTGATCATGATTTGGCCCTCCCCTCTAAGCTTAAGCCACGCCCCCTATACTTTAGCCACGCCCCCTTTCTCAAATGACCCGTTTGATGAGGTACCTTTGTGTGAGGTATCATTGATCTCAGCTGAGAGTTTGTTATTCATTGATCATGATTTGGCCCTCCCCTCTGAGCTTAAGCCACGCCCCCTAAGCTTTAGCCACGCCCCATATACTTTAGCCACGCCCCCTTTCTCAAATGACCCGTTTGATGAGGTACCTTTGTGTGAGGTATCATTGATCTCAGCTGAGAGTTCGTATTCATTGATCATGATTTGGCCCTCTATACTTTAGCCACACCCCCTTTCTCAAATGACCCGTTTGATGAGGTACCTTTGTGTGAGGTATCATTGATCTCAGCTGAGAGTTCGTTATTCATTGATCATGATTTGGCCCTCCCCTCTAAGCTTAAGCCACGCCCCCTATACTTTAGCCACGCCCCCTTTCTCAAATGACCCGTTTGATGAGGTACCTTTGTGTGAGGTATCATTGATCTCAGCTGAGAGTTTGTTATTCATTGATCATGATTTGGCCCTCCCCTCTGAGCTTAAGCCACGCCCCCTAAGCTTTAGCCACGCCCCATATACTTTAGCCACGCCCCCTTTCTCAAATGACCCGTTTGATGAGGTACCTTTGTGTGAGGTATCATTGATCTCAGCTCAGAGTTCGTTATTCATTGATCATGATTTGGCCCTCCCCTCTAAGCTTAAGCCACGCCCCCTATACTTTAGCCACGCCCCCTTTCTCAAATGACCCGTTTGATGAGGTACCTTTGTGTGAGGTATCATTGATCTCAGCTGAGAGTTCGTTATTCATTGATCATGATTTGGCCCTCTATACTTTAGCCACACCCCCTTTCTCAAATGACCCGTTTGATGAGATACCTTTGTGTGAGGTATCATTGATCTCAGCTGAGAGTTCGTTATTCATTGATCATGATTTGGCCCTCCCCTCTAAGCTTAAGCCACGCCCCCTAAGCTTTAGCCACGCCCCCTATACTTTAGCCACGCCCCCTTTCTCAAATGACCCGTTTGAAGAGGTACCTTTGTGTGAGGTATCATTGATCTCAGCTGAGAGTTCGTTATTCATTGATCATGATTTGGCCCTCCCCTCTAAACTTAAGCCACGCCCCCTAAGCTTTAGCCACGCCCCCTATACTTTAGCCATGCCCCCTTTATCAAATGACCCGTTTGATGAGGTACCTTTGTGTGAGGTATCATTGATCTCAGCTGAGAGTTCGTTATTCATTGATCATGATTTGGCCCTCCCCTCTGAGCTTAAGCCACGCCCCCTAAGCTTTAGCCACGCCCCCTATACTTTAGCCACGCCCCCTTTCTCAAATGACCCGTTTGATGAGGTACCTTTGTGTGAGGTATCGTTGATCTCAGCTGAGAGTTCGTTATTCATTGATCATGATTTGGCCCTCTATACTTTAGCCACACCCCCTTTCTCAAATGACCCGTTTGATGAGGTACCTTTGTGTGAGGTATCATTGATCTCAGCTGAGAGTTCGTTATTCATTGATCATGATTTGGCCCTCCCCTCTAAGCTTAAGCCACGCCCCCTAAGCTTTAGCCACGCCCCCTATACTTTAGCCACGCCCCCTTTCTCAAATGACCCGTTTGATGAGGTACCTTTGTGTGAGGTATCATTGATCTCAGCTGAGAGTTCGTTATTCATTGATCATGATTTGGCCCTCCCCTCTAAGCTTAAGCCACGCCCCCTATACTTTAGCCACGCCCCCTTTCTCAAATGACCCGTTTGATGAGGTACCTTTGTGTGAGGTATCATTGATCTCAGCTGAGAGTTTGTTATTCATTGATCATGATTTGGCCCTCCCCTCTGAGCTTAAGCCACGCCCCCTAAGCTTTAGCCACGCCCCATATACTTTAGCCACGCCCCCTTTCTCAAATGACCCGTTTGATGAGGTACCTTTGTGTGAGGTATCATTGATCTCAGCTGAGAGTTCGTATTCATTGATCATGATTTGGCCCTCTATACTTTAGCCACACCCCCTTTCTCAAATGACCCGTTTGATGAGGTACCTTTGTGTGAGGTATCATTGATCTCAGCTGAGAGTTCGTTAATCATTGATCATGATTTGGCCCTCCCCTCTAAGCTTAAGCCACGCCCCCTATACTTTAGCGACGCCCCCTTTCTCAAATGACCCGTTTGATGAGGTACCTTTGTGTGAGGTATCATTGATCTCAGCTGAGAGTTCGTTATTCATTGCTCATGATTTGGCCCTCCCCTCTAAGCTTAAGCCACGCCCCCTAAGCTTTAGCCACGCCCCCTATACTTTAGCCACGCCCCCTTTCTCAAATGACCCGTTTGATGAGGTACCTTTGTGTGAGGTATCATTGATCTCAGCTGAGAGTTCGTTATTCATTGATCATGATTTGGCCCTCCCCTCTAAACTTAAGCCACGCCCCCTAAGCTTTAGCCACGCCCCCTATACTTTAGCCACACCCCCTTTCTCAAATGACCCGTTTGATGAGGTACCTTTGTGTGAGGTATCATTGATCTCAGCTGAGAGTTCGTTATTCATTGATCATGATTTGACCCTCCCCTCTAAGCTTAAGCCACGCCCCCTATACTTTAGCCACGCCCCTTTCTCAAATGACCCGTTTGATGAGGTACCTTTGTGTGAGGTATCATTGATCTCAGCTGAGAGTTCGTTATTCATTGATCATGATGTGGCCCTCCCCTCTAAGCTTAAGCCACGCCCCCTAAGCTTTAGCCACGCCCCCTATACTTTAGCCACGCCCCCTTTCTCAAATGACCCGTTTGATGAGGTACCTTTGTGTGAGGTATCATTGATCTCAGCTGAGAGTTCGTTATTCATTGATCATGATTTGGCCCTCCCCTCTAAGCTTAAGCCACGCCCCCTAAGCTTTAGCCACGCCCCCTTTCTCAAATGACCCGTTTGATGTGGTAGCTTTGTGTGAAGGTATCATTGATCTCAGCTGAGAGTTCGTTATTCATTGATCATGATTTGGCCCTCCCCTCTAAGCTTAAGCCACGCCCCCTATACTTTAGCGACGCCCCCTTTCTCAAATGACCCGTTTGATGAGGTACCTTTGTGTGAGGTATCATTGATCTCAGCTGAGAGTTCGTTATTCATTGATCATGATTTGGCCCTCCCCTCTAAGCTTAAGCCACGCCCCCTAAGCTTTAGCCACGCCCCCTATACTTTAGCCACGCCCCCTTTCTCAAATGACCCGTTTGATGAGGTACCTTTGTGTGAGGTATCATTGATCTCAGCTGAGAGTTCGTTATTCATTGATCATGATTTGGCCCTCCCCTCTGAGCTTAAGCCACGCCCACTAAGCTTTAGCCACGCCCCCTATACTTTAGCCACGCCCCCTTTCTCAAATGACCCGTTTGATGAGGTACCTTTGTGTGAGGTATCATTGATCTCAGCTGAGAGTTCGTTATTCATTGATCATGATTTGGCCCTCCCCTCTAAGCTTAAGCCACGCCCCCTAAGCTTTAGCCACGCCTCCTATACTTTAGCCACGCCCCCTTTCTCAAATGACCCGTTTGATGAGGTACCTTTGTGTGAGGTATCATTGATCTCAGCTGAGAGTTCGTTATTCATTGATCATGATTTGGCCCTCCCCTCTAAGCTTAAGCCACGCCCCCTATACTTTAGCCACGCCCCCTTTCTCAAATGACCCGTTTGATGAGGTACCTTTGTGTGAGGTATCATTGATCTCAGCTGAGAGTTTGTTATTCATTGATCATGATTTGGCCCTCCCCTCTGAGCTTAAGCCACGCCCCCTAAGCTTTAGCCACGCCCCATATACTTTAGCCACGCCCCCTTTCTCAAATGACCCGTTTGATGAGGTACCTTTGTGTGAGGTATCATTGATCTCAGCTGAGAGTTTGTTATTCATTGATCATGATTTGGCCCTCCCATCTCAGCTTAAGCCACGCCCCCTAAGCTTTAGCCACGCCCCATATACTTTAGCCACGCCCCCTTTCTCAAATGACCCGTTTGATGAGGTACCTTTGTGTGAGGTATCATTGATCTCAGCTGAGAGTTCGTTATTCATTGATCATGATTTGGCCCTCCCCTCTAAGCTTAAGCCACGCCCCCTAAGCTTTAGCCACGCCCCCTTTCTCAAATGACCCGTTTGATGTTGTAGCTTTGTGTGAAGGTATCATTGATCTCAGCTGAGAGTTCGTTATTCATTGATCATGATTTGGCCCTCCCCTCTAAGCTTAAGCCACGCCCCCTATACTTTAGCCACGCCCCCTTTCTCAAATGACCCGTTTGATGAGGTACCTTTGTGTGAGGTATCATTGATCTCAGCTGAGAGTTCGTTATTCATTGATCATGATTTGGCCCTCCCCTCTAAGCATAAGCCACGCCCCCTAAGCTTTAGCCACGCCCCCTATACTTTAGCCACGCCCCCTTTCTCAAATGACCCGTTTGATGAGGTACCTTTGTGTGAGGTATCATTGATCTCAGCTGAGAGTTCGTTATTCATTGATCATGATTTGGCCCTCCCCTCTGAGCTTAAGCCACGCCCACTAAGCTTTAGCCACGCCCCCTATACTTTAGCCACGCCCCCTTTCTCAAATGACCCGTTTGATGAGGTACCTTTGTGTGAGGTATCATTGATCTCAGCTGAGAGTTCGTTATTCATTGATCATGATTTGGCCCTCCCCTCTAAGCTTAAGCCACGCCCCCTAAGCTTTAGCCACGCCTCCTATACTTTAGCCACGCCCCCTTTCTCAAATGACCCGTTTGATGAGGTACCTTTGTGTGAGGTATCATTGATCTCAACTGAGAGTTCGTTATTCATTGATCATGATTTGGCCCTCCCCTCTAAGCTTAAGCCACGCCCCCTAAGCTTTAGCCACGCCCCCTTTCTCAAATGACCCGTTTGATGTGGTAGCTTTGTGTGAAGGTATCATTGATCTCAGCTGAGAGTTCGTTATTCATTGATCATGATTTGGCCCTCCCCTCTAAGCTTAAGCCACGCCCCCTATACTTTAGCGACGCCCCCTTTCTCAAATGACCCGTTTGATGAGGTACCTTTGTGTGAGGTATCATTGATCTCAGCTGAGAGTTCGTTATTCATTGCTCATGATTTGGCCCTCCCCTCTAAGCTTAAGCCACGCCCCCTAAGCTTTAGCCACGCCCCCTATACTTTAGCCACGCCCCCTTTCTCAAATGACCCGTTTGATGAGGTACCTTTGTGTGAGGTATCATTGATCTCAGCTGAGAGTTCGTTATTCATTGATCATGATTTGGCCCTCCCCTCTAAACTTAAGCCACGCCCCCTAAGCTTTAGCCACGCCCCCTATACTTTAGCCACACCCCCTTTCTCAAATGACCCGTTTGATGAGGTACCTTTGTGTGAGGTATCATTGATCTCAGCTGAGAGTTCGTTATTCATTGATCATGATTTGACCCTCCCCTCTAAGCTTAAGCCACGCCCCCTATACTTTAGCCACGCCCCTTTCTCAAATGACCCTTTTGATGAGGTACCTTTGTGTGAGGTATCATTGATCTCAGCTGAGAGTTCGTTATTCATTGATCATGATGTGGCCCTCCCCTCTAAGCTTAAGCCACGCCCCCTAAGCTTTAGCCACGCCCCCTATACTTTAGCCACGCCCCCTTTCTCAAATGACCCGTTTGATGAGGTACCTTTGTGTGAGGTATCATTGATCTCAGCTGAGAGTTCGTTATTCATTGATCATGATTTGGCCCTCCCCTCTAAGCTTAAGCCACGCCCCCTAAGCTTTAGCCACGCCCCCTTTCTCAAATGACCCGTTTGATGTGGTAGCTTTGTGTGAAGGTATCATTGATCTCAGCTGAGAGTTCGTTATTCATTGATCATGATTTGGCCCTCCCCTCTAAGCTTAAGCCACGCCCCCTATACTTTAGCGACGCCCCCTTTCTCAAATGACCCGTTTGATGAGGTACCTTTGTGTGAGGTATCATTGATCTCAGCTGAGAGTTCGTTATTCATTGATCATGATTTGGCCCTCCCCTCTAAGCTTAAGCCACGCCCCCTAAGCTTTAGCCACGCCCCCTATACTTTAGCCACGCCCCCTTTCTCAAATGACCCGTTTGATGAGGTACCTTTGTGTGAGGTATCATTGATCTCAGCTGAGAGTTCGTTATTCATTGATCATGATTTGGCCCTCCCCTCTGAGCTTAAGCCACGCCCACTAAGCTTTAGCCACGCCCCCTATACTTTAGCCACGCCCCCTTTCTCAAATGACCCGTTTGATGAGGTACCTTTGTGTGAGGTATCATTGATCTCAGCTGAGAGTTCGTTATTCATTGATCATGATTTGGCCCTCCCCTCTAAGCTTAAGCCACGCCCCCTAAGCTTTAGCCACGCCTCCTATACTTTAGCCACGCCCCCTTTCTCAAATGACCCGTTTGATGAGGTACCTTTGTGTGAGGTATCATTGATCTCAGCTGAGAGTTCGTTATTCATTGATCATGATTTGGCCCTCCCCTCTAAGCTTAAGCCACGCCCCCTATACTTTAGCCACGCCCCCTTTCTCAAATGACCCGTTTGATGAGGTACCTTTGTGTGAGGTATCATTGATCTCAGCTGAGAGTTTGTTATTCATTGATCATGATTTGGCCCTCCCCTCTGAGCTTAAGCCACGCCCCCTAAGCTTTAGCCACGCCCCATATACTTTAGCCACGCCCCCTTTCTCAAATGACCCGTTTGATGAGGTACCTTTGTGTGAGGTATCATTGATTTCAGCTGAGAGTTTGTTATTCATTGATCATGATTTGGCCCTCCCCTCTGAGCTTAAGCCACGCCCCCTAAGCTTTAGCCACGCCCCATATACTTTAGCCACGCCCCCTTTCTCAAATGACCCGTTTGATGAGGTACCTTTGTGTGAGGTATCATTGATCTCAGCTGAGAGTTCGTTATTCATTGATCATGATTTGGCCCTCCCCTCTAAGCTTAAGCCACGCCCCCTAAGCTTTAGCCACGCCCCCTTTCTCAAATGACCCGTTTGATGTTGTAGCTTTGTGTGAAGGTATCATTGATCTCAGCTGAGAGTTCGTTATTCATTGATCATGATTTGGCCCTCCCCTCTAAGCTTAAGCCACGCCCCCTATACTTTAGCCACGCCCCCTTTCTCAAATGACCCGTTTGATGAGGTACCTTTGTGTGAGGTATCATTGATCTCAGCTGAGAGTTCGTTATTCATTGATCATGATTTGGCCCTCCCCTCTAAGCATAAGCCACGCCCCCTAAGCTTTAGCCACGCCCCCTATACTTTAGCCACGCCCCCTTTCTCAAATGACCCGTTTGATGAGGTACCTTTGTGTGAGGTATCATTGATCTCAGCTGAGAGTTCGTTATTCATTGATCATGATTTGGCCCTCCCCTCTGAGCTTAAGCCACGCCCACTAAGCTTTAGCCACGCCCCCTATACTTTAGCCACGCCCCCTTTCTCAAATGACCCGTTTGATGAGGTACCTTTGTGTGAGGTATCATTGATCTCAGCTGAGAGTTCGTTATTCATTGATCATGATTTGGCCCTCCCCTCTAAGCTTAAGCCACGCCCCCTAAGCTTTAGCCACGCCTCCTATACTTTAGCCACGCCCCCTTTCTCAAATGACCCGTTTGATGAGGTACCTTTGTGTGAGGTATCATTGATCTCAGCTGAGAGTTCGTTATTCATTGATCATGATTTGGCCCTCCCCTCTAAGCTTAAGCCACGCCCCCTAAGCTTTAGCCAAGCCTCCTATACTTTAGCCACGCCCCCTTTCTCAAATGACCCGTTTGATGAGGTACCTTTGTGTGAGGTATCATTGATCTCAGCTGAGAGTTCGTTATTCATTGATCATGATTTGGCCCTCCCCTCTAAGCTTAAGCCACGCCCCCTAAGCTTTAGCCACGCCTCCTATACTTTAGCCACGCCCCCTTTCTCAAATGACCCGTTTGATGAGGTACCTTTGTGTGAGGTATCATTGATCTCAGCTGAGAGTTCGTTATTCATTGATCATGATTTGGCCCTCCCCTCTAAGCTTAAGCCACGCCCCCTATACTTTAGCCACGCCCCCTTTCTCAAATGACCCGTTTGATGAGGTACCTTTGTGTGAGGTATCATTGATCTCAGCTGAGAGTTTGTTATTCATTGATCATGATTTGGCCCTCCCCTCTGAGCTTAAGCCACGCCCCCTAAGCTTTAGCCACGCCCCATATACTTTAGCCACGCCCCCTTTCTCAAATGACCCGTTTGATGAGGTACCTTTGTGTGAGGTATAATTGATCTCAGCTGAGAGTTCGTTATTCATTGATCATGATTTGGCCCTCCCCTCTAAGCTTAAGCCACGCCCCCTAAGCTTTAGCCACGCCCCCTTTCTCAAATGACCTGTTTGATGTGGTAGCTTTGTGTGAAGGTATCATTGATCTCAGCTGAGAGTTCGTTATTCATTGATCATGATTTGGCCCTCCCCTCTAAGCTTAAGCCACGACCCCTATACTTTAGCCACGCCCCCTTTCTCAAATTACCCGTTTGATGAGGTACCTTTGTGTGAGGTATCATTGATCTCAGCTGAGAGTTCGTTATTCATTGATCATGATTTGGCCCTCCCCTCTAAGCTTAAGCCACGCCCCCTAAGCTTTAGCCACGCCCCCTATACTTTAGCCACGCCCCCTTTCTCAAATGACCCGTTTGATGAGGTACCTTTGTGTGAGGTATCATTGATCTCAGCTGAGAGTTCGTTATTCATTGATCATGATTTGGCCCTCCCCTCTGAGCTTAAGCCACGCCCACTAAGCTTTAGCCACGCCCCCTATACTTTAGCCACGCCCCCTTTCTCAAATGACCCGTTTGATGAGGTACCTTTGTGTGAGGTATCATTGATCTCAGCTGAGAGTTCGTTATTCATTGATCATGATTTGGCCCTCCCCTCTAAGCTTAAGCCACGCCCCTAAGCTTTAGCCACGCCTCCTATACTTTAGCCACGCCCCCTTTCTCAAATGACCCGTTTGATGAGGTACCTTTGTGTAAGGTATCATTGATCTCAGCTGAGAGTTCGTTATTCATTGATCATGATTTGGCCCTCCCCTCTAAGCTTAAGCCACGCCCCCTATACTTTAGCCACGCCCCCTTTCTCAAATGACCCGTTTGATGAGGTACCTTTGTGTGAGGTATCATTGATCTCAGCTGAGAGTTTGTTATTCATTGATCATGATTTGGCCCTCCCCTCTGAGCTTAAGCCACGCCCCCTAAGCTTTAGCCACGCCCCCTTTCTCAAATTACCCGTTTGATGAGGTACCTTTGTGTGAGGTATCATTGATCTCAGCTGAGAGTTCGTTATTCATTGATCATGATTTGGCCCTCCCCTCTAAGCTTAAGCCACGCCCCCTAAGCTTTAGCCACGCCCCCTATACTTTAGCCACGCCCCCTTTCTCAAATGACCCGTTTGATGAGGTACCTTTGTGTGAGGTATCATTGATCTCAGCTGAGAGTTCGTTATTCATTGATCATGATTTGGCCCTCCCCTCTGAGCTTAAGCCACGCCCACTAAGCTTTAGCCACGCCCCCTATACTTTAGCCACGCCCCCTTTCTCAAATGACCCGTTTGATGAGGTACCTTTGTGTGAGGTATCATTGATCTCAGCTGAGAGTTCGTTATTCATTGATCATGATTTGGCCCTCCCCTCTAAGCTTAAGCCACGCCCCCTAAGCTTCAGCCACGCCTCCTATACTTTAGCCACGCCCCCTTTCTCAAATGACCCGTTTGATGAGGTACCTTTGTGTAAGGTATCATTGATCTCAGCTGAGAGTTCGTTATTCATTGATCATGATTTGGCCCTCCCCTCTAAGCTTAAGCCACGCCCCCTAAGCTTTAGCCACGCCCCCTTTCTCAAATGACCCGTTTGATGTGGTAGCTTTGTGTGAAGGTATCATTGATCTCAGCTGAGAGTTCGTTATTCATTGATCATGATTTGGCCCTCCCCTCTAAGATTAAGCCACGCCCCCTATACTTTAGCCACGCCCCCTTTCTCAAATTACCCGTTTGATGAGGTACCTTTGTGTGAGGTATCATTGATCTCAGCTGAGAGTTCGTTATTCATTGATCATGATTTGGCCCTCCCCTCTAAGCTTAAGCCACGCCCCCTAAGCTTTAGCCACGCCCCCTATACTTTAGCCACGCCCCCTTTCTCAAATGACCCGTTTGATGAGGTACCTTTGTGTGAGGTATCATTGATCTCGGCTGAGAGTTCGTTATTCATTGATCATGATTTGGCCCTCCCCTCTGAGCTTAAGCCACGCCCACTAAGCTTTAGCCACGCCCCCTATACTTTAGCCACGCCCCCTTTCTCAAATGACCCGTTTGATGAGGTACCTTTGTGTGAGGTATCATTGATCTCAGCTGAGAGTTCGTTATTCATTGATCATGATTTGGCCCTCCCCTCTAAGCTTAAGCCACGCCCCCTAAGCTTTAGCCACGCCTCCTATACTTTAGCCACGCCCCCTTTCTCAAATGACCCGTTTGATGAGGTACCTTTGTGTAAGGTATCATTGATCTCAGCTGAGAGTTCGTTATTCATTGATCATGATTTGGCCCTCCCCTCTAAGCTTAAGCCACGCCCCCTATACTTTAGCCACGCCCCCTTTCTCAAATGACCCGTTTGATGAGGTACCTTTGTGTGAGGTATCATTGATCTCAGCTGAGAGTTTGTTATTCATTGATCATGATTTGGCCCTCCCCTCTGAGCTTAAGCCACACCCCCTAAGCTTTAGCCACGCCCCATATACTTTAGCCACGCCCCCTTTCTCAAATGACCCGTTTGATGAGGTACCTTTGTGTGAGGTATCATTGATCTCAGCTGAGAGTTCGTTATTCATTGATCATGATTTGGCCCTCTATACTTTAGCCACACCCCCTTTCTCAAATGACCCGTTTGATGAGGTACCTTTGTGTGAGGTATCATTGATCTCAGCTGAGAGTTCGTTATTCATTGATCATGATTTGGCCCTCCCCTCTAAGCTTAAGCCACGCCCCCTAAGCTTTAGCCACGCCCCCTATACTTTAGCCACGCCCCCTTTCTCAAATGACCCGTTTGATGAGGTACCTTTGTGTGAGGTATCATTGATCTCAGCTGAGAGTTCGTTATTCATTGATCATGATTTGGCCCTCCCCTCTAAACTTAAGCCACGCCCCCTAAGCTTTAGCCACGCCCCCTATACTTTAGCCACGCCCCCTTTCTCAAATGACCCGTTTGATGAGGTACCTTTGTGTGAGGTATCATTGATCTCAGCTGAGAGTTCGTTATTCATTGATCATGATTTGGCCCTCCCCTCTAAGCTTAAGCCACGCCCCCTATACTTTAGCCACGCCCCCTTTCTCAAATGACCCTTTTGATGAGGTACCTTTGTGTGAGGTATCATTGATCTCAGCTGAGAGTTCGTTATTCATTGATCATGATTTGGCCCTCCCCTCTAAGCTTAAGCCACGCCCCCTAAGCTTTAGCCACGCCCCCTATACTTTAGCCACGCCCCCTTTCTCAAATGACCCATTTGATGAGGTACCTTTGTGTGAGGTATCATTGATCTCAGCTGAGAGTTTGTTATTTATTGATCATGATTTGGCCCTCCCCTCTAAGCTTAAGCCACGCCCCCTAAGCTTTAGCCACGCCCCCTATACTTTAGCCACGCCTCCTTTCTCAAATGACCCGTTTGATGAGGTACCTTTGTGTGAGGTATCATTGATCTCAGCTGAGAGTTCGTTATTCATTGATCATGATTTGGCCCTCCCCTCTAAGCTTAAGCCACGCCCCCTATACTTTAGCCACGCCCCCTTTCTCAAATTACCCGTTTGATGAGGTACCTTTGTGTGAGGTATCATTGATCTCAGCTGAGAGTTCGTTATTCATTGATCATGATTTGGCCCTCTATACTTTAGCCACACCCCCTTTCTCAAATGACCCGTTTGATGAGGTACCTTTGTGTGAGGTATAATTGATCTCAGCTGAGAGTTCGTTATTCATTGATCATGATTTGGCCCTCCCCTCTAAGCTTAAGCCACGCCCCCTAAGCTTTAGCCACGCCCCCTATACTTTAGCCACGCCCCCTTTCTCAAATGACCCGTTTGATGAGGTACCTTTGTGTGAGGTATCATTGATCTCAGCTGAGAGTTCGTTATTCATTGATCATGATTTGGCCCTCCCCTCTAAACTTAAGCCACGCCCCCTAAGCTTTAGCCACGCCCCCTATACTTTAGCCACGCCCCCTTTCTCAAATGACCCGTTTGATGAGGTACCTTTGTGTGAGGTATCATTGATCTCAGCTGAGAGTTCGTTATTCATTGATCATGATTTGGCCCTCCCCTCTAAGCTTAAGCCACGCCCCCTATACTTCAGCCACGCCCCCTTTCTCAAATGACCCGTTTGATGAGGTACCTTTGTGTGAGGTATCATTGATCTCAGCTGAGAGTTCGTTATTCATTGATCATGATTTGGCCCTCCCCTCTAAGCTTAAGCCACGCCCCCTAAGCTTTAGCCACGCCCGCTATACTTTAGCCACGCCCCCTTTCTCAAATGACCCGTTTGATGAGGTACCTTTGTGTGAGGTATCATTGATCTCAGCTGAGAGTTTGTTATTTATTGATCATGATTTGGCCCTCCCCTCTAAGCTTAAGCCACGCCCCCTAAGCTTTAGCCACGCCCCCTAAGCTTTAGCCACGCCCCCTTTCTCAAATGACCCGTTTGATGTGGTAGCTTTGTGTGAAGGTATCATTGATCTCAGCTGAGAGTTCGTTATTCATTGATCATGATTTGGCCCTCCCCTCTAAGATTAAGCCACGCCCCCTATACTTTAGCCACGCCCCCTTTCTCAAATTACCCGTTTGATGAGGTACCTTTGTGTGAGGTATCATTGATCTCAGCTGAGAGTTCGTTATTCATTGATCATGATTTGGCCCTCCCCTCTAAGCTTAAGCCACGCCCCCTAAGCTTTAGCCACGCCTCCTATACTTTAGCCACGCCCCCTTTCTCAAATGACCCGTTTGATGAGGTACCTTTGTGTGAGGTATCATTGATCTCAGCTGAGAGTTCGTTATTCATTGATCATGATTTGGCCCTCTATACTTTAGCCACACCCCCTTTCTCAAATGACCCGTTTGATGAGGTACCTTTGTGTGAGGTATCATTGATCTCAGCTGAGAGTTCGTTATTCATTGATCATGATTTGGCCCTCCCCTCTAAGCTTAAGCCACGCCCCCTAAGCTTTAGCCACGTCCCCTATACTTTAGCCACGCCCCCTTTCTCAAATGACCCGTTTGATGAGGTACCTTTGTGTGAGGTATCATTGATCTCAGCTGAGAGTTCGTTATTCATTGATCATGATTTGGCCCTCCCCTCTAAACTTAAGCCACGCCCCCTAAGCTTTAGCCACGCCCCCTATACTTTAGCCACGCCCCCTTTCTCAAATGACCCGTTTGATGAGGTACCTTTGTGTGAGGTATCATTGATCTCAGCTGAGAGTTCGTTATTCATTGATCATGATTTGGCCCTCCCCTCTAAGCTTAAGCCACGCCCCCTAAGCTTTAGCCACGCCCCCTATACTTTAGCCACGCCCCCTTTCTCAAATGACCCGTTTGATGAGGTACCTTTGTGTGAGGTATCATTGATCTCAGCTGAGAGTTTGTTATTTATTGATCATGATTTGGCCCTCCCCTCTAAGCTTAAGCCACGCCCCCTAAGCTTTAGCCACGCCCCCTATACTTTAGCCACGCCCCCTTTCTCAAATGACCCGTTTGATGAGGTACCTTTGTGTGAGGTATCATTGATCTCAGCTGAGAGTTCGTTATTCATTGATCATGATTTGGCCCTCCCCTCTAAGCTTAAGCCACGCCCCCTATACTTTAGCCACGCCCCCTTTCTCAAATTACCCGTTTGATGAGGTACCTTTGTGTGAGGTATCATTGATCTCAGCTGAGAGTTCGTTATTCATTGATCATGATTTGGCCCTCTATACTTTAGCCACACCCCCTTTCTCAAATGACCCGTTTGATGAGGTACCTTTGTGTGAGGTATAATTGATCTCAGCTGAGAGTTCGTTATTCATTGATCATGATTTGGCCCTCCCCTCTAAGCTTAAGCCACGCCCCCTAAGCTTTAGCCACGCCCCCTATACTTTAGCCACGCCCCCTTTCTCAAATGACCCGTTTGATGAGGTACCTTTGTGTGAGGTATCATTGATCTCAGCTGAGAGTTCGTTATTCATTGATCATGATTTGGCCCTCCCCTCTAAACTTAAGCCACGCCCCCTAAGCTTTAGCCACGCCCCCTATACTTTAGCCACGCCCCCTTTCTCAAATGACCCGTTTGATGAGGTACCTTTGTGTGAGGTATCATTGATCTCAGCTGAGAGTTCGTTATTCATTGAT
This sequence comes from Zingel zingel, assembly GCA_023566125.1. Taxonomy (NCBI): domain Eukaryota; kingdom Metazoa; phylum Chordata; class Actinopteri; order Perciformes; family Percidae; genus Zingel; species Zingel zingel. The sequence continues at coordinate 35,580,492 of CM042318.1, read as the reverse complement.
CATGATTTGGCCCTCCCCTCTAAGCTTAAGCCACGCCCCCTATACTTTAGCCACGCCCCCTTTCTCAAATGACCCGTTTGATGAGGTACCTTTGTGTGAGGTATCATTGATCTCAGCTGAGAGTTCGTTATTCATTGATCATGATTTGGCCCTCCCCTCTAAGCTTAAGCCACGCCCCCTAAGCTTTAGCCACGCCCGCTATACTTTAGCCACGCCCCCTTTCTCAAATGACCCGTTTGATGAGGTACCTTTGTGTGAGGTATCATTGATCTCAGCTGAGAGTTTGTTATTTATTGATCATGATTTGGCCCTCCCCTCTAAGCTTAAGCCACGCCCCCTAAGCTTTAGCCACGCCCCCTATACTTTAGCCACGCCCCCTTTCTCAAATGACCCGTTTGATGAGGTACCTTTGTGTGAGGTATCATTGATCTCAGCTGAGAGTTCGTTATTCATTGATCATGATTTGGCCCTCCCCTCTAAGCTTAAGCCACGCCCCCTATACTTTAGCCACGCCCCCTTTCTCAAATGACCCGTTTGATGAGGTACCTTTGTGTGAGGTATCATTGATCTCAGCTGAGAGTTCGTTATTCATTGATCATGATTTGGCCCTCCCCTCTGAGCTTAAGCCACGCCCCCTAAGCTTTAGCCACGCCCCCTATACTTTAGCCACGCCCCCTTTCTCAAATGACCCGTTTGATGAGGTACCTTTGTGTGAGGTATCATTGATCTCAGCTGAGAGTTCGTTATTCATTGATCATGATTTGGCCCTCTATACTTTAGCCACACCCCCTTTCTCAAATGACCCGTTTGATGAGGTACCTTTGTGTGAGGTATCATTGATCTCAGCTGAGAGTTCGTTATTCATTGATCATGATTTGGCCCTCCCCTCTAAGCTTAAGCCACGCCCCCTAAGCTTTAGCCACGCCCCCTATACTTTAGCCACGCCCCCTTTCTCAAATGACCCGTTTGATGAGGTACCTTTGTGTGAGGTATCATTGATCTCAGCTGAGAGTTCGTTATTCATTGATCATGATTTGGCCCTCCCCTCTAAACTTAAGCCACGCCCCCTAAGCTTTAGCCACGCCCCCTATACTTTAGCCACACCCTCTTTCTCAAATGACCCATTTGATGAGGTACCTTTGTGTGAGGTATCATTGATCTCAGCTGAGAGTTCGTTATTCATTGATCATGATTTGACCCTCCCCTCTAAGCTTAAGCCACGCCCCCTATACTTTAGCCACGCCCCCTTTCTCAAATGACCCGTTTGATGAGGTACCTTTGTGTGAGGTATCATTGATCTCAGCTGAGAGTTCGTTATTCATTGATCATGATGTGGCCCTCCCCTCTAAGCTTAAGCCACGCCCCCTAAGCTTTAGCCACGCCCCCTATACTTTAGCCACGCCCCCTTTCTCAAATTACCCGTTTGATGAGGTACCTTTGTGTGAGGTATCATTGATCTCAGCTGAGAGTTCGTTATTCATTGATCATGATTTGGCCCTCCCCTCTAAGCTTAAGCCACGCCCCCTAAGCTTTAGCCACGCCCCCTATACTTTAGCCACGCCCCCTTTCTCAAATGACCCGTTTGATGAGGTACCTTTGTGTGAGGTATCATTGATCTCAGCTGAGAGTTTGTTATTCATTGATCATGATTTGGCCCTCCCCTCTAAGCTTAAGCCACGCCCCCTAAGCTTTAGCCACGCCCCCTATACTTTAGCCACGCCCCCTTTCTCAAATGACCCGTTTGATGAGGTACCTTTGTGTGAGGTATCATTGATCTCAGCTGAGAGTTCGTTATTCATTGATCATGATTTGGCCCTCCCCTCTAAGCTTAAGCCACGCCCCCTATACTTTAGCCACGCCCCCTTTCTCAAATTACCCGTTTGATGAGGTACCTTTGTGTGAGGTATCATTGATCTCAGCTGAGAGTTCGTTATTCATTGATCATGATTTGGCCCTCTATACTTTAGCCACACCCCCTTTCTCAAATGACCCGTTTGATGAGGTACCTTTGTGTGAGGTATAATTGATCTCAGCTGAGAGTTCGTTATTCATTGATCATGATTTGGCCCTCCCCTCTAAGCTTAAGCCACGCCCCCTAAGCTTTAGCCACGCCCCCTATACTTTAGCCACGCCCCCTTTCTCAAATGACCCGTTTGATGAGGTACCTTTGTGTGAGGTATCATTGATCTCAGCTGAGAGTTCGTTATTCATTGATCATGATTTGGCCCTCCCCTCTAAACTTAAGCCACGCCCCCTAAGCTTTAGCCACGCCCCCTATACTTTAGCCACGCCCCCTTTCTCAAATGACCCGTTTGATGAGGTACCTTTGTGTGAGGTATCATTGATCTCAGCTGAGAGTTCGTTATTCATTGATCATGATTTGGCCCTCCCCTCTAAGCTTAAGCCACGCCCCCTATACTTTAGCCACGCCCCCTTTCTCAAATGACCCGTTTGATGAGGTACCTTTGTGTGAGGTATCATTGATCTCAGCTGAGAGTTCGTTATTCATTGATCATGATTTGGCCCTCCCCTCTAAGCTTAAGCCACGCCCCCTAAGCTTTAGCCACGCCCGCTATACTTTAGCCACGCCCCCTTTCTCAAATGACCCGTTTGATGAGGTACCTTTGTGTGAGGTATCATTGATCTCAGCTGAGAGTTTGTTATTTATTGATCATGATTTGGCCCTCCCCTCTAAGCTTAAGCCACGCCCCCTAAGCTTTAGCCACGCCCCCTATACTTTAGCCACGCCCCCTTTCTCAAATGACCCGTTTGATGAGGTACCTTTGTGTGAGGTATCATTGATCTCAGCTGAGAGTTCGTTATTCATTGATCATGATTTGGCCCTCCCCTCTAAGCTTAAGCCACGCCCCCTATACTTTAGCCACGCCCCCTTTCTCAAATGACCCGTTTGATGAGGTACCTTTGTGTGAGGTATCATTGATCTCAGCTGAGAGTTCGTTATTCATTGATCATGATTTGGCCCTCCCCTCTGAGCTTAAGCCACGCCCCCTAAGCTTTAGCCACGCCCCCTATACTTTAGCCACGCCCCCTTTCTCAAATGACCCGTTTGATGAGGTACCTTTGTGTGAGGTATCATTGATCTCAGCTGAGAGTTCGTTATTCATTGATCATGATTTGGCCCTCTATACTTTAGCCACACCCCCTTTCTCAAATGACCCGTTTGATGAGGTACCTTTGTGTGAGGTATCATTGATCTCAGCTGAGAGTTCGTTATTCATTGATCATGATTTGGCCCTCCCCTCTAAGCTTAAGCCACGCCCCCTAAGCTTTAGCCACGCCCCCTATACTTTAGCCACGCCCCCTTTCTCAAATGACCCGTTTGATGAGGTACCTTTGTGTGAGGTATCATTGATCTCAGCTGAGAGTTCGTTATTCATTGATCATGATTTGGCCCTCCCCTCTAAACTTAAGCCACGCCCCCTAAGCTTTAGCCACGCCCCCTATACTTTAGCCACACCCTCTTTCTCAAATGACCCATTTGATGAGGTACCTTTGTGTGAGGTATCATTGATCTCAGCTGAGAGTTCGTTATTCATTGATCATGATTTGACCCTCCCCTCTAAGCTTAAGCCACGCCCCCTATACTTTAGCCACGCCCCCTTTCTCAAATGACCCGTTTGATGAGGTACCTTTGTGTGAGGTATCATTGATCTCAGCTGAGAGTTCGTTATTCATTGATCATGATGTGGCCCTCCCCTCTAAGCTTAAGCCACGCCCCCTAAGCTTTAGCCACGCCCCCTATACTTTAGCCACGCCCCCTTTCTCAAATTACCCGTTTGATGAGGTACCTTTGTGTGAGGTATCATTGATCTCAGCTGAGAGTTCGTTATTCATTGATCATGATTTGGCCCTCCCCTCTAAGCTTAAGCCACGCCCCCTAAGCTTTAGCCACGCCCCCTATACTTTAGCCACGCCCCCTTTCTCAAATGACCCGTTTGATGAGGTACCTTTGTGTGAGGTATCATTGATCTCAGCTGAGAGTTTGTTATTCATTGATCATGATTTGGCCCTCCCCTCTAAGCTTAAGCCACGCCCCCTAAGCTTTAGCCACGCCCCCTATACTTTAGCCACGCCCCCTTTCTCAAATGACCCGTTTGATGAGGTACCTTTGTGTGAGGTATCATTGATCTCAGCTGAGAGTTCGTTATTCATTGATCATGATTTGGCCCTCCCCTCTGAGCTTAAGCCACGCCCACTAAGCTTTAGCCACGCCCCCTATACTTTAGCCACGCCCCCTTTCTCAAATGACCCGTTTGATGAGGTACCTTTGTGTGAGGTATCATTGATCTCAGCTGAGAGTTCGTTATTCATTGATCATGATTTGGCCCTCCCCTCTAAGCTTAAGCCACGCCCCTAAGCTTTAGCCACGCCTCCTATACTTTAGCCACGCCCCCTTTCTCAAATGACCCGTTTGATGAGGTACCTTTGTGTGAGGTATCATTGATCTCAGCTGAGAGTTCGTTATTCATTGATCATGATTTGGCCCTCCCCTCTAAGCTTAAGCCACGCCCCCTAAGCTTTAGCCACACCCCCTTTCTCAAATGACCCGTTTGATGAGGTACCTTTGTGTGAGGTATCATTGATCTCAGCTGAGAGTTCGTTATTCATTGATCATGATTTGGCCCTCCCCTCTAAGCTTAAGCCACGCCCCCTAAGCTTTAGCCACGCCCCCTATACTTTAGCCACGCCCCCTTTCTTAAATGACCCGTTTGATGAGGTACCTTTGTGTGAGGTATCATTGATCTCAGCTGAGAGTTCGTTATTCATTGATCATGATTTGGCCCTCCCCTCTGAGCTTAAGCCACGCCCCCTAAGCTTTAGCCACGCCCCCTATACTTTAGCCACGCCCCTTTCTCAAATGACCCGTTTGATGAGGTACCTTTGTGTGAGGTATCATTGATCTCAGCTGAGAGTTCGTTATTCATTGATCATGATTTGGCCCTCCCCTCTAAGCTTAAGCCACGCCCCCTATACTTTAGCCACGCCCCCTTTCTCAAATGACCAGTTTGATGAGGTACCTTTGTGTGAGGTATCATTGATCTCAGCTGAGAGTTCGTTATTCATTGATCATGATTTGGCCCTCTATACTTTAGCCACACCCCCTTTCTCAAATGACCCGTTTGATGAGGTACCTTTGTGTGAGGTATCATTGATCTCAGCTGAGAGTTCGTTATTCATTGATCATGATTTGGCCCTCCCCTCTAAGCTTAAGCCACGCCCCCTAAGCTTTAGCCACGCCCCCTATAATTTAGCCACGCCCCCTTTCTCAAATGACCCGTTTGATGAGGTACCTTTGTGTGAGGTATCATTGATCTCAGCTGAGAGTTCGTTATTCATTGATCATGATTTGGCCCTCCCCTCTAAGCTTAAGCCATGCCCCCTAAGCTTTAGCCACGCCCCCTATACTTTAGCCACGCCCCCTTTCTCAAATGACCCGTTTGATGAGGTACCTTTGTGTGAGGTATCATTGATCTCAGCTGAGAGTTCGTTATTCATTGATCATGATGTGGCCCTCCCCTCTAAGCTTAAGCCACGCCCCCTAAGCTTTAGCCACGCCCCCTATACTTTAGCCACGCCCCCTTTCTCAAATTACCCGTTTGATGAGGTACCTTTGTGTGAGGTATCATTGATCTCAGCTGAGAGTTCGTTATTCATTGATCATGATTTGGCCCTCCCCTCTAAGCTTAAGCCACGCCCCCTAAGCTTTAGCCACGCCCCCTATACTTTAGCCACGCCCCCTTTCTCAAATGACCCGTTTGATGAGGTACCTTTGTGTGAGGTATCATTGATCTCAGCTGAGAGTTCGTTATTCATTGATCATGATTTGGCCCTCCCCTCTAAGCTTAAGCCACGCCCCCTAAGCTTTAGCCACGCCCCCTTTCTCAAATGACCCGTTTGATGTGGTAGCTTTGTGTGAAGGTATCATTGATCTCAGCTGAGAGTTCGTTATTCATTGATCATGATTTGGCCCTCCCCTCTAAGCTTAAGCCACGCCCCCTATACTTTAGCCACGCCCCCTTTCTCAAATGACCCGTTTGATGAGGTACCTTTGTGTGAGGTATCATTGATCTCAGCTGAGAGTTCGTTATTCATTGATCATGATTTGGCCCTCCCCTCTGAGCTTAAGCCACGCCCACTAAGCTTTAGCCACGCCCCCTATACTTTAGCCACGCCCCCTTTCTCAAATGACCCGTTTGATGAGGTACCTTTGTGTGAGGTATCATTGATCTGAGCTGAGAGTTCGTTATTCATTGATCATGATTTGGCCCTCCCCTCTAAGCTTAAGCCACGCCCCCTAAGCTTTAGCCACGCCTCCTATACTTTAGCCACGCCCCCTTTCTCAAATGACCCGTTTGATGAGGTACCTTTGTGTGAGGTATCATTGATCTCAGCTGAGAGTTCGTTATTCATTGATCATGATTTGGCCCTCCCCTCTAAGCTTAAGCCACGCCCCCTAAGCTTTAGCCACGCCCCCTTTATCAAATGACCCGTTTGATGAGGTACCTTTGTGTGAGGTATCATTGATCTCAGCTGAGAGTTCGTTATTCATTGATCATGATTTGGCCCTCTGTACTTTAGCCACACCCCCTTTCTCAAATGACCCGTTTGATGAGGTACCTTTGTGTGAGGTATCATTGATCTCAGCTGAGAGTTCGTTATTCATTGATCATGATTTGGCCCTCCCCTCTAAGCTTAAGCCACGCCCCCTAAGCTTTAGCCACGCACCCTATACTTTAGCCACGCCCCCTTTCTCAAATGACCCGTTTGATGAGGTACCTTTGTGTGAGGTATCATTGATCTCAGCTGAGAGTTCGTTATTCATTGATCATGATTTGGCCCTTCCCTCTGAGCTTAAGCCACGCCCCCTAAGCTTTAGCCACGCCCCCTATACTTTAGCCACGCCCCTTTCTCAAATGACCCGTTTGATGAGGTACCTTTGTGTGAGGTATCATTGATCTCAGCTGAGAGTTCGTTATTCATTGATCATGATTTGGCCCTCCCCTCTAAGCTTAAGCCACGCCCCCTATACTTTAGCCACGCCCCCTTTCTCAAATGACCCGTTTGATGAGGTACCTTTGTGTGAGGTATCATTGATCTCAGCTGAGAGTTCGTTATTCATTGATCATGATTTGGCCCTCTATACTTTAGCCACACCCCCTTTCTCAAATGACCCGTTTGATGAGGTACCTTTGTGTGAGGTATCATTGATCTCAGCTGAGAGTTCGTTATTCATTGATCATGATTTGGCCCTCCCCTCTAAGCTTAAGCCACGCCCCCTAAGCTTTAGCCACGCCCCCTATACTTTAGCCACGCCCCCTTTCTCAAATGACCCGTTTGATGAGGTACCTTTGTGTGAGGTATCATTGATCTCAGCTGAGAGTTCGTTATTCATTGATCATGATTTGGCCCTCCCCTCTAAGCTTAAGCCATGCCCCCTAAGCTTTAGCCACGCCCCCTATACTTTAGCCACGCCCCCTTTCTCAAATGACCCGTTTGATGAGGTACCTTTGTGTGAGGTATCATTGATCTCAGCTGAGAGTTCGTTATTCATTGATCATGATTTGGCCCTCCCCTCTAAGCTTAAGCCACGCCCCCTATACTTTAGCCACGCCCCCTTTCTCAAATGACCCGTTTGATGAGGTACCTTTGTGTGAGGTATCATTGATCTCAGCTGAGAGTTCGTTATTCATTGATCATGATTTGGCCCTCCCCTCTGAGCTTAAGCCACGCCCCCTAAGCTTTAGCCACGCCCCCTATACTTTAGCCACGCCCCTTTCTCAAATGACCCGTTTGATGAGGTACCTTTGTGTGAGGTATCATTGATCTCAGCTGAGAGTTCGTTATTCATTGATCATGATTTGGCCCTCCCCTCTAAGCTTAAGCCACGCCCCCTATACTTTAGCCACGCCCCCTTTCTCAAATGACCAGTTTGATGAGGTACCTTTGTGTGAGGTATCATTGATCTCAGCTGAGAGTTCGTTATTCATTGATCATGATTTGGCCCTCTATACTTTAGCCACACCCCCTTTCTCAAATGACCCGTTTGATGAGGTACCTTTGTGTGAGGTATCATTGATCTCAGCTGAGAGTTCGTTATTCATTGATCATGATTTGGCCCTCCCCTCTAAGCTTAAGCCACGCCCCCTAAGCTTTAGCCACGCCCCCTATAATTTAGCCACGCCCCCTTTCTCAAATGACCCGTTTGATGAGGTACCTTTGTGTAAGGTATCATTGATCTCAGCTGAGAGTTCGTTATTCATTGATCATGATTTGGCCCTCCCCTCTAAGCTTAAGCCATGCCCCCTAAGCTTTAGCCACGCCCCCTATACTTTAGCCACGCCCCCTTTCTCAAATTACCCGTTTGATGAGGTACCTTTGTGTGAGGTATCATTGATCTCAGCTGAGAGTTCGTTATTCATTGATCATGATTTGGCCCTCCCCTCTAAGCTTAAGCCACGCCCCCTAAGCTTTAGCCACGCCCCCTATACTTTAGCCACGCCCCCTTTCTCAAATGACCCGTTTGATGAGGTACCTTTGTGTGAGGTATCATTGATCTCAGCTGAGAGTTCGTTATTCATTGATCATGATTTGGCCCTCCCCTCTAAGCTTAAGCCACGCCCCCTAAGCTTTAGCCACGCCCCCTTTCTCAAATGACCCGTTTGATGTGGTAGCTTTGTGTGAAGGTATCATTGATCTCAGCTGAGAGTTCGTTATTCATTGATCATGATTTGGCCCTCCCCTCTAAGCTTAAGCCACGCCCCCTATACTTTAGCCACGCCCCCTTTCTCAAATGACCCGTTTGATGAGGTACCTTTGTGTGAGGTATCATTGATCTCAGCTGAGAGTTCGTTATTCATTGATCATGATTTGGCCCTCCCCTCTGAGCTTAAGCCACGCCCACTAAGCTTTAGCCACGCCCCCTATACTTTAGCCACGCCCCCTTTCTCAAATGACCCGTTTGATGAGGTACCTTTGTGTGAGGTATCATTGATCTGAGCTGAGAGTTCGTTATTCATTGATCATGATTTGGCCCTCCCCTCTAAGCTTAAGCCACGCCCCCTAAGCTTTAGCCACGCCCCCTATACTTTAGCCACGCCCCCTTTCTCAAATGACCCGTTTGATGAGGTACCTTTGTGTGAGGTATCATTGATCTCAGCTGAGAGTTCGTTATTCATTGATCATGATTTGGCCCTCCCCTCTAAGCTTAAGCCATGCCCCCTAAGCTTTAGCCACGCCCCCTATACTTTAGCCACGCCCCCTTTCTCAAATGACCCGTTTGATGAGGTACCTTTGTGTGAGGTATCATTGATCTCAGCTGAGAGTTCGTTATTCATTGATCATGATTTGGCCCTCCCCTCTAAGCTTAAGCCACGCCCCCTATACTTTAGCCACGCCCCCTTTCTCAAATGACCCGTTTGATGAGGTACCTTTGTGTGAGGTATCATTGATCTCAGCTGAGAGTTCGTTATTCATTGATCATGATTTGGCCCTCCCCTCTGAGCTTAAGCCACGCCCCCTAAGCTTTAGCCACGCCCCCTATACTTTAGCCACGCCCCTTTCTCAAATGACCCGTTTGATGAGGTACCTTTGTGTGAGGTATCATTGATCTCAGCTGAGAGTTCGTTATTCATTGATCATGATTTGGCCCTCCCCTCTAAGCTTAAGCCACGCCCCCTATACTTTAGCCACGCCCCCTTTCTCAAATGACCAGTTTGATGAGGTACCTTTGTGTGAGGTATCATTGATCTCAGCTGAGAGTTCGTTATTCATTGATCATGATTTGGCCCTCTATACTTTAGCCACACCCCCTTTCTCAAATGACCCGTTTGATGAGGTACCTTTGTGTGAGGTATCATTGATCTCAGCTGAGAGTTCGTTATTCATTGATCATGATTTGGCCCTCCCCTCTAAGCTTAAGCCACGCCCCCTAAGCTTTAGCCACGCCCCCTATAATTTAGCCACGCCCCCTTTCTCAAATGACCCGTTTGATGAGGTACCTTTGTGTGAGGTATCATTGATCTCAGCTGAGAGTTCGTTATTCATTGATCATGATTTGGCCCTCCCCTCTAAGCTTAAGCCATGCCCCCTAAGCTTTAGCCACGCCCCCTATACTTTAGCCACGCCCCCTTTCTCAAATGACCCGTTTGATGAGGTACCTTTGTGTGAGGTATCATTGATCTCAGCTGAGAGTTCGTTATTCATTGATCATGATGTGGCCCTCCCCTCTAAGCTTAAGCCACGCCCCCTAAGCTTTAGCCACGCCCCCTATACTTTAGCCACGCCCCCTTTCTCAAATTACCCGTTTGATGAGGTACCTTTGTGTGAGGTATCATTGATCTCAGCTGAGAGTTCGTTATTCATTGATCATGATTTGGCCCTCCCCTCTAAGCTTAAGCCACGCCCCCTAGCTTTAGCCACGCCCCCTATACTTTAGCCACGCCCCCTTTCTCAAATGACCCGTTTGATGAGGTACCTTTGTGTGAGGTATCATTGATCTCAGCTGAGAGTTCGTTATTCATTGATCATGATTTGGCCCTCCCCTCTAAGCTTAAGCCACGCCCCCTAAGCTTTAGCCACGCCCCCTATACTTTAGCCACGCCCCCTTTCTCAAATGACCCGTTTGATGAGGTACCTTTGTGTGAGGTATCATTGATCTCAGCTGAGAGTTCGTTATTCATTGATCATGATTTGGCCCTCCCCTCTAAGCTTAAGCCACGCCCCCTAAGCTTTAGCCACGCCCCCTTTCTCAAATGACCCGTTTGATGTGGTAGCTTTGTGTGAAGGTATCATTGATCTCAGCTGAGAGTTCGTTATTCATTGATCATGATTTGGCCCTCCCCTCTAAGCTTAAGCCACGCCCCCTATACTTTAGCCACGCCCCCTTTCTCAAATGACCCGTTTGATGAGGTACCTTTGTGTGAGGTATCATTGATCTCAGCTGAGAGTTCGTTATTCATTGATCATGATTTGGCCCTCCCCTCTGAGCTTAAGCCACGCCCACTAAGCTTTAGCCACGCCCCCTATACTTTAGCCACGCCCCCTTTCTCAAATGACCCGTTTGATGAGGTACCTTTGTGTGAGGTATCATTGATCTGAGCTGAGAGTTCGTTATTCATTGATCATGATTTGGCCCTCCCCTCTAAGCTTAAGCCACGCCCCCTAAGCTTTAGCCACGCCCCCTATACTTTAGCCACGCCCCCTTTCTCAAATGACCCGTTTGATGAGGTACCTTTGTGTGAGGTATCATTGATCTCAGCTGAGAGTTCGTTATTCATTGATCATGATTTGGCCCTCCCCTCTAAGCTTAAGCCATGCCCCCTAAGCTTTAGCCACGCCCCCTATACTTTAGCCACGCCCCCTTTCTCAAATGACCCGTTTGATGAGGTACCTTTGTGTGAGGTATCATTGATCTCAGCTGAGAGTTCGTTATTCATTGATCATGATTTGGCCCTCCCCTCTAAGCTTAAGCCACGCCCCCTATACTTTAGCCACGCCCCCTTTCTCAAATGACCCGTTTGATGAGGTACCTTTGTGTGAGGTATCATTGATCTCAGCTGAGAGTTCGTTATTCATTGATCATGATTTGGCCCTCCCCTCTGAGCTTAAGCCACGCCCCCTAAGCTTTAGCCACGCCCCCTATACTTTAGCCACGCCCCTTTCTCAAATGACCCGTTTGATGAGGTACCTTTGTGTGAGGTATCATTGATCTCAGCTGAGAGTTCGTTATTCATTGATCATGATTTGGCCCTCCCCTCTAAGCTTAAGCCACGCCCCCTATACTTTAGCCACGCCCCCTTTCTCAAATGACCAGTTTGATGAGGTACCTTTGTGTGAGGTATCATTGATCTCAGCTGAGAGTTCGTTATTCATTGATCATGATTTGGCCCTCTATACTTTAGCCACACCCCCTTTCTCAAATGACCCGTTTGATGAGGTACCTTTGTGTGAGGTATCATTGATCTCAGCTGAGAGTTCGTTATTCATTGATCATGATTTGGCCCTCCCCTCTAAGCTTAAGCCACGCCCCCTAAGCTTTAGCCACGCCCCCTATAATTTAGCCACGCCCCCTTTCTCAAATGACCCGTTTGATGAGGTACCTTTGTGTGAGGTATCATTGATCTCAGCTGAGAGTTCGTTATTCATTGATCATGATTTGGCCCTCCCCTCTAAGCTTAAGCCATGCCCCCTAAGCTTTAGCCACGCCCCCTATACTTTAGCCACGCCCCCTTTCTCAAATGACCCGTTTGATGAGGTACCTTTGTGTGAGGTATCATTGATCTCAGCTGAGAGTTCGTTATTCATTGATCATGATGTGGCCCTCCCCTCTAAGCTTAAGCCACGCCCCCTAAGCTTTAGCCACGCCCCCTATACTTTAGCCACGCCCCCTTTCTCAAATTACCCGTTTGATGAGGTACCTTTGTGTGAGGTATCATTGATCTCAGCTGAGAGTTCGTTATTCATTGATCATGATTTGGCCCTCCCCTCTAAGCTTAAGCCACGCCCCCTAAGCTTTAGCCACGCCCCCTATACTTTAGCCACGCCCCCTTTCTCAAATGACCCGTTTGATGAGGTACCTTTGTGTGAGGTATCATTGATCTCAGCTGAGAGTTCGTTATTCATTGATCATGATTTGGCCCTCCCCTCTAAGCTTAAGCCACGCCCCCTAAGCTTTAGCCACGCCCCCTTTCTCAAATGACCCGTTTGATGTGGTAGCTTTGTGTGAAGGTATCATTGATCTCAGCTGAGAGTTCGTTATTCATTGATCATGATTTGGCCCTCCCCTCTAAGCTTAAGCCACGCCCCCTATACTTTAGCCACGCCCCCTTTCTCAAATGACCCGTTTGATGAGGTACCTTTGTGTGAGGTATCATTGATCTCAGCTGAGAGTTCGTTATTCATTGATCATGATTTGGCCCTCCCCTCTGAGCTTAAGCCACGCCCACTAAGCTTTAGCCACGCCCCCTATACTTTAGCCACGCCCCCTTTCTCAAATGACCCGTTTGATGAGGTACCTTTGTGTGAGGTATCATTGATCTGAGCTGAGAGTTCGTTATTCATTGATCATGATTTGGCCCTCCCCTCTAAGCTTAAGCCACGCCCCCTAAGCTTTAGCCACGCCTCCTATACTTTAGCCACGCCCCCTTTCTCAAATGACCCGTTTGATGAGGTACCTTTGTGTGAGGTATCATTGATCTCAGCTGAGAGTTCGTTATTCATTGATCATGATTTGGCCCTCCCCTCTAAGCTTAAGCCACGCCCCCTAAGCTTTAGCCACGCCCCCTTTATCAAATGACCCGTTTGATGAGGTACCTTTGTGTGAGGTATCATTGATCTCAGCTGAGAGTTCGTTATTCATTGATCATGATTTGGCCCTCTGTACTTTAGCCACACCCCCTTTCTCAAATGACCCGTTTGATGAGGTACCTTTGTGTGAGGTATCATTGATCTCAGCTGAGAGTTCGTTATTCATTGATCATGATTTGGCCCTCCCCTCTAAGCTTAAGCCACGCCCCCTAAGCTTTAGCCACGCACCCTATACTTTAGCCACGCCCCCTTTCTCAAATGACCCGTTTGATGAGGTACCTTTGTGTGAGGTATCATTGATCTCAGCTGAGAGTTCGTTATTCATTGATCATGATTTGGCCCTCCCCTCTGAGCTTAAGCCACGCCCCCTAAGCTTTAGCCACGCCCCCTATACTTTAGCCACGCCCCTTTCTCAAATGACCCGTTTGATGAGGTACCTTTGTGTGAGGTATCATTGATCTCAGCTGAGAGTTCGTTATTCATTGATCATGATTTGGCCCTCCCCTCTAAGCTTAAGCCACGCCCCCTATACTTTAGCCACGCCCCCTTTCTCAAATGACCCGTTTGATGAGGTACCTTTGTGTGAGGTATCATTGATCTCAGCTGAGAGTTCGTTATTCATTGATCATGATTTGGCCCTCTATACTTTAGCCACACCCCCTTTCTCAAATGACCCGTTTGATGAGGTACCTTTGTGTGAGGTATCATTGATCTCAGCTGAGAGTTCGTTATTCATTGATCATGATTTGGCCCTCCCCTCTAAGCTTAAGCCACGCCCCCTAAGCTTTAGCCACGCCCCCTATACTTTAGCCACGCCCCCTTTCTCAAATGACCCGTTTGATGAGGTACCTTTGTGTGAGGTATCATTGATCTCAGCTGAGAGTTCGTTATTCATTGATCATGATTTGGCCCTCCCCTCTAAGCTTAAGCCATGCCCCCTAAGCTTTAGCCACGCCCCCTATACTTTAGCCACGCCCCCTTTCTCAAATGACCCGTTTGATGAGGTACCTTTGTGTGAGGTATCATTGATCTCAGCTGAGAGTTCGTTATTCATTGATCATGATTTGGCCCTCCCCTCTAAGCTTAAGCCACGCCCCCTATACTTTAGCCACGCCCCCTTTCTCAAATGACCCGTTTGATGAGGTACCTTTGTGTGAGGTATCATTGATCTCAGCTGAGAGTTCGTTATTCATTGATCATGATTTGGCCCTCTATACTTTAGCCACACCCCCTTTCTCAAATGACCCGTTTGATGAGGTACCTTTGTGTGAGGTATCATTGATCTCAGCTGAGAGTTCGTTATTCATTGATCATGATTTGGCCCTCCCCTCTGAGCTTAAGCCACGCCCCCTAAGCTTTAGCCACGCCCCCTATACTTTAGCCACGCCCCTTTCTCAAATGACCCGTTTGATGAGGTACCTTTGTGTGAGGTATCATTGATCTCAGCTGAGAGTTCGTTATTCATTGATCATGATTTGGCCCTCCCCTCTAAGCTTAAGCCACGCCCCCTATACTTTACCCACGCCCCCTTTCTCAAATGACCCGTTTGATGAGGTACCTTTGTGTGAGGTATCATTGATCTCAGCTGAGAGTTCGTTATTCATTGATCATGATTTGGCCCTCTATACTTTAGCCACACCCCCTTTCTCAAATGACCCGTTTGATGAGGTACCTTTGTGTGAGGTATCATTGATCTCAGCTGAGAGTTCGTTATTCATTGATCATGATTTGGCCCTCCCCTCTAAGCTTAAGCCACGCCCCCTAAGCTTTAGCCACGCCCCCTATACTTTAGCCACGCCCCCTTTCTCAAATGACCCGTTTGATGAGGTACCTTTGTGTGAGGTATCATTGATCTCAGCTGAGAGTTCGTTATTCATTGATCATGATTTGGCCCTCCCCTCTAAGCTTAAGCCATGCCCCCTAAGCTTTAGCCACGCCCCCTATACTTTAGCCACGCCCCCTTTCTCAAATGACCCGTTTGATGAGGTACCTTTGTGTGAGGTATCATTGATCTCAGCTGAGAGTTCGTTATTCATTGATCATGATTTGGCCCTCCCCTCTAAGCTTAAGCCACGCCCCCTATACTTTAGCCACGCCCCCTTTCTCAAATGACCCGTTTGATGAGGTACCTTTGTGTGAGGTATCATTGATCTCAGCTGAGAGTTCGTTATTCATTGATCATGATTTGGCCCTCTATACTTTAGCCACACCCCCTTTCTCAAATGACCCGTTTGATGAGGTACCTTTGTGTGAGGTATCATTGATCTCAGCTGAGAGTTCGTTATTCATTGATCATGATTTGGCCCTCCCCTCTAAGCTTAAGCCACGCCCCCTAAGCTTTAGCCACGCCCCCTATACTTTAGCCACGCCCCCTTTCTCAAATGACCCGTTTGATGAGGTACCTTTGTGTGAGGTATCATTGATCTCAGCTGAGAGTTTGTTATTCATTGATCATGATTTGGCCCTCCCCTCTGAGCTTAAGCCACGCCCCCTAAGCTTTAGCCACGCCCCATATACTTTAGCCACGCCCCCTTTCTCAAATGACCCGTTTGATGAGGTACCTTTGTGTGAGGTATCATTGATCTCAGCTGAGAGTTCGTTATTCATTGATCATGATTTGGCCCTCCCCTCTAAGCTTAAGCCACGCCCCCTAAGCTTTAGCCACGCCCCCTTTCTCAAATGACCCGTTTGATGTGGTAGCTTTGTGTGAAGGTATCATTGATCTCAGCTGAGAGTTCGTTATTCATTGATCATGATTTGGCCCTCCCCTCTAAGCTTAAGCCACGCCCCCTATACTTTAGCCACGCCCCCTTTCTCAAATTACCCGTTTGATGAGGTACCTTTGTGTGAGGTATCATTGATCTCAGCTGAGAGTTCGTTATTCATTGATCATGATTTGGCCCACCCCTCTAAGCTTAAGCCACGCCCCCTAAGCTTTAGCCACGCCCCCTATACTTTAGCCACGCCCCCTTTCTCAAATGACCCGTTTGATGAGGTACCTTTGTGAGGTATCATTGATCTCAGCTGAGAGTTTGTTATTCATTGATCATGATTTGGCCCTCCCCTCTGAGCTTAAGCCACGCCCCCTAAGCTTTAGCCACGCCCCATATACTTTAGCCACGCCCCCTTTCTCAAATGACCCGTTTGATGAGGTACCTTTGTGTGAGGTATCATTGATCTCAGCTGAGAGTTCGTTATTCATTGATCATGATTTGGCCCTCTATACTTTAGCCACACCCCCTTTCTCAAATGACCCGTTTGATGAGGTACCTTTGTGTGAGGTATCATTGATCTCAGCTGAGAGTTCGTTATTCATTGATCATGATTTGGCCCTCCCCTCTAAGCTTAAGCCACGCCCCCTAAGCTTTAGCCACGCCCCCTATACTTTAGCCACGCCCCCTTTCTCAAATGACCCGTTTGATGAGGTACCTTTGTGAGGTATCATTGATCTCAGCTGAGAGTTTGTTATTCATTGATCATGATTTGGCCCTCCCCTCTGAGCTTAAGCCACGCCCCCTAAGCTTTAGCCACGCCCCATATACTTTAGCCACGCCCCCTTTCTCAAATGACCCGTTTGATGAGGTACCTTTGTGTGAGGTATCATTGATCTCAGCTGAGAGTTCGTTATTCATTGATCATGATTTGGCCCTCTATACTTTAGCCACACCCCCTTTCTCAAATGACCCGTTTGATGAGGTACCTTTGTGTGAGGTATCATTGATCTCAGCTGAGAGTTCGTTATTCATTGATCATGATTTGGCCCTCCCCTCTAAGCTTAAGCCACGCCCCCTAAGCTTTAGCCACGCCCCCTATACTTTAGCCACGCCCCCTTTCTCAAATGACCCGTTTGATGAGGTACCTTTGTGTGAGGTATCATTGATCTCAGCTGAGAGTCCGTTATTCATTGATCATGATTTGGCCCTCCCCTCTGAGCTTAAGCCACGCCCCCTAAGCTTTAGCCACGCCCCATATACTTTAGCCACGCCCCCTTTCTCAAATGACCCGTTTGATGAGGTACCTTTGTGTGAGGTATCATTGATCTCAGCTGAGAGTTCGTTATTCATTGATCATGATTTGGCCCTCTATACTTTAGCCACACCCCCTTTCTCAAATGACCCGTTTGATGAGGTACCTTTGTGTGAGGTATCATTGATCTCAGCTGAGAGTTCGTTATTCATTGATCATGATTTGGCCCTCCCCTCTAAGCTTAAGCCACGCCCCCTAAGCTTTAGCCACGCCCCCTATACTTTAGCCACGCCCCCTTTCTCAAATGACCCGTTTGATGAGGTACCTTTGTGTGAGGTATCATTGATCTCAGCTGAGAGTCCGTTATTCATTGATCATGATTTGGCCCTCCCCTCTAAGCTTAAGCCACGCCCCTATACTTTAGCCACGCCCCCTTTCTCAAATGAGCCGTTTGATGAGGTACCTTTGTGTGAGGTATCATTGATCTCAGCTGAGAGTTCGTTATTCATTGATCATGATTTGGCCCTCCCCTCTAAGCTTAAGCCACGCCCCCTAAGCTTTAGCCACGCCCCCTATACTTTAGCCACGCCCCCTTTCTCAAATGACCCGTTTGATGAGGTACCTTTGTGTGAGGTATCATTGATCTCAGCTGAGAGTTTGTTATTTATTGATCATGATTTGGACCTCCCCTCTAAGCTTAAGCCACGCCCCCTAAGCTTTAGCCACGCCCCCTATACTTTAGCCACGCCCCCTTTCTCAAATGACCCGTTTGATGAGGTACCTTTGTGTGAGGTATCATTGATCTCAGCTGAGAGTTCGTTATTCATTGATCATGATTTGGCCCTCCCCTCTAAGCTTAAGCCACGCCCCCTATACTTTAGCCACGCCCCCTTTCTCAAATTACCCGTTTGATGAGGTACCTTTGTGTGAGGTATCATTGATCTCAGCTGAGAGTTCGTTATTCATTGATCATGATTTGGCCCTCTATACTTTAGCCACACCCCCTTTCTCAAATGACCCGTTTGATGAGGTACCTTTGTGTGAGGTATCATTGATCTCAGCTGAGAGTTCGTTATTCATTGATCATGATTTGGCCCTCCCCTCTAAGCTTAAGCCACGCCCCCTAAGCTTTAGCCACGCCCCCTATACTTTAGCCACGCCCCCTTTCTCAAATGACCCGTTTGATGAGGTACCTTTGTGTGAGGTATCATTGATCTCAGCTGAGAGTTTGTTATTTATTGATCATGATTTGGACCTCCCCTCTAAGCTTAAGCCACGCCCCCTAAGCTTAAGCCACGCCCCCTATACTTTAGCCACGCCCCCTTTCTCAAATGACCCGTTTGATGAGGTACCTTTGTGTGAGGTATCATTGATCTCAGCTGAGAGTTCGTTATTCATTGATCATGATTTGGCCCTCCCCTCTAAGCTTAAGCCACGCCCCCTATACTTTAGCCACGCCCCCTTTCTCAAATTACCCGTTTGATGAGGTACCTTTGTGTGAGGTATCATTGATCTCAGCTGAGAGTTCGTTATTCATTGATCATGATTTGGCCCTCTATACTTTAGCCACACCCCCTTTCTCAAATGACCCGTTTGATGAGGTACCTTTGTGTGAGGTATCATTGATCTCAGCTGAGAGTTCGTTATTCATTGATCATGATTTGGCCCTCCCCTCTAAGCTTAAGCCACGCCCCCTAAGCTTTAGCCACGCCCCCTATACTTTAGCCACGCCCCCTTTCTCAAATGACCCGTTTGATGAGGTACCTTTGTGTGAGGTATCATTGATCTCAGCTGAGAGTTCGTTATTCATTGATCATGATTTGGCCATCCCCTCTAAGCTTAAGCCACGCCCCCTATACTTTAGCCACGCCCCCTTTCTCAAATGACCCGTTTGATGAGGTACCTTTGTGTGAGGTATCATTGATCTCAGCTGAGAGTTCGTTATTCATTGATCATGATTTGGCCCTCTATACTTTAGCCACACCCCCTTTCTCAAATGACCCGTTTGATGAGGTACCTTTGTGTGAGGTATCATTGATCTCAGCTGAGAGTTCGTTATTCATTGATCATGATTTGGCCCTCCCCTCTAAGCTTAAGCCACGCCCCCTAAGCTTTAGCCACGCCCCCTATACTTTAGCCACGCCCCCTTTCTCAAATGACCCGTTTGATGAGGTACCTTTGTGTGAGGTATCATTGATCTCAGCTGAGAGTTCGTTATTCATTGATCATGATTTGGCCCTCCCCTCTAAACTTAAGCCACGCCCCCTAAGCTTTAGCCACGCCCCCTATACTTTAGCCACGCCCCCTTTCTCAAATGACCCGTTTGATGAGGTACCTTTGTGTGAGGTATCATTGATCTCAGCTGAGAGTTCGTTATTCATTGATCATGATTTGGCCCTCCCCTCTAAGCTTAAGCCACGCCCCCTATACTTTAGCCACGCCCCCTTTCTCAAATGACCCGTTTGATGAGGTACCTTTGTGTGAGGTATCATTGATCTCAGCTGAGAGTTCGTTATTCATTGATCATGATTTGGCCCTCCCCTCTAAGCTTAAGCCACGCCCCCTAAGCTTTAGCCACGCCCGCTATACTTTAGCCACGCCCCCTTTCTCAAATGACCCGTTTGATGAGGTACCTTTGTGTGAGGTATCATTGATCTCAGCTGAGAGTTTGTTATTTATTGATCATGATTTGGCCCTCCCCTCTAAGCTTAAGCCACGCCCCCTAAGCTTTAGCCACGCCCCCTATACTTTAGCCACGCCCCCTTTCTCAAATGACCCGTTTGATGAGGTACCTTTGTGTGAGGTATCATTGATCTCAGCTGAGAGTTCGTTATTCATTGATCATGATTTGGCCCTCCCCTCTAAGCTTAAGCCACGCCCCCTATACTTTAGCCACGCCCCCTTTCTCAAATGACCCGTTTGATGAGGTACCTTTGTGTGAGGTATCATTGATCTCAGCTGAGAGTTCGTTATTCATTGATCATGATTTGGCCCTCCCCTCTGAGCTTAAGCCACGCCCCCTAAGCTTTAGCCACGCCCCCTATACTTTAGCCACGCCCCCTTTCTCAAATGACCCGTTTGATGAGGTACCTTTGTGTGAGGTATCATTGATCTCAGCTGAGAGTTCGTTATTCATTGATCATGATTTGGCCCTCTATACTTTAGCCACACCCCCTTTCTCAAATGACCCGTTTGATGAGGTACCTTTGTGTGAGGTATCATTGATCTCAGCTGAGAGTTCGTTATTCATTGATCATGATTTGGCCCTCCCCTCTAAGCTTAAGCCACGCCCCCTAAGCTTTAGCCACGCCCCCTATACTTTAGCCACGCCCCCTTTCTCAAATGACCCGTTTGATGAGGTACCTTTGTGTGAGGTATCATTGATCTCAGCTGAGAGTTCGTTATTCATTGATCATGATTTGGCCCTCCCCTCTAAACTTAAGCCACGCCCCCTAAGCTTTAGCCACGCCCCCTATACTTTAGCCACGCCCCCTTTCTCAAATGACCCGTTTGATGAGGTACCTTTGTGTGAGGTATCATTGATCTCAGCTGAGAGTTCGTTATTCATTGATCATGATTTGGCCCTCCCCTCTAAGCTTAAGCCACGCCCCTATACTTTAGCCACGCCCCCTTTCTCAAATGAGCCGTTTGATGAGGTACCTTTGTGTGAGGTATCATTGATCTCAGCTGAGAGTTCGTTATTCATTGATCATGATTTGGCCCTCCCCTCTAAGCTTAAGCCACGCCCCCTAAGCTTTAGCCACGCCCCCTATACTTTAGCCACGCCCCCTTTCTCAAATGACCCGTTTGATGAGGTACCTTTGTGTGAGGTATCATTGATCTCAGCTGAGAGTTCGTTATTCATTGATCATGATTTGGCCCTCCCCTCTAAGCTTAAGCCACGCCCCCTATACTTTAGCCACGCCCCCTTTCTCAAATTACCCGTTTGATGAGGTACCTTTGTGTGAGGTATCATTGATCTCAGCTGAGAGTTCGTTATTCATTGATCATGATTTGGCCCTCTATACTTTAGCCACACCCCCTTTCTCAAATGACCCGTTTGATGAGGTACCTTTGTGTGAGGTATCATTGATCTCAGCTGAGAGTTCGTTATTCATTGATCATGATTTGGCCCTCCCCTCTAAGCTTAAGCCACGCCCCCTAAGCTTTAGCCACGCCCCCTATACTTTAGCCACGCCCCCTTTCTCAAATGACCCGTTTGATGAGGTACCTTTGTGTGAGGTATCATTGATCTCAGCTGAGAGTTCGTTATTCATTGATCATGATTTGGCCCTCCCCTCTAAACTTAAGCCACGCCCCCTAAGCTTTAGCCACGCCCCCTATACTTTAGCCACGCCCCCTTTCTCAAATGACCCGTTTGATGAGGTACCTTTGTGTGAGGTATCATTGATCTCAGCTGAGAGTTCGTTATTCATTGATCATGATTTGGCCCTCCCCTCTAAGCTTAAGCCACGCCCCCTATACTTTAGCCACGCCCCCTTTCTCAAATGACCCGTTTGATGAGGTACCTTTGTGTGAGGTATCATTGATCTCAGCTGAGAGTTCGTTATTCATTGATCATGATTTGGCCCTCCCCTCTAAGCTTAAGCCACGCCCCCTAAGCTTTAGCCACGCCCGCTATACTTTAGCCACGCCCCCTTTCTCAAATGACCCGTTTGATGAGGTACCTTTGTGTGAGGTATCATTGATCTCAGCTGAGAGTTTGTTATTTATTGATCATGATTTGGCCCTCCCCTCTAAGCTTAAGCCACGCCCCCTAAGCTTTAGCCACGCCCCCTATACTTTAGCCACGCCCCCTTTCTCAAATGACCCGTTTGATGAGGTACCTTTGTGTGAGGTATCATTGATCTCAGCTGAGAGTTCGTTATTCATTGATCATGATTTGGCCCTCCCCTCTAAGCTTAAGCCACGCCCCCTATACTTTAGCCACGCCCCCTTTCTCAAATTACCCGTTTGATGAGGTACCTTTGTGTGAGGTATCATTGATCTCAGCTGAGAGTTCGTTATTCATTGATCATGATTTGGCCCTCTATACTTTAGCCACACCCCCTTTCTCAAATGACCCGTTTGATGAGGTACCTTTGTGTGAGGTATCATTGATCTCAGCTGAGAGTTCGTTATTCATTGATCATGATTTGGCCCTCCCCTCTAAGCTTAAGCCACGCCCCCTAAGCTTTAGCCACGCCCCCTATACTTTAGCCACGCCCCCTTTCTCAAATGACCCGTTTGATGAGGTACCTTTGTGTGAGGTATCATTGATCTCAGCTGAGAGTTCGTTATTCATTGATCATGATTTGGCCCTCCCCTCTAAACTTAAGCCACGCCCCCTAAGCTTTAGCCACGCCCCCTATACTTTAGCCACGCCCCCTTTCTCAAATGACCCGTTTGATGAGGTACCTTTGTGTGAGGTATCATTGATCTCAGCTGAGAGTTCGTTATTCATTGATCATGATTTGGCCCTCCCCTCTAAGCTTAAGCCACGCCCCCTATACTTTAGCCACGCCCCCTTTCTCAAATGACCCGTTTGATGAGGTACCTTTGTGTGAGGTATCATTGATCTCAGCTGAGAGTTCGTTATTCATTGATCATGATTTGGCCCTCCCCTCTAAGCTTAAGCCACGCCCCCTAAGCTTTAGCCACGCCCGCTATACTTTAGCCACGCCCCCTTTCTCAAATGACCCGTTTGATGAGGTACCTTTGTGTGAGGTATCATTGATCTCAGCTGAGAGTTTGTTATTTATTGATCATGATTTGGCCCTCCCCTCTAAGCTTAAGCCACGCCCCCTAAGCTTTAGCCACGCCCCCTATACTTTAGCCACGCCCCCTTTCTCAAATGACCCGTTTGATGAGGTACCTTTGTGTGAGGTATCATTGATCTCAGCTGAGAGTTCGTTATTCATTGATCATGATTTGGCCCTCCCCTCTAAGCTTAAGCCACGCCCCCTATACTTTAGCCACGCCCCCTTTCTCAAATGACCCGTTTGATGAGGTACCTTTGTGTGAGGTATCATTGATCTCAGCTGAGAGTTCGTTATTCATTGATCATGATTTGGCCCTCCCCTCTAAGCTTAAGCCACGCCCCCTAAGCTTTAGCCACGCCCGCTATACTTTAGCCACGCCCCCTTTCTCAAATGACCCGTTTGATGAGGTACCTTTGTGTGAGGTATCATTGATCTCAGCTGAGAGTTTGTTATTTATTGATCATGATTTGGCCCTCCCCTCTAAGCTTAAGCCACGCCCCCTAAGCTTTAGCCACGCCCCCTATACTTTAGCCACGCCCCCTTTCTCAAATGACCCGTTTGATGAGGTACCTTTGTGTGAGGTATCATTGATCTCAGCTGAGAGTTCGTTATTCATTGATCATGATTTGGCCCTCCCCTCTAAGCTTAAGCCACGCCCCCTATACTTTAGCCACGCCCCCTTTCTCAAATGACCCGTTTGATGAGGTACCTTTGTGTGAGGTATCATTGATCTCAGCTGAGAGTTCGTTATTCATTGATCATGATGTGGCCCTCCCCTCTAAGCTTAAGCCACGCCCCCTAAGCTTTAGCCACGCCCCCTATACTTTAGCCACGCCCCCTTTCTCAAATTACCCGTTTGATGAGGTACCTTTGTGTGAGGTATCATTGATCTCAGCTGAGAGTTCGTTATTCATTGATCATGATTTGGCCCTCCCCTCTAAGCTTAAGCCACGCCCCCTAAGCTTTAGCCACGCCCCTATACTTTAGCCACGCCCCCTTTCTCAAATGACCCGTTTGATGTGGTAGCTTTGTGTGAAGGTATCATTGATCTCAGCTGAGAGTTCGTTATTCATTGATCATGATTTGGCCCTCCCCTCTAAGCTTAAGCCACGCCCCCTATACTTTAGCCACGCCCCCTTTCTCAAAGGACCCGTTTGATGAGGTACCTTTGTGTGAGGTATCATTGATCTCAGCTGAGAGTTCGTTATTCATTGATCATGATTTGGCCCTCCCCTCTGAGCTTAAGCCACGCCCACTAAGCTTTAGCCACGCCCCCTATACTTTAGCCACGCCCCCTTTCTCAAATGACCCGTTTGATGAGGTACCTTTGTGTGAGGTATCATTGATATCAGCTGAGAGTTCGTTATTCATTGATCATGATTTGGCCCTCCCCTCTAAGCTTAAGCCACGCCCCCTAAGCTTTAGCCACGCCTCCTATACTTTAGCCACGCCCCCTTTCTCAAATGACCCGTTTGATGAGGTACCTTTGTGTGAGGTATCATTGATCTCAGCTGAGAGTTCGTTATTCATTGATCATGATTTGGCCCTCCCCTCTAAGCTTAAGCCACGCCCCCTAAGCTTTAGCCACGCCCCCTTTATCAAATGACCCGTTTGATGAGGTACCTTTGTGTGAGGTATCATTGATCTCAGCTGAGAGTTCGTTATTCATTGATCATGATTTGGCCCTCTGTACTTTAGCCACACCCCCTTTCTCAAATGACCCATTTGATGAGGTACCTTTGTGTGAGGTATCATTGATCTCAGCTGAGAGTTCGTTATTCATTGATCATGATTTGGCCCTCCCCTCTAAGCTTAAGCCACGCCCCCTAAGCTTTAGCCACGCCCCCTATACTTTAGCCACGCCCCCTTTCTCAAATGACCCGTTTGATGAGGTACCTTTCTGTGAGGTATCATTGATCTCAGCTGAGAGTTCGTTATTCATTGATCATGATTTGGCCCTCCCCTCTGAGCTTAAGCCACGCCCCCTAAGCTTTAGCCACGCCCCCTATACTTTAGCCACGCCCCTTTCTCAAATGACCCGTTTGATGAGGTACCTTTGTGTGAGGTATCATTGATCTCAGCTGAGAGTTCGTTATTCATTGATCATGATTTGGCCCTCCCCTCTAAGCTTAAGCCACGCCCCCTATACTTTAGCCACGCCCCCTTTCTCAAATGACCCGTTTGATGAGGTACCTTTGTGTGAGGTATCATTGATCTCAGCTGAGAGTTCGTTATTCATTGATCATGATTTGGCCCTCTATACTTTAGCCACACCCCCTTTCTCAAATGACCCGTTTGATGAGGTACCTTTGTGTGAGGTATCATTGATCTCAGCTGAGAGTTCGTTATTCATTGATCATGATTTGGCCCTCCCCTCTAAGCTTAAGCCACGCCCCCTAAGCTTTAGCCACGCCCCCTATACTTTAGCCACGCCCCCTTTCTCAAATGACCCGTTTGATGAGGTACCTTTGTGTGAGGTATCATTGATCTCAGCTGAGAGTTCGTTATTCATTGATCATGATTTGGCCCTCCCCTCTAAGCTTAAGCCATGCCCCCTAAGCTTTAGCCACGCCCCCTATACTTTAGCCACGCCCCCTTTCTCAAATGACCCGTTTGATGAGGTACCTTTGTGTGAGGTATCATTGATCTCAGCTGAGAGTTCGTTATTCATTGATCATGATTTGGCCCACCCTCTAAGCTTAAGCCACGCCCCCTATACTTTAGCCACGCCCCCTTTCTCAAATGACCCGTTTGATGAGGTACCTTTGTGTGAGGTATCATTGATCTCAGCTGAGAGTTCGTTATTCATTGATCATGATTTGGCCCTCTATACTTTAGCCACACCCCCTTTCTCAAATGACCCGTTTGATGAGGTACCTTTGTGTGAGGTATCATTGATCTCAGCTGAGAGTTCGTTATTCATTGATCATGATTTGGCCCTCCCCTCTAAGCTTAAGCCACGCCCCCTAAGCTTTAGCCACGCCCCCTATACTTTAGCCACGCCCCCTTTCTCAAATGACCCGTTTGATGAGGTACCTTTGTGTGAGGTATCATTGATCTCAGCTGAGAGTTCGTTATTCATTGATCATGATTTGGCCCTCCCCTCTAAGCTTAAGCCATGCCCCCTAAGCTTTAGCCACGCCCCCTATACTTTAGCCACGCCCCCTTTCTCAAATGACCCGTTTGATGAGGTACCTTTGTGTGAGGTATCATTGATCTCAGCTGAGAGTTCGTTATTCATTGATCATGATTTGGCCCACCCTCTAAGCTTAAGCCACGCCCCCTATACTTTAGCCACGCCCCCTTTCTCAAATGACCCGTTTGATGAGGTACCTTTGTGTGAGGTATCATTGATCTCAGCTGAGAGTTCGTTATTCATTGATCATGATTTGGCCCTCTATACTTTAGCCACACCCCCTTTCTCAAATGACCCGTTTGATGAGGTACCTTTGTGTGAGGTATCATTGATCTCAGCTGAGAGTTCGTTATTCATTGATCATGATTTGGCCCTCCCCTCTAAGCTTAAGCCACGCCCCCTAAGCTTTAGCCACGCCCCCTATACTTTAGCCACGCCCCCTTTCTCAAATGACCCGTTTGATGAGGTACCTTTGTGTGAGGTATCATTGATCTCAGCTGAGAGTTCGTTATTCATTGATCATGATTTGGCCCTCCCCTCTAAGCTTAAGCCACGCCCCCTATACTTTAGCCACGCCCCCTTTCTCAAATGACCCGTTTGATGAGGTACCTTTGTGTGAGGTATCATTGATCTCAGCTGAGAGTTCGTTATTCATTGATCATGATTTGGCCCTCCCCTCTAAGCTTAAGCCACGCCCCCTAAGCTTTAGCCACGCCCGCTATACTTTAGCCACGCCCCCTTTCTCAAATGACCCGTTTGATGAGGTACCTTTGTGTGAGGTATCATTGATCTCAGCTGAGAGTTTGTTATTTATTGATCATGATTTGGCCCTCCCCTCTAAGCTTAAGCCACGCCCCCTAAGCTTTAGCCACGCCCCCTATACTTTAGCCACGCCCCCTTTCTCAAATGACCCGTTTGATGAGGTACCTTTGTGTGAGGTATCATTGATCTCAGCTGAGAGTTCGTTATTCATTGATCATGATTTGGCCCTCCCCTCTAAGCTTAAGCCACGCCCCCTATACTTTAGCCACGCCCCCTTTCTCAAATGACCCGTTTGATGAGGTACCTTTGTGTGAGGTATCATTGATCTCAGCTGAGAGTTCGTTATTCATTGATCATGATGTGGCCCTCCCCTCTAAGCTTAAGCCACGCCCCCTAAGCTTTAGCCACGCCCCCTATACTTTAGCCACGCCCCCTTTCTCAAATTACCCGTTTGATGAGGTACCTTTGTGTGAGGTATCATTGATCTCAGCTGAGAGTTCGTTATTCATTGATCATGATTTGGCCCTCCCCTCTAAGCTTAAGCCACGCCCCCTAAGCTTTAGCCACGCCCCTATACTTTAGCCACGCCCCCTTTCTCAAATGACCCGTTTGATGTGGTAGCTTTGTGTGAAGGTATCATTGATCTCAGCTGAGAGTTCGTTATTCATTGATCATGATTTGGCCCTCCCCTCTAAGCTTAAGCCACGCCCCCTATACTTTAGCCACGCCCCCTTTCTCAAAGGACCCGTTTGATGAGGTACCTTTGTGTGAGGTATCATTGATCTCAGCTGAGAGTTCGTTATTCATTGATCATGATTTGGCCCTCCCCTCTGAGCTTAAGCCACGCCCACTAAGCTTTAGCCACGCCCCCTATACTTTAGCCACGCCCCCTTTCTCAAATGACCCGTTTGATGAGGTACCTTTGTGTGAGGTATCATTGATATCAGCTGAGAGTTCGTTATTCATTGATCATGATTTGGCCCTCCCCTCTAAGCTTAAGCCACGCCCCCTAAGCTTTAGCCACGCCTCCTATACTTTAGCCACGCCCCCTTTCTCAAATGACCCGTTTGATGAGGTACCTTTGTGTGAGGTATCATTGATCTCAGCTGAGAGTTCGTTATTCATTGATCATGATTTGGCCCTCCCCTCTAAGCTTAAGCCACGCCCCCTAAGCTTTAGCCACGCCCCCTTTATCAAATGACCCGTTTGATGAGGTACCTTTGTGTGAGGTATCATTGATCTCAGCTGAGAGTTCGTTATTCATTGATCATGATTTGGCCCTCTGTACTTTAGCCACACCCCCTTTCTCAAATGACCCATTTCATGAGGTACCTTTGTGTGAGGTATCATTGATCTCAGCTGAGAGTTCGTTATTCATTGATCATGATTTGGCCCTCCCCTCTAAGCTTAAGCCACGCCCCCTAAGCTTTAGCCACGCCCCCTATACTTTAGCCACGCCCCCTTTCTCAAATGACCCGTTTGATGAGGTACCTTTCTGTGAGGTATCATTGATCTCAGCTGAGAGTTCGTTATTCATTGATCATGATTTGGCCCTCCCCTCTGAGCTTAAGCCACGCCCCCTAAGCTTTAGCCACGCCCCCTATACTTTAGCCACGCCCCTTTCTCAAATGACCCGTTTGATGAGGTACCTTTGTGTGAGGTATCATTGATCTCAGCTGAGAGTTCGTTATTCATTGATCATGATTTGGCCCTCCCCTCTAAGCTTAAGCCACGCCCCCTATACTTTAGCCACGCCCCCTTTCTCAAATGACCCGTTTGATGAGGTACCTTTGTGTGAGGTATCATTGATCTCAGCTGAGAGTTCGTTATTCATTGATCATGATTTGGCCCTCTATACTTTAGCCACACCCCCTTTCTCAAATGACCCGTTTGATGAGGTACCTTTGTGTGAGGTATCATTGATCTCAGCTGAGAGTTCGTTATTCATTGATCATGATTTGGCCCTCCCCTCTAAGCTTAAGCCACGCCCCCTAAGCTTTAGCCACGCCCCCTATACTTTAGCCACGCCCCCTTTCTCAAATGACCCGTTTGATGAGGTACCTTTGTGTGAGGTATCATTGATCTCAGCTGAGAGTTCGTTATTCATTGATCATGATTTGGCCCTCCCCTCTAAGCTTAAGCCATGCCCCCTAAGCTTTAGCCACGCCCCCTATACTTTAGCCACGCCCCCTTTCTCAAATGACCCGTTTGATGAGGTACCTTTGTGTGAGGTATCATTGATCTCAGCTGAGAGTTCGTTATTCATTGATCATGATTTGGCCCACCCTCTAAGCTTAAGCCACGCCCCCTATACTTTAGCCACGCCCCCTTTCTCAAATGACCCGTTTGATGAGGTACCTTTGTGTGAGGTATCATTGATCTCAGCTGAGAGTTCGTTATTCATTGATCATGATTTGGCCCTCTATACTTTAGCCACACCCCCTTTCTCAAATGACCCGTTTGATGAGGTACCTTTGTGTGAGGTATCATTGATCTCAGCTGAGAGTTCGTTATTCATTGATCATGATTTGGCCCTCCCCTCTAAGCTTAAGCCACGCCCCCTAAGCTTTAGCCACGCCCCCTATACTTTAGCCACGCCCCCTTTCTCAAATGACCCGTTTGATGAGGTACCTTTGTGTGAGGTATCATTGATCTCAGCTGAGAGTTCGTTATTCATTGATCATGATTTGGCCCTCCCCTCTAAGCTTAAGCCATGCCCCCTAAGCTTTAGCCACGCCCCCTATACTTTAGCCACGCCCCCTTTCTCAAATGACCCGTTTGATGAGGTACCTTTGTGTGAGGTATCATTGATCTCAGCTGAGAGTTCGTTATTCATTGATCATGATTTGGCCCACCCTCTAAGCTTAAGCCACGCCCCCTATACTTTAGCCACGCCCCCTTTCTCAAATGACCCGTTTGATGAGGTACCTTTGTGTGAGGTATCATTGATCTCAGCTGAGAGTTCGTTATTCATTGATCATGATTTGGCCCTCTATACTTTAGCCACACCCCCTTTCTCAAATGACCCGTTTGATGAGGTACCTTTGTGTGAGGTATCATTGATCTCAGCTGAGAGTTCGTTATTCATTGATCATGATTTGGCCCTCCCCTCTAAGCTTAAGCCACGCCCCCTAAGCTTTAGCCACGCCCCCTATACTTTAGCCACGCCCCCTTTCTCAAATGACCCGTTTGATGAGGTACCTTTGTGTGAGGTATCATTGATCTCAGCTGAGAGTTCGTTATTCATTGATCATGATTTGGCCCTCCCCTCTAAACTTAAGCCACGCCCCCTAAGCTTTAGCCACGCCCCCTATACTTTAGCCACGCCCCCTTTCTCAAATGACCCGTTTGATGAGGTACCTTTGTGTGAGGTATCATTGATCTCAGCTGAGAGTTCGTTATTCATTGATCATGATTTGGCCCTCCCCTCTAAGCTTAAGCCACGCCCCCTAAGCTTTAGCCACGCCCCCTATACTTTAGCCACGCCCCCTTTCTCAAATGACCCGTTTGATGAGGTACCTTTGTGTGAGGTATCATTGATCTCAGCTGAGAGTTTGTTATTCATTGATCATGATTTGGCCCTCCCCTCTAAGCTTAAGCCACGCCCCCTAAGCTTTAGCCACGCCCCCTATACTTTAGCCACGCCCCCTTTCTCAAATGACCCGTTTGATGAGGTACCTTTGTGTGAGGTATCATTGATCTCAGCTGAGAGTTCGTTATTCATTGATCATGATTTGGCCCTCTGTACTTTAGCCACACCCCCTTTCTCAAATGACCCGTTTGATGAGGTACCTTTGTGTGAGGTATCATTGATCTCAGCTGAGAGTTCGTTATTCATTGATCATGATTTGGCCCTCCCCTCTACACTTAAGCCACGCCCCCTAAGCTTTAACAACGCCCCCTATACTTTAGCCACGCCCCCTTTCTCAAATGACCCGTTTGATGAGGTACCTTTGTGTGAGGTATCATTGATCTCAGCTGAGAGTTCGTTATTCATTGATCATGATTTGGCCCTCCCCTCTAAGCTTAAGCCACGCCCCCTATACTTTAGCCACGCCCCCTTTCTCAAATGACCCGTTTGATGAGGTACCTTTGTGTGAGGTATCATTGATCTCAGCTGAGAGTTCGTTATTCATTGATCATGATTTGGCCCTCCCCTCTAAGCTTAAGCCACGCCACCTAAGCTTTAGCCACGCCCCCTATACTTTAGCCACGCCCCCTTTCTCAAATGACCCGTTTGATGAGGTACCTTTGTGTGAGGTATCATTGATCTCAGCTGAGAGTTTGTTATTCATTGATCATGATTTGGCCCTCCCCTCTAAGCTTAAGCCACGCCCCCTAAGCTTTAGCCACGCCCCCTATACTTTAGCCACGCCCCCTTTCTCAAATGACCCGTTTGATGAGGTACCTTTGTGTGAGGTATCATTGATCTCAGCTGAGAGTTCGTTATTCATTGATCATGATTTGGCCCTCCCCTCTAAGCTTAAGCCACGCCCCCTATACTTTGGCCACGCCCCCTTTCTCAAATAACCCGTTTGATGAGGTACCTTTGTGTGAGGTATCATTGATCTCAGCTGAGAGTTCGTTATTCATTGATCATGATTTGGCCCTCTATACTTTAGCCACACCCCCTTTCTCAAATGACCCGTTTGATGAGGTACCTTTGTGTGAGGTATCATTGATCTCAGCTGAGAGTTCGTTATTCATTGATCATGATTTGGCCCTCCCCTCTAAGCTTAAGCCACGCCCCCTAAGCTTTAGCCACGCCCCCTATACTTTAGCCACGCCCCCTTTCTCAAATGACCCGTTTGATGAGGTACCTTTGTGTGAGGTATCATTGATCTCAGCTGAGAGTTCGTTATTCATTGATCATGATTTGGCCCTCCCCTCTAAGCTTAAGCCATGCCCCCTAAGCTTTAGCCACGCCCCCTATACTTTAGCCACGCCCCCTTTCTCAAATGACCCGTTTGATGAGGTACCTTTGTGTGAGGTATCATTGATCTCAGCTGAGAGTTCGTTATTCATTGATCATGATTTGGCCCACCCTCTAAGCTTAAGCCACGCCCCCTATACTTTAGCCACGCCCCCTTTCTCAAATGACCCGTTTGATGAGGTACCTTTGTGTGAGGTATCATTGATCTCAGCTGAGAGTTCGTTATTCATTGATCATGATTTGGCCCTCTATACTTTAGCCACACCCCCTTTCTCAAATGACCCGTTTGATGAGGTACCTTTGTGTGAGGTATCATTGATCTCAGCTGAGAGTTCGTTATTCATTGATCATGATTTGGCCCTCCCCTCTAAGCTTAAGCCACGCCCCCTAAGCTTTAGCCACGCCCCCTATACTTTAGCCACGCCCCCTTTCTCAAATGACCCGTTTGATGAGGTACCTTTGTGTGAGGTATCATTGATCTCAGCTGAGAGTTCGTTATTCATTGATCATGATTTGGCCCTCCCCTCTAAACTTAAGCCACGCCCCCTAAGCTTTAGCCACGCCCCCTATACTTTAGCCACGCCCCCTTTCTCAAATGACCCGTTTGATGAGGTACCTTTGTGTGAGGTATCATTGATCTCAGCTGAGAGTTCGTTATTCATTGATCATGATTTGGCCCTCCCCTCTAAGCTTAAGCCACGCCCCCTAAGCTTTAGCCACGCCCCCTATACTTTAGCCACGCCCCCTTTCTCAAATGACCCGTTTGATGAGGTACCTTTGTGTGAGGTATCATTGATCTCAGCTGAGAGTTTGTTATTCATTGATCATGATTTGGCCCTCCCCTCTAAGCTTAAGCCACGCCCCCTAAGCTTTAGCCACGCCCCCTATACTTTAGCCACGCCCCCTTTCTCAAATGACCCGTTTGATGAGGTACCTTTGTGTGAGGTATCATTGATCTCAGCTGAGAGTTCGTTATTCATTGATCATGATTTGGCCCTCTGTACTTTAGCCACACCCCCTTTCTCAAATGACCCGTTTGATGAGGTACCTTTGTGTGAGGTATCATTGATCTCAGCTGAGAGTTCGTTATTCATTGATCATGATTTGGCCCTCCCCTCTACACTTAAGCCACGCCCCCTAAGCTTTAACAACGCCCCCTATACTTTAGCCACGCCCCCTTTCTCAAATGACCCGTTTGATGAGGTACCTTTGTGTGAGGTATCATTGATCTCAGCTGAGAGTTCGTTATTCATTGATCATGATTTGGCCCTCCCCTCTAAGCTTAAGCCACGCCCCCTATACTTTAGCCACGCCCCCTTTCTCAAATGACCCGTTTGATGAGGTACCTTTGTGTGAGGTATCATTGATCTCAGCTGAGAGTTCGTTATTCATTGATCATGATTTGGCCCTCCCCTCTAAGCTTAAGCCACGCCACCTAAGCTTTAGCCACGCCCCCTATACTTTAGCCACGCCCCCTTTCTCAAATGACCCGTTTGATGAGGTACCTTTGTGTGAGGTATCATTGATCTCAGCTGAGAGTTTGTTATTCATTGATCATGATTTGGCCCTCCCCTCTAAGCTTAAGCCACGCCCCCTAAGCTTTAGCCACGCCCCCTATACTTTAGCCACGCCCCCTTTCTCAAATGACCCGTTTGATGAGGTACCTTTGTGTGAGGTATCATTGATCTCAGCTGAGAGTTCGTTATTCATTGATCATGATTTGGCCCTCCCCTCTAAGCTTAAGCCACGCCCCCTATACTTTGGCCACGCCCCCTTTCTCAAATAACCCGTTTGATGAGGTACCTTTGTGTGAGGTATCATTGATCTCAGCTGAGAGTTCGTTATTCATTGATCATGATTTGGCCCTCCCCTCTGAGCTTAAGCCACGCCCCCTATACTTTAGCCACGCCCCCTATACTTTAGCCACGCCCCCTTTCTCAAATGACCCGTTTGATGAGGTACCTTTGTGTGAGGTATCATTGATCTCAGCTGAGAGTTCGTTATTCATTGATCATGATTTGGCCCTCTATACTTTAGCCACACCCCCTTTCTCAAATGACCCGTTTGATGAGGTACCTTTGTGTGAGGTATCATTGATCTCAGCTGAGAGTTCGTTATTCATTGATCATGATTTGGCCCTCCCCTCTAAACTTAAGCCACGCCCCCTAAGCTTTAGCCACGCCCCCTATACTTTAGCCACGCCCCCTTTCTCAAATGACCCGTTTGATGAGGTACCTTTGTGTGAGGTATCATTGATCTCAGCTGAGAGTTCGTTATTCATTGATCATGATTTGGCCCTCCCCTCTAAGCTTAAGCCACGCCCCCTATACTTTAGCCACGCCCCCTTTCTCAAATGACCCGTTTGATGAGGTACCTTTGTGTGAGGTATCATTGATCTCAGCTGAGAGTTCGTTATTCATTGATCATGATTTGGCCCTCCCCTCTAAGCTTAAGCCACGCCCCCTAAGCTTTAGCCACGCCCCCTATACTTTAGCCACGCCCCCTTTCTCAAATGACCCGTTTGATGAGGTACCTTTGTGTGAGGTATCATTGATCT
This sequence comes from Zingel zingel, assembly GCA_023566125.1. Lineage (NCBI taxonomy): Eukaryota > Metazoa > Chordata > Actinopteri > Perciformes > Percidae > Zingel > Zingel zingel. The sequence goes on along the minus strand of CM042318.1, from coordinate 35,546,050 downwards.
CAGCTGAGAGTTTGTTATTCATTGATCATGATTTGGCCCTCCCCTCTAAGCTTAAGCCACGCCCCCTAAGCTTTAGCCACGCCCCCTATACTTTAGCCACGCCCCCTTTCTCAAATGACCCGTTTGATGAGGTAACTTTGTGTGAGGTATCATTGATCTCAGCTGAGAGTTCGTTATTCATTGATCATGATTTGGCCCTCCCCTCTAAGCTTAAGCCACGCCCCCTATACTTTAGCCACGCCCCCTTTCTCAAATGACCCGTTTGATGAGGTACCTTTGTGTGAGGTATCATTGATCTCAGCTGAGAGTTCGTTATTCATTGATCATGATTTGGCCCTCCCCTCTAAGCTTAAGCCACGCCCCCTAAGCTTTAGCCACGCCCCCTATACTTTAGCCACGCCCCCTTTCTCAAATGACCCGTTTAATGAGGTACCTTTGTGTGAGGTATCATTGATCTCAGCTGAGAGTTTGTTATTCATTGATCATGATTTGGCCCTCCCCTCTAAGCTTAAGCCACGCCCCCTAAGCTTTAGCCACGCCCCCTATACTTTAGCCACGCCCCCTTTCTCAAATGACCCGTTTGATGAGGTACCTTTGTGTGAGGTATCATTGATCTCAGCTGAGAGTTCGTTTTTCATTGATCATGATTTGGCCCTCCCCTCTAAGCTTAAGCCACGCCCCCTAAGCTTTAGCCACGCCCCCTATACTTTAGCCACGCCCCCTTTCTCAAATGACCCGTTTGATGAGGTACCTTTGTGTGAGGTATCATTGATCTCAGCTGAGAGTTTGTTATTCATTGATCATGATTTGGCCCTCCCCTCTAAGCTTAAGCCACGCCCCCTAAGCTTTAGCCACGCCCCCTATACCTTAGCCACGCCCCCTTTCTCAAATGACCCGTTTGATGAGGTACCTTTGTGTGAGGTATCATTGATCTCAGCTGAGAGTTCGTTATTCATTGATCATGATTTGGCCCTCCCCTCTAAGCTTAAGCCACGCCCCCTAAGCTTTAGCCACGCCCCCTATACTTTAGCCACGCCCCCTTTCTCAAATGACCCGTTTGATGAGGTACCTTTGTGTGAGGTATCATTGATCTCAGCTGAGAGTTCGTTATTCATTGATCATGATTTGGCCCTCCCCTCTAAGCTTAAGCCACGCCCCCTAAGCTTTAGCCACGCCCCCTATACTTTAGCCACGCCCCCTTTCTCAAATGACCCGTTTGATGAGGTACCTTTGTGTGAGGTATCATTGATCTCAGCTGAGAGTTCGTTATTCATTGATCATGATTTGGCCCTCCCCTCTAAGCTTAAGCCACGCCCCCTATACTTTGGCCACGCCCCCTTTCTCAAATAACCCGTTTGATGAGGTACCTTTGTGTGAGGTATCATTGATCTCAGCTGAGAGTTCGTTATTCATTGATCATGATTTGGCCCTCCCCTCTGAGCTTAAGCCACGCCCCCTAAGCTTTAGCCACGCCCCCTATACTTTAGCCACGCCCCCTTTCTCAAATGACCCGTTTGATGAGGTACCTTTGTGTGAGGTATCATTGATCTCAGCTGAGAGTTCGTTATTCATTGATCATGATTTGGCCCTCTATACTTTAGCCACACCCCCTTTCTCAAATGACCCGTTTGATGAGGTACCTTTGTGTGAGGTATCATTGATCTCAGCTGAGATTTCGTTATTCATTGATCATGATTTGGCCCTCCCCTCTAAGCTTAAGCCACGCCCCCTAAGCTTTAGCCACGCCCCCTATACTTTAGCCACGCCCCCTTTCTCAAATGACCCGTTTGATGAGGTACCTTTGTGTGAGGTATCATTGATCTCAGCTGAGAGTTCGTTATTCATTGATCATGATTTGGCCCTCCCCTCTAAACTTAAGCCACGCCCCCTAAGCTTTAGCCACGCCCCCTATACTTTAGCCACGCCCCCTTTCTCAAATGACCCGTTTGATGAGGTACCTTTGTGTGAGGTATCATTGATCTCAGCTGAGAGTTCGTTATTCATTGATCATGATTTGGCCCTCCCCTCTAAGCTTAAGCCACGCCCCCTATACTTTAGCCACGCCCCCTTTCTCAAATGACCCGTTTGATGAGGTACCTTTGTGTGAGGTATCATTGATCTCAGCTGAGAGTTCGTTATTCATTGATCATGATTTGGCCCTCCCCTCTAAGCTTAAGCCACGCCCCCTAAGCTTTAGCCACGCCCCCTATACTTTAGCCACGCCCCCTTTCTCAAATGACCCGTTTGATGAGGTACCTTTGTGTGAGGTATCATTGATCTCAGCTGAGAGTTTGTTATTCATTGATCATGATTTGGCCCTCCCCTCTAAGCTTAAGCCACGCCCCCTAAGCTTTAGCCACGCCCCCTATACTTTAGCCACGCCCCCTTTCTCAAATGACCCGTTTGATGAGGTACCTTTGTGTGAGGTATCATTGATCTCAGCTGAGAGTTCGTTATTCATTGATCATGATTTGGCCCTCTGTACTTTAGCCACACCCCCTTTCTCAAATGACCCGTTTGATGAGGTACCTTTGTGTGAGGTATCATTGATCTCAGCTGAGAGTTCGTTATTCATTGATCATGATTTGGCCCTCCCCTCTAAGCTTAAGCCACGCCCCCTAAGCTTTAGCCACGCCCCCTATACTTTAGCCACGCCCCCTTTCTCAAATGACCCGTTTGATGAGGTACCTTTGTGTGAGGTATCATTGATCTCAGCTGAGAGTTCGTTATTCATTGATCATGATTTGGCCCTCCCCTCTACACTTAAGCCACGCCCCCTAAGCTTTAGCCACGCCCCCTATACTTTAGCCACGCCCCCTTTCTCAAATGACCCGTTTGATGAGGTACCTTTGTGTGAGGTATCATTGATCTCAGCTGAGAGTTCGTTATTCATTGATCATGATTTGGCCCTCCCCTCTAAGCTTAAGCCACGCCCCCTATACTTTAGCCACGCCCCCTTTCTCAAATGACCCGTTTGATGAGGTACCTTTGTGTGAGGTATCATTGATCTCAGCTGAGAGATCGTTATTCATTGATCATGATTTGGCCCTCCCCTCTAAGCTTAAGCCACGCCCCCTAAGCTTTAGCCACGCCCCCTATACTTTAGCCACGCCCCCTTTCTCAAATGACCCGTTTGATGAGGTACCTTTGTGTGAGGTATCATTGATCTCAGCTGAGAGTTTGTTATTCATTGATCATGATTTGGCCCTCCCCTCTAAGCTTAAGCCACGCCCCCTAAGCTTTAGCCACGCCCCCTATACTTTAGCCACGCCCCCTTTCTCAAATGACCCGTTTGATGAGGTACCTTTGTGTGAGGTATCATTGATCTCAGCTGAGAGTTCGTTATTCATTGATCATGATTTGGCCCTCCCCTCTAAGCTTAAGCCATGCCCCCTAAGCTTTAGCCACGCCCCCTATACTTTAGTCACGCCCCCTTTCTCAAATGACCCGTTTGATGAGGTACCTTTGTGTGAGGTATCATTGATCTCAGCTGAGAGTTCGTTATTCATTGATCATGATTTGGCCCACCCTCTAAGCTTAAGCCACGCCCCCTATACTTTAGCCACGCCCCCTTTCTCAAATGACCCGTTTGATGAGGTACCTTTGTGTGAGGTATCATTGATCTCAGCTGAGAGTTCGTTATTCATTGATCATGATTTGGCCCTCTATACTTTAGCCACACCCCCTTTCTCAAATGACCCGTTTGATGAGGTACCTTTGTGTGAGGTATCATTGATCTCAGCTGAGAGTTCGTTATTCATTGATCATGATTTGGCCCTCCCCTCTAAGCTTAAGCCACGCCCCCTAAGCTTTAGCCACGCCCCCTATACTTTAGCCACGCCCCCTTTCTCAAATGACCCGTTTGATGAGGTACCTTTGTGTGAGGTATCATTGATCTCAGCTGAGAGTTCGTTATTCATTGATCATGATTTGGCCCTCCCCTCTAAACTTAAGCCACGCCCCCTAAGCTCTAGCCACGCCCCCTATACTTTAGCCACGCCCCCTTTCTCAAATGACCCGTTTGATGAGGTACCTTTGTGTGAGGTATCATTGATCTCAGCTGAGAGTTCGTTATTCATTGATCATGATTTGGCCCTCCCCTCTACACTTAAGCCACGCCCCCTAAGCTTTAACAACGCCCCCTATACTTTAGCCACGCCCCCTTTCTCAAATGACCCGTTTGATGAGGTACCTTTGTGTGAGGTATCATTGATCTCAGCTGAGAGTTCGTTATTCATTGATCATGATTTGGCCCTCCCCTCTACACTTAAGCCACGCCCCCTAAGCTTTAACAACGCCCCCTATACTTTAGCCACGCCCCCTTTCTCAAATGACCCGTTTGATGAGGTACCTTTGTGTGAGGTATCATTGATCTCAGCTGAGAGTTCGTTATTCATTGATCATGATTTGGCCCTCCCCTCTAAGCTTAAGCCACGCCCCCTATACTTTAGCCACGCCCCCTTTCTCAAATGACCCGTTTGATGAGGTACCTTTGTGTGAGGTATCATTGATCTCAGCTGAGAGTTCGTTATTCATTGATCATGATTTGGCCCTCCTCTCTAAGCTTAAGCCACGCCCCCTAAGCTTTAGCCACGCCCCCTATACTTTAGCCACGCCCCCTTTCTCAAATGACCCGTTTGATGAGGTACCTTTGTGTGAGGTATCATTGATCTCAGCTGAGAGTTCGTTATTCATTGATCATGATTTGGCCCTCTGTACTTTAGCCACACCCCCTTTCTCAAATGACCCGTTTGATGAGGTACCTTTGTGTGAGGTATCATTGATCTCAGCTGAGAGTTCGTTATTCATTGATCATGATTTGGCCCTCCCCTCTACACTTAAGCCACGCCCCCTAAGCTTTAACAACGCCCCCTATACTTTAGCCACGCCCCCTTTCTCAAATGACCCGTTTGATGAGGTACCTTTGTGTGAGGTATCATTGATCTCAGCTGAGAGTTCGTTATTCATTGATCATGATTTGGCCCTCCCCTCTAAGCTTAAGCCACGCCCCCTATACTTTAGCCACGCCCCCTTTCTCAAATGACCCGTTTGATGAGGTACCTTTGTGTGAGGTATCATTGATCTCAGCTGAGAGTTCGTTATTCATTGATCATGATTTGGCCCTCCTCTCTAAGCTTAAGCCACGCCCCCTAAGCTTTAGCCACGCCCCCTATACTTTAGCCACGCCCCCTTTCTCAAATGACCCGTTTGATGAGGTACCTTTGTGTGAGGTATCATTGATCTCAGCTGAGAGTTTGTTATTCATTGATCATGATTTGGCCCTCCCCTCTAAGCTTAAGCCACGCCCCCTAAGCTTTAGCCACGCCCCCTATACTTTAGCCACGCCCCCTTTCTCAAATGACCCGTTTGATGAGGTACCTTTGTGTGAGGTATCATTGATCTCAGCTGAGAGTTCGTTATTCATTGATCATGATTTGGCCCTCCCCTCTAAGCTTAAGCCACGCCCCCTATACTTTGGCCACGCCCCCTTTCTCAAATAACCCGTTTGATGAGGTACCTTTGTGTGAGGTATCATTGATCTCAGCTGAGAGTTCGTTATTCATTGATCATGATTTGGCCCTCCCCTCTGAGCTTAAGCCACGCCCCCTATACTTTAGCCACGCCCCCTATACTTTAGCCACGCCCCCTTTCTCAAATGACCCGTTTGATGAGGTACCTTTGTGTGAGGTATCATTGATCTCAGCTGAGAGTTCGTTATTCATTGATCATGATTTGGCCCTCTATACTTTAGCCACACCCCCTTTCTCAAATGACCCGTTTGATGAGGTACCTTTGTGTGAGGTATCATTGATCTCAGCTGAGAGTTCGTTATTCATTGATCATGATTTGGCCCTCCCCTCTAAACTTAAGCCACGCCCCCTAAGCTTTAGCCACGCCCCCTATACTTTAGCCACGCCCCCTTTCTCAAATGACCCGTTTGATGAGGTACCTTTGTGTGAGGTATCATTGATCTCAGCTGAGAGTTCGTTATTCATTGATCATGATTTGGCCCTCCCCTCTAAGCTTAAGCCACGCCCCCTATACTTTAGCCACGCCCCCTTTCTCAAATGACCCGTTTGATGAGGTACCTTTGTGTGAGGTATCATTGATCTCAGCTGAGAGGTCGTTATTCATTGATCATGATTTGGCCCTCCCCTCTAAGCTTAAGCCACGCCCCCTAAGCTTTAGCCACGCCCCCTATACTTTAGCCACGCCCCCTTTCTCAAATGACCCGTTTGATGAGGTACCTTTGTGTGAGGTATCATTGATCTCAGCTGAGAGTTTGTTATTCATTGATCATGATTTGGCCCTCCCCTCTAAGCTTAAGCCACGCCCCCTAAGCTTTAGCCACGCCCCCTATACTTTAGCCACGCCCCCTTTCTCAAATGACCCGTTTGATGAGGTACCTTTGTGTGAGGTATCATTGATCTCAGCTGAGAGTTCGTTATTCATTGATCATGATTTGGCCCTCCCCTCTAAGCTTAAGCCACGCCCCCTATACTTTGGCCACGCCCCCTTTCTCAAATAACCCGTTTGATGAGGTACCTTTGTGTGAGGTATCATTGATCTCAGCTGAGAGTTCGTTTTTCATTGATCATGATTTGGCCCTCCCCTCTAAGCTTAAGCCACGCCCCCTAAGCTTTAGCCACGCCCCCTATACTTTAGCCACGCCCCCTTTCTCAAATGACCCGTTTGATGAGGTACCTTTGTGTGAGGTATCATTGATCTCAGCTGAGAGTTTGTTATTCATTGATCATGATTTGGCCCTCCCCTCTAAGCTTAAGCCACGCCCCCTAAGCTTTAGCCACGCCCCCTATACCTTAGCCACGCCCCCTTTCTCAAATGACCCGTTTGATGAGGTACCTTTGTGTGAGGTATCATTGATCTCAGCTGAGAGTTCGTTATTCATTGATCATGATTTGGCCCTCCCCTCTAAGCTTAAGCCACGCCCCCTAAGCTTTAGCCACGCCCCCTATACTTTAGCCACGCCCCCTTTCTCAAATGACCCGTTTGATGAGGTACCTTTGTGTGAGGTATCATTGATCTCAGCTGAGAGTTCGTTATTCATTGATCATGATTTGGCCCTCCCCTCTAAGCTTAAGCCACGCCCCCTAAGCTTTAGCCACGCCCCCTATACTTTAGCCACGCCCCCTTTCTCAAATGACCCGTTTGATGAGGTACCTTTGTGTGAGGTATCATTGATCTCAGCTGAGAGTTCGTTATTCATTGATCATGATTTGGCCCTCCCCTCTAAGCTTAAGCCACGCCCCCTATACTTTGGCCATGCCCCCTTTCTCAAATAACCCGTTTGATGAGGTACCTTTGTGTGAGGTATCATTGATCTCAGCTGAGAGTTCGTTATTCATTGATCATGATTTGGCCCTCCCCTCTGAGCTTAAGCCACGCCCCCTAAGCTTTAGCCACGCCCCCTATACTTTAGCCACGCCCCCTTTCTCAAATGACCCGTTTGATGAGGTACCTTTGTGTGAGGTATCATTGATCTCAGCTGAGAGTTCGTTATTCATTGATCATGATTTGGCCCTCTATACTTTAGCCACACCCCCTTTCTCAAATGACCCGTTTGATGAGGTACCTTTGTGTGAGGTATCATTGATCTCAGCTGAGATTTCGTTATTCATTGATCATGATTTGGCCCTCCCCTCTAAGCTTAAGCCACGCCCCCTAAGCTTTAGCCACGCCCCCTATACTTTAGCCACGCCCCCTTTCTCAAATGACCCGTTTGATGAGGTACCTTTGTGTGAGGTATCATTGATCTCAGCTGAGAGTTCGTTATTCATTGATCATGATTTGGCCCTCCCCTCTAAACTTAAGCCACGCCCCCTAAGCTTTAGCCACGCCCCCTATACTTTAGCCACGCCCCCTTTCTCAAATGACCCGTTTGATGAGGTACCTTTGTGTGAGGTATCATTGATCTCAGCTGAGAGTTCGTTATTCATTGATCATGATTTGGCCCTCCCCTCTAAGCTTAAGCCACGCCCCCTATACTTTAGCCACGCCCCCTTTCTCAAATGACCCGTTTGATGAGGTACCTTTGTGTGAGGTATCATTGATCTCAGCTGAGAGTTCGTTATTCATTGATCATGATTTGGCCCTCCCCTCTAAGCTTAAGCCACGCCCCCTAAGCTTTAGCCACGCCCCCTATACTTTAGCCACGCCCCCTTTCTCAAATGACCCGTTTGATGAGGTACCTTTGTGTGAGGTATCATTGATCTCAGCTGAGAGTTTGTTATTCATTGATCATGATTTGGCCCTCCCCTCTAAGCTTAAGCCACGCCCCCTAAGCTTTAGCCACGCCCCCTATACTTTAGCCACGCCCCCTTTCTCAAATGACCCGTTTGATGAGGTACCTTTGTGTGAGGTATCATTGATCTCAGCTGAGAGTTCGTTATTCATTGATCATGATTTGGCCCTCTGTACTTTAGCCACACCCCCTTTCTCAAATGACCCGTTTGATGAGGTACCTTTGTGTGAGGTATCATTGATCTCAGCTGAGAGTTCGTTATTCATTGATCATGATTTGGCCCTCCCCTCTAAGCTTAAGCAACGCCCCCTAAGCTTTAGCCACGCCCCCTATACTTTAGCCACGCCCCCTTTCTCAAATGACCCGTCTGATGAGGTACCTTTGTGTGAGGTATCATTGATCTCAGCTGAGAGTTCGTTATTCATTGATCATGATTTGGCCCTCCCCTCTACACTTAAGCCACGCCCCCTAAGCTTTAGCCACGCCCCCTATACTTTAGCCACGCCCCCTTTCTCAAATGACCCGTTTGATGAGGTACCTTTGTGTGAGGTATCATTGATCTCAGCTGAGAGTTCGTTATTCATTGATCATGATTTGGCCCTCCCCTCTAAGCTTAAGCCACGCCCCCTATACTTTAGCCACGCCCCCTTTCTCAAATGACCCGTTTGATGAGGTACCTTTGTGTGAGGTATCATTGATCTCAGCTGAGAGATCGTTATTCATTGATCATGATTTGGCCCTCCCCTCTAAGCTTAAGCCACGCCCCCTAAGCTTTAGCCACGCCCCCTATACTTTAGCCACGCCCCCTTTCTCAAATGACCCGTTTGATGAGGTACCTTTGTGTGAGGTATCATTGATCTCAGCTGAGAGTTTGTTATTCATTGATCATGATTTGGCCCTCCCCTCTAAGCTTAAGCCACGCCCCCTAAGCTTTAGCCACGCCCCCTATACTTTAGCCACGCCCCCTTTCTCAAATGACCCGTTTGATGAGGTACCTTTGTGTGAGGTATCATTGATCTCAGCTGAGAGTTCGTTATTCATTGATCATGATTTGGCCCTCCCCTCTAAGCTTAAGCCACGCCCCCTATACTTTGGCCACGCCCCCTTTCTCAAATAACCCGTTTGATGAGGTACCTTTGTGTGAGGTATCATTGATCTCAGCTGAGAGTTCGTTATTCATTGATCATGATTTGGCCCTCTGTACTTTAGCCACACCCCCTTTCTCAAATGACCCGTTTGATGAGGTACCTTTGTGTGAGGTATCATTGATCTCAGCTGAGAGTTCGTTATTCATTGATCATGATTTGGCCCTCCCCTCTACACTTAAGCCACGCCCCCTAAGCTTTAACAACGCCCCCTATACTTTAGCCACGCCCCCTTTCTCAAATGACCCGTTTGATGAGGTACCTTTGTGTGAGGTATCATTGATCTCAGCTGAGAGTTCGTTATTCATTGATCATGATTTGGCCCTCCCCTCTAAGCTTAAGCCACGCCCCCTATACTTTAGCCACGCCCCCTTTCTCAAATGACCCGTTTGATGAGGTACCTTTGTGTGAGGTATCATTGATCTCAGCTGAGAGTTCGTTATTCATTGATCATGATTTGGCCCTCCCCTCTAAGCTTAAGCCACGCCCCCTAAGCTTTAGCCACGCCCCCTATACTTTAGCCACGCCCCCTTTCTCAAATGACCCGTTTGATGAGGTACCTTTGTGTGAGGTATCATTGATCTCAGCTGAGAGTTTGTTATTCATTGATCATGATTTGGCCCTCCCCTCTAAGCTTAAGCCACGCCCCCTAAGCTTTAGCCACGGCCCCTATACTTTAGCCACGCCCCCTTTCTCAAATGACCCGTTTGATGAGGTACCTTTGTGTGAGGTATCATTGATCTCAGCTGAGAGTTCGTTATTCATTGATCATGATTTGGCCCTCCCCTCTAAGCTTAAGCCACGCCCCCTATACTTTGGCCACGCCCCCTTTCTCAAATAACCCGTTTGATGAGGTACCTTTGTGTGAGGTATCATTGATCTCAGCTGAGAGTTCGTTATTCATTGATCATGATTTGGCCCTCCCCTCTGTGCTTAAGCCACGCCCCCTATACTTTAGCCACGCCCCCTATACTTTAGCCACGCCCCCTTTCTCAAATGACCCGTTTGATGAGGTACCTTTGTGTGAGGTATCATTGTTCTCAGCTGAGAGTTCGTTATTCATTGATCATGATTTGGCCCTCTATACTTTAGCCACACCCCCTTTCTCAAATGACCCGTTTGATGAGGTACCTTTGTGTGAGGTATCATTGATCTCAGCTGAGAGTTCGTTATTCATTGATCATGATTTGGCCCTCCCCTCTACACTTAAGCCACGCCCCCTAAGCTTTAGCCACGCCCCCTATACTTTAGCCACGCCCCCTTTCTCAAATGACCCGTTTGATGAGGTACCTTTGTGTGAGGTATCATTGATCTCAGCTGAGAGTTCGTTATTCATTGATCATGATTTGGCCCTCCCCTCTAAGCTTAAGCCACGCCCCCTATACTTTAGCCACGCCCCCTTTCTCAAATGACCCGTTTGATGAGGTACCTTTGTGTGAGGTATCATTGATCTCAGCTGAGAGATCGTTATTCATTGATCATGATTTGGCCCTCCCCTCTAAGCTTAAGCCACGCCCCCTAAGCTTTAGCCACGCCCCCTATACTTTAGCCACGCCCCCTTTCTCAAATGACCCGTTTGATGAGGTACCTTTGTGTGAGGTATCATTGATCTCAGCTGAGAGTTTGTTATTCATTGATCATGATTTGGCCCTCCCCTCTAAGCTTAAGCCACGCCCCCTAAGCTTTAGCCACGCCCCCTATACTTTAGCCACGCCCCCTTTCTCAAATGACCCGTTTGATGAGGTACCTTTGTGTGAGGTATCATTGATCTCAGCTGAGAGTTCGTTATTCATTGATCATGATTTGGCCCTCCCCTCTAAGCTTAAGCCACGCCCCCTATACTTTGGCCACGCCCCCTTTCTCAAATAACCCGTTTGATGAGGTACCTTTGTGTGAGGTATCATTGATCTCAGCTGAGAGTTCGTTATTCATTGATCATGATTTGGCCCTCTGTACTTTAGCCACACCCCCTTTCTCAAATGACCCGTTTGATGAGGTACCTTTGTGTGAGGTATCATTGATCTCAGCTGAGAGTTCGTTATTCATTGATCATGATTTGGCCCTCCCCTCTACACTTAAGCCACGCCCCCTAAGCTTTAACAACGCCCCCTATACTTTAGCCACGCCCCCTTTCTCAAATGACCCGTTTGATGAGGTACCTTTGTGTGAGGTATCATTGATCTCAGCTGAGAGTTCGTTATTCATTGATCATGATTTGGCCCTCCCCTCTAAGCTTAAGCCACGCCCCCTATACTTTAGCCACGCCCCCTTTCTCAAATGACCCGTTTGATGAGGTACCTTTGTGTGAGGTATCATTGATCTCAGCTGAGAGTTCGTTATTCATTGATCATGATTTGGCCCTCCCCTCTAAGCTTAAGCCACGCCCCCTAAGCTTTAGCCACGCCCCCTATACTTTAGCCACGCCCCCTTTCTCAAATGACCCGTTTGATGAGGTACCTTTGTGTGAGGTATCATTGATCTCAGCTGAGAGTTTGTTATTCATTGATCATGATTTGGCCCTCCCCTCTAAGCTTAAGCCACGCCCCCTAAGCTTTAGCCACGGCCCCTATACTTTAGCCACGCCCCCTTTCTCAAATGACCCGTTTGATGAGGTACCTTTGTGTGAGGTATCATTGATCTCAGCTGAGAGTTCGTTATTCATTGATCATGATTTGGCCCTCCCCTCTAAGCTTAAGCCACGCCCCCTATACTTTGGCCACGCCCCCTTTCTCAAATAACCCGTTTGATGAGGTACCTTTGTGTGAGGTATCATTGATCTCAGCTGAGAGTTCGTTATTCATTGATCATGATTTGGCCCTCCCCTCTGTGCTTAAGCCACGCCCCCTATACTTTAGCCACGCCCCCTATACTTTAGCCACGCCCCCTTTCTCAAATGACCCGTTTGATGAGGTACCTTTGTGTGAGGTATCATTGTTCTCAGCTGAGAGTTCGTTATTCATTGATCATGATTTGGCCCTCTATACTTTAGCCACACCCCCTTTCTCAAATGACCCGTTTGATGAGGTACCTTTGTGTGAGGTATCATTGATCTCAGCTGAGAGTTCGTTATTCATTGATCATGATTTGGCCCTCCCCTCTAAACTTAAGCCACGCCCCCTAAGCTTTAGCCACGCCCCCTATACTTTAGCCACGCCCCCTTTCTCAAATGACCCGTTTGATGAGGTACCTTTGTGTGAGGTATCATTGATCTCAGCTGAGAGTTCGTTATTCATTGATCATGATTTGGCCCTCCCCTCTAAGCTTAAGCCACGCCCCCTATACTTTAGCCACGCCCCCTTTCTCAAATGACCCGTTTGATGAGGTACCTTTGTGTGAGGTATCATTGATCTCAGCTGAGAGTTCGTTATTCATTGATCATGATTTGGCCCTCCCCTCTAAGCTTAAGCCACGCCCCCTAAGCTTTAGCCACGCCCCCTATACTTTAGCCACGCCCCCTTTCTCAAATGACCCGTTTGATGAGGTACCTTTGTGTGAGGTATCATTGATCTCAGCTGAGAGTTTGTTATTCATTGATCATGATTTGGCCCTCCCCTCTAAGCTTAAGCCACGCCCCCTAAGCTTTAGCCACGCCCCCTATACTTTAGCCACGCCCCCTTTCTCAAATGACCCGTTTGATGAGGTACCTTTGTGTGAGGTATCATTGATCTCAGCTGAGAGTTCGTTATTCATTGATCATGATTTGGCCCTCCCCTCTAAGCTTAAGCCACGCCCCCTATACTTTGGCCACGCCCCCTTTCTCAAATAACCCGTTTGATGAGGTACCTTTGTGTGAGGTATCATTGATCTCAGCTGAGAGTTCGTTTTTCATTGATCATGATTTGGCCCTCCCCTCTAAGCTTAAGCCACGCCCCCTAAGCTTTAGCCACTCCCCCTATACTTTAGCCACGCCCCCTTTCTCAAATGACCCGTTTGATGAGGTACCTTTGTGTGAGGTATCATTGATCTCAGCTGAGAGTTCGTTATTCATTGATCATGATTTGGCCCTCCCCTCTAAGCTTAAGCCACGCCCCCTAAGCTTTAGCCACGCCCCCTATACTTTAGCCACGCCCCCTTTCTCAAATGACCCGTTTGATGAGGTACCTTTGTGTGAGGTATCATTGATCTCAGCTGAGAGTTCGTTATTCATTGATCATGATTTGGCCCTCCCCTCTAAGCTTAAGCCACGCCCCCTAAGCTTTAGCCACGCCCCCTATACTTTAGCCACGCCCCCTTTCTCAAATGACCCGTTTGATGAGGTACCTTTGTGTGAGGTATCATTGATCTCAGCTGAGAGTTTGTTATTCATTGATCATGATTTGGCCCTCCCCTCTAAGCTTAAGCCACGCCCCCTAAGCTTTAGCCACGCCCCCTATACTTTAGCCACGCCCCCTTTCTCAAATGACCCGTTTGATGAGGTACCTTTGTGTGAGGTATCATTGATCTCAGCTGAGAGTTCGTTATTCATTGATCATGATTTGGCCCTCCCCTCTAAGCTTAAGCCACGCCCCCTATACTTTGGCCACGCCCCCTTTCTCAAATAACCCGTTTGATGAGGTACCTTTGTGTGAGGTATCATTGATCTCAGCTGAGAGTTCGTTATTCATTGATCATGATTTGGCCCTCCCCTCTGTGCTTAAGCCACGCCCCCTATACTTTAGCCATGCCCCCTATACTTTAGCCACGCCCCCTTTCTCAAATGACCCGTTTGATGAGGTACCTTTGTGTGAGGTATCATTGTTCTCAGCTGAGAGTTCGTTATTCATTGATCATGATTTGGCCCTCTATACTTTAGCCACACCCCCTTTCTCAAATGACCCGTTTGATGAGGTACCTTTGTGTGAGGTATCATTGATCTCAGCTGAGAGTTCGTTATTCATTGATCATGATTTGGCCCTCCCCTCTAAACTTAAGCCACGACCCCTAAGCTTTAGCCACGCCCCCTATACTTTAGCCACGCCCCCTTTCTCAAATGACCCGTTTGATGAGGTACCTTTGTGTGAGGTATCATTGATCTCAGCTGAGAGTTCGTTATTCATTGATCATGATTTGGCCCTCCCCTCTAAGCTTAAGCCACGCCCCCTAAGCTTTAGCCACGCCCCCTATACTTTAGCCACGCCCCCTTTCTCAAATGACCCGTTTGATGAGGTACCTTTGTGTGAGGTATCATTGATCTCAGCTGAGAGTTCGTTATTCATTGATCATGATTTGGCCCTCCCCTCTAAGCTTAAGCCACGCCCCCTAAGCTTTAGCCACGCCCCCTATACTTTAGCCACGCCCCCTTTCTCAAATGACCCGTTTGATGAGGTACCTTTGTGTGAGGTATCATTGATCTCAGCTGAGAGTTTGTTATTCATTGATCATGATTTGGCCCTCCCCTCTAAGCTTAAGCCACGCCCCCTAAGCTTTAGCCACGCCCCCTATACTTTAGCCACGCCCCCTTTCTCAAATGACCCGTTTGATGAGGTACCTTTGTGTGAGGTATCATTGATCTCAGCTGAGAGTTCGTTATTCATTGATCATGATTTGGCCCTCCCCTCTAAGCTTAAGCCACGCCCCCTATACTTTGGCCACGCCCCCTTTCTCAAATAACCCGTTTGATGAGGTACCTTTGTGTGAGGTATCATTGATCTCAGCTGAGAGTTCGTTTTTCATTGATCATGATTTGGCCCTCCCCTCTAAGCTTAAGCCACGCCCCCTAAGCTTTAGCCACGCCCCATATACTTTAGCCACGCCCCCTTTCTCAAATGACCCGTTTGATGAGGTACCTTTGTGTGAGGTATCATTGATCTCAGCTGAGATTTTGTTATTCATTGATCATGATTTGGCCCTCCCCTCTAAGCTTAAGCCACGCCCCCTAAGCTTTAGCCACGCCCCCTATACCTTAGCCACGCCCCCTTTCTCAAATGACCCGTTTGATGAGGTACCTTTGTGTGAGGTATCATTGATCTCAGCTGAGAGTTCGTTATTCATTGATCATGATTTGGCCCTCCCCTCTAAGCTTAAGCCACGCCCCCTAAGCTTTAGCCACGCCCCCTATACTTTAGCCACGCCCCCTTTCTCAAAAGACCCGTTTGATGAGGTACCTTTGTGTGAGGTATCATTGATCTCAGCTGATAGTTCGTTATTCATTGATCATGATTTGGCCCTCCCCTCTAAGCTTAAGCCACGCCCCCTAAGCTTTAGCCACGCCCCCTATACTTTAGCCACGCCCCCTTTCTCAAATGACCCGTTTGATGAGGTACCTTTGTGTGAGGTATCATTGATCTCAGCTGAGAGTTCGTTATTCATTGATCATGATTTGGCCCTCCCCTCTAAGCTTAAGCCACGCCCCCTATACTTTGGCCACGCCCCCTTTCTCAAATAACCCGTTTGATGAGGTACCTTTGTGTGAGGTATCATTGATCTCAGCTGAGAGTTCGTTATTCATTGATCATGATTTGGCCCTCCCCTCTGAGCTTAAGCCACGCCCCCTAAGCTTTAGCCACGCCCCCTATACTTTAGCCACGCCCCCTTTCTCAAATGACCCGTTTGATGAGGTACCTTTGTGTGAGGTATCATTGATCTCAGCTGAGAGTTCGTTATTCATTGATCATGATTTGGCCCTCTATACTTTAGCCACACCCCCTTTCTCAAATGACCCGTTTGATGAGGTACCTTTGTGTGAGGTATCATTGATCTCAGCTGAGATTTCGTTATTCATTGATCATGATTTGGCCCTCCCCTCTAAGCTTAAGCCACGCCCCCTAAGCTTTAGCCACGCCCCCTATACTTTAGCCACGCCCCCTTTCTCAAATGACCCGTTTGATGAGGTACCTTTGTGTGAGGTATAGTTGATCTCAGCTGAGAGTTCGTTATTCATTGATCATGATTTGGCCCTCCCCTCTAAACTTAAGCCACGCCCCCTAAGCTTTAGCCACGCCCCCTATACTTTAGCCACGCCCCCTTTCTCAAATGACCCGTTTGATGAGGTACCTTTGTGTGAGGTATCATTGATCTCAGCTGAGAGTTCGTTATTCATTGATCATGATTTGGCCCTCCCCTCTAAGCTTAAGCCACGCCCCCTATACTTTAGCCACGCCCCCTTTCTCAAATGACCCGTTTGATGAGGTACCTTTGTGTGAGGTATCATTGATCTCAGCTGAGAGTTCGTTATTCATTGATCATGATTTGGCCCTCCCCTCTAAGCTTAAGCCACGCCCCCTAAGCTTTAGCCACGCCCCCTATACTTTAGCCACGCCCCCTTTCTCAAATGACCTTTTTGATGAGGTACCTTTGTGTGAGGTATCATTGATCTCAGCTGAGAGTTTGTTATTCATTGATCATGATTTGGCCCTCCCCTCTAAGCTTAAGCCACGCCCCCTAAGCTTTAGCCACGCCCCCTATACTTTAGCCACGCCCCCTTTCTCAAATGACCCGTTTGATGAGGTACCTTTGTGTGAGGTATCATTGATCTCAGCTGAGAGTTCGTTATTCATTGATCATGATTTGGCCCTCTGTACTTTAGCCACACCCCCTTTCTCAAATGACCCGTT
The DNA here is from genome assembly GCA_023566125.1 of Zingel zingel. Classification (NCBI taxonomy): domain Eukaryota; kingdom Metazoa; phylum Chordata; class Actinopteri; order Perciformes; family Percidae; genus Zingel; species Zingel zingel. The sequence goes on along the minus strand of CM042318.1, from coordinate 35,529,110 downwards.
TGATGAGGTACCTTTGTGTGAGGTATCATTGTTCTCAGCTGAGAGTTCGTTATTCATTGATCATGATTTGGCCCTCTATACTTTAGCCACACCCCCTTTCTCAAATGACCCGTTTGATGAGGTACCTTTGTGTGAGGTATCATTGATCTCAGCTGAGAGTTCGTTATTCATTGATCATGATTTGGCCCTCCCCTCTAAACTTAAGCCACGACCCCTAAGCTTTAGCCACGCCCCCTATACTTTAGCCACGCCCCCTTTCTCAAATGACCCGTTTGATGAGGTACCTTTGTGTGAGGTATCATTGATCTCAGCTGAGAGTTCGTTATTCATTGATCATGATTTGGCCCTCCCCTCTAAGCTTAAGCCACGCCCCCTATACTTTAGCCACGCCCCCTTTCTCAAATGACCCGTTTGATGAGGTACCTTTGTGTGAGGTATCATTGATCTCAGCTGAGAGTTCGTTATTCATTGATCATGATTTGGCCCTCCCCTCTAAGCTTAAGCCACGCCCCCTAAGCTTTAGCCACGCCCCCTATACTTTAGCCACGCCCCCTTTCTCAAATGACCCGTTTGATGAGGTACCTTTGTGTGAGGTATCATTGATCTCAGCTGAGAGTTTGTTATTCATTGATCATGATTTGGCCCTCCCCTCTAAGCTTAAGCCACGCCCCCTAAGCTTTAGCCACGCCCCCTATACTTTAGCCACGCCCCCTTTCTCAAATGACCCGTTTGATGAGGTACCTTTGTGTGAGGTATCATTGATCTCAGCTGAGAGTTCGTTATTCATTGATCATGATTTGGCCCTCCCCTCTAAGCTTAAGCCACGCCCCCTATACTTTGGCCACGCCCCCTTTCTCAAATAACCCGTTTGATGAGGTACCTTTGTGTGAGGTATCATTGATCTCAGCTGAGAGTTCGTTTTTCATTGATCATGATTTGGCCCTCCCCTCTAAGCTTAAGCCACGCCCCCTAAGCTTTAGCCACGCCCCCTATACTTTAGCCACGCCCCCTTTCTCAAATGACCCGTTTGATGAGGTACCTTTGTGTGAGGTATCATTGATCTCAGCTGAGATTTTGTTATTCATTGATCATGATTTGGCCCTCCCCTCTAAGCTTAAGCCACGCCCCCTAAGCTTTAGCCACGCCCCCTATACCTTAGCCACGCCCCCTTTCTCAAATGACCCGTTTGATGAGGTACCTTTGTGTGAGGTATCATTGATCTCAGCTGAGAGTTCGTTATTCATTGATCATGATCTGGCCCTCCCCTCTAAGCTTAAGCCACGCCCCCTAAGCTTTAGCCACGCCCCCTATACTTTAGCCACGCCCCCTTTCTCAAATGACCCGTTTGATGAGGTACCTTTGTGTGAGGTATCATTGATCTCAGCTGAGAGTTCGTTATTCATTGATCATGATTTGGCCCTCCCCTCTAAGCTTAAGCCACGCCCCCTAAGCTTTAGCCACGCCCCCTATACTTTAGCCACGCCCCCTTTCTCAAATGACCCGTTTGATGAGGTACCTTTGTGTGAGGTATCATTGATCTCAGCTGAGAGTTCGTTATTCATTGATCATGATTTGGCCCTCCCCTCTAAGCTTAAGCCACGCCCCCTATACTTTGGCCACGCCCCCTTTCTCAAATAACCCGTTTGATGAGGTACCTTTGTGTGAGGTATCATTGATCTCAGCTGAGAGTTCGTTATTCATTGATCATGATTTGGCCCTCCCCTCTGAGCTTAAGCCACGCCCCCTAAGCTTTAGCCACGCCCCCTATACTTTAGCCACGCCCCCTTTCTCAAATGACCCGTTTGATGAGGTACCTTTGTGTGAGGTATCATTGATCTCAGCTGAGAGTTCGTTATTCATTGATCATGATTTGGCCCTCTATACTTTAGCCACACCCCCTTTCTCAAATGACCCGTTTGATGAGGTACCTTTGTGTGAGGTATCATTGATCTCAGCTGAGATTTCGTTATTCATTGATCATGATTTGGCCCTCCCCTCTAAGCTTAAGCCACGCCCCCTAAGCTTTAGCCACGCCCCCTATACTTTAGCCACGCCCCCTTTCTCAAATGACCCGTTTGATGAGGTACCTTTGTGTGAGGTATAGTTGATCTCAGCTGAGAGTTCGTTATTCATTGATCATGATTTGGCCCTCCCCTCTAAACTTAAGCCACGCCCCCTAAGCTTTAGCCACGCCCCCTATACTTTAGCCACGCCCCCTTTCTCAAATGACCCGTTTGATGAGGTACCTTTGTGTGAGGTATCATTGATCTCAGCTGAGAGTTCGTTATTCATTGATCATGATTTGGCCCTCCCCTCTAAGCTTAAGCCACGCCCCCTATACTTTAGCCACGCCCCCTTTCTCAAATGACCCGTTTGATGAGGTACCTTTGTGTGAGGTATCATTGATCTCAGCTGAGAGTTCGTTATTCATTGATCATGATTTGGCCCTCCCCTCTAAGCTTAAGCCACGCCCCCTAAGCTTTAGCCACGCCCCCTATACTTTAGCCACGCCCCCTTTCTCAAATGACCCGTTTGATGAGGTACCTTTGTGTGAGGTATCATTGATCTCAGCTGAGAGTTTGTTATTCATTGATCATGATTTGGCCCTCCCCTCTAAGCTTAAGCCACGCCCCCTAAGCTTTAGCCACGCCCCCTATACTTTAGCCATGCCCCCTTTCTCAAATGACCCGTTTGATGAGGTACCTTTGTGTGAGGTATCATTGATCTCAGCTGAGAGTTCGTTATTCATTGATCATGATTTGGCCCTCTGTACTTTAGCCACACCCCCTTTCTCAAATGACCCGTTTGATGAGGTACCTTTGTGTGAGGTATCATTGATCTCAGCTGAGAGTTCGTTATTCATTGATCATGATTTGGCCCTCCCCTCTACACTTAAGCCACGCCCCCTAAGCTTTAACAACGCCCCCTATACTTTAGCCACGCCCCCTTTCTCAAATGACCCGTTTGATGAGGTACCTTTGTGTGAGGTATCATTGATCTCAGCTGAGAGTTCGTTATTCATTGATCATGATTTGGCCCTCTGTACTTTAGCCACACCCCCTTTCTCAAATGACCCGTTTGATGAGGTACCTTTGTGTGAGGTATCATTGATCTCAGCTGAGAGTTCGTTATTCATTGATCATGATTTGGCCCTCCCCTCTACACTTAAGCCACGCCCCCTAAGCTTTAACAACGCCCCCTATACTTTAGCCACGCCCCCTTTCTCAAATGACCCGTTTGATGAGGTACCTTTGTGTGAGGTATCATTGATCTCAGCTGAGAGTTCGTTATTCATTGATCATGATTTGGCCCTCCCCTCTAAGCTTAAGCCACGCCCCCTAAGCTTTAGCCACGCCCCCTATACTTTAGCCACGCCCCCTTTCTCAAATGACCCGTTTGATGAGGTACCTTTGTGTGAGGTATAGTTGATCTCAGCTGAGAGTTCGTTATTCATTGATCATGATTTGGCCCTCCCCTCTAAACTTAAGCCACGCCCCCTAAGCTTTAGCCACGCCCCCTATACTTTAGCCACGCCCCCTTTCTCAAATGACCCGTTTGATGAGGTACCTTTGTGTGAGGTATCATTGATCTCAGCTGAGAGTTCGTTATTCATTGATCATGATTTGGCCCTCCCCTCTAAGCTTAAGCCACGCCCCCTATACTTTAGCCACGCCCCCTTTCTCAAATGACCCGTTTGTTCAGGTACCTTTGTGTGAGGTATCATTGATCTCAGCTGAGAGTTCGTTATTCATTGATCATGATTTGGCCCTCCCCTCTAAGCTTAAGCCACGCCCCCTAAGCTTTAGCCACGCCCCCTATACTTTAGCCACGCCCCCTTTCTCAAATGACCCGTTTGATGAGGTACCTTTGTGTGAGGTATCATTGATCTCAGCTGAGAGTTTGTTATTCATTGATCATGATTTGGCCCTCCCCTCTAAGCTTAAGCCACGCCCCCTAAGCTTTAGCCACGCCCCCTATACTTTAGCCACGCCCCCTTTCTCAAATGACCCGTTTGATGAGGTACCTTTGTGTGAGGTATCATTGATCTCAGCTGAGAGTTCGTTATTCATTGATCATGATTTGGCCCTCTGTACTTTAGCCACACCCCCTTTCTCAAATGACCCGTTTGATGAGGTACCTTTGTGTGAGGTATCATTGATCTCAGCTGAGAGTTCGTTATTCATTGATCATGATTTGGCCCTCCCCTCTAAGCTTAAGCCACGCCCCCTAAGCTTTAGCCACGCCCCCTATACTTTAGCCACGCCCCCTTTCTCAAATGACCCGTTTGATGAGGTACCTTTGTGTGAGGTATCATTGATCTCAGCTGAGAGTTCGTTATTCATTGATCATGATTTGGCCCTCCCCTCTACACTTAAGCCACGCCCCCTAAGCTTTAACAACGCCCCCTATACTTTAGCCACGCCCCCTTTCTCAAATGACCCGTTTGATGAGGTACCTTTGTGTGAGGTATCATTGATCTCAGCTGAGAGTTCGTTATTCATTGATCATGATTTGGCCCTCTGTACTTTAGCCACACCCCCTTTCTCAAATGACCCGTTTGATGAGGTACCTTTGTGTGAGGTATCATTGATCTCAGCTGAGAGTTCGTTATTCATTGATCATGATTTGGCCCTCCCCTCTACACTTAAGCCACGCCCCCTAAGCTTTAACAACGCCCCCTATACTTTAGCCACGCCCCCTTTCTCAAATGACCCGTTTGATGAGGTACCTTTGTGTGAGGTATCATTGATCTCAGCTGAGAGTTCGTTATTCATTGATCATGATTTGGCCCTCCCCTCTAAGCTTAAGCCACGCCCCCTATACTTTAGCCACGCCCCCTTTCTCAAATGACCCGTTTGATGAGGTACCTTTGTGTGAGGTATCATTGATCTCAGCTGAGAGTTCGTTATTCATTGATCATGATTTGGCCCTCCCCTCTAAGCTTAAGCCACGCCCCCTAAGCTTTAGCCACGCCCCCTATACTTTAGCCACGCCCCCTTTCTCAAATGACCCGTTTGATGAGGTACCTTTGTGTGAGGTATCATTGATCTCAGCTGAGAGTTTGTTATTCATTGATCATGATTTGGCCCTCCCCTCTAAGCTTAAGCCACGCCCCCTAAGCTTTAGCCACGCCCCCTATACTTTAGCCACGCCCCCTTTCTCAAATGACCCGTTTGATGAGGTACCTTTGTGTGAGGTATCATTGATCTCAGCTGAGAGTTCGTTATTCATTGATCATGATTTGGCCCTCCCCTCTAAGCTTAAGCCACGCCCCCTATACTTTGGCCACGCCCCCTTTCTCAAATAACCCGTTTGATGAGGTACCTTTGTGTGAGGTATCATTGATCTCAGCTGAGAGTTCGTTATTCATTGATCATGATTTGGCCCTCCCCTCTGAGCTTAAGCCACGCCCCCTATACTTTAGCCACGCCCCCTATACTTTAGCCACGCCCCCTTTCTCAAATGACCCGTTTGATGAGGTACCTTTGTGTGAGGTATCATTGATCTCAGCTGAGAGTTCGTTATTCATTGATCATGATTTGGCCCTCTATACTTTAGCCACACCCCCTTTCTCAAATGACCCGTTTGATGAGGTACCTTTGTGTGAGGTATCATTGATCTCAGCTGAGAGTTCGTTATTCATTGATCATGATTTGGCCCTCCCCTCTAAACTTAAGCCACGCCCCCTAAGCTTTAGCCACGCCCCCTATACTTTAGCCACGCCCCCTTTCTCAAATGACCCGTTTGATGAGGTACCTTTGTGTGAGGTATCATTGATCTCAGCTGAGAGTTCGTTATTCATTGATCATGATTTGGCCCTCCCCTCTAAGCTTAAGCCACGCCCCCTATACTTTAGCCACGCCCCCTTTCTCAAATGACCCGTTTGATGAGGTACCTTTGTGTGAGGTATCATTGATCTCAGCTGAGAGTTCGTTATTCACTGATCATGATTTGGCCCTCCCCTCTAAGCTTAAGCCACGCCCCCTAAGCTTTAGCCACGCCCCCTATACTTTAGCCACGCCCCCTTTCTCAAATGACCCGTTTGATGAGGTACCTTTGTGTGAGGTATCATTGATCTCAGCTGAGAGTTTGTTATTCATTGATCATGATTTGGCCCTCCCCTCTAAGCTTAAGCCACGCCCCCTAAGCTTTAGCCACGCCCCCTATACTTTAGCCACGCCCCCTTTCTCAAATGACCCGTTTGATGAGGTACCTTTGTGTGAGGTATCATTGATCTCAGCTGAGAGTTCGTTATTCATTGATCATGATTTGGCCCTCCCCTCTAAGCTTAAGCCACGCCCCCTATACTTTGGCCACGCCCCCTTTCTCAAATAACCCGTTTGATGAGGTACCTTTGTGTGAGGTATCATTGATCTCAGCTGAGAGTTCGTTTTTCATTGATCATGATTTGGCCCTCCCCTCTAAGCTTAAGCCACGCCCCCTAAGCTTTAGCCACGCCCCCTATACTTTAGCCACGCCCCCTTTCTCAAATGACCCGTTTGATGAGGTACCTTTGTGTGAGGTATCATTGATCTCAGCTGAGATTTTGTTATTCATTGATCATGATTTGGCCCTCCCCTCTAAGCTTAAGCCACGCCCCCTAAGCTTTAGCCACGCCCCCTATACCTTAGCCACGCCCCCTTTCTCAAATGACCCGTTTGATGAGGTACCTTTGTGTGAGGTATCATTGATCTCAGCTGAGAGTTCGTTATTCATTGATCATGATTTGGCCCTCCCCTCTAAGCTTAAGCCACGCCCCCTAAGCTTTAGCCACGCCCCCTATACTTTAGCCACGCCCCCTTTCTCAAATGACCCGTTTGATGAGGTACCTTTGTGTGAGGTATCATTGATCTCAGCTGAGAGTTCGTTATTCATTGATCATGATTTGGCCCTCCCCTCTAAGCTTAAGCCACGCCCCCTAAGCTTTAGCCACGCCCCCTATACTTTAGCCACGCCCCCTTTCTCAAATGACCCGTTTGATGAGGTACCTTTGTGTGAGGTATCATTGATCTCAGCTGAGAGTTCGTTATTCATTGATCATGATTTGGCCCTCCCCTCTAAGCTTAAGCCACGCCCCCTATACTTTGGCCACGCCCCCTTTCTCAAATAACCCGTTTGATGAGGTACCTTTGTGTGAGGTATCATTGATCTCAGCTGAGAGTTCGTTATTCATTGATCATGATTTGGCCCTCCCCTCTGAGCTTAAGCCACGCCCCCTAAGCTTTAGCCACGCCCCCTATACTTTAGCCACGCCCCCTTTCTCAAATGACCCGTTTGATGAGGTACCTTTGTGTGAGGTATCATTGATCTCAGCTGAGAGTTCGTTATTCATTGATCATGATTTGGCCCTCTATACTTTAGCCACACCCCCTTTCTCAAATGACCCGTTTGATGAGGTACCTTTGTGTGAGGTATCATTGATCTCAGCTGAGATTTCGTTATTCATTGATCATGATTTGGCCCTCCCCTCTAAGCTTAAGCCACGCCCCCTAAGCTTTAGCCACGCCCCCTATACTTTAGCCACGCCCCCTTTCTCAAATGACCCGTTTGATGAGGTACCTTTGTGTGAGGTATCATTGATCTCAGCTGAGAGTTCGTTATTCATTGATCATGATTTGGCCCTAAACCCTCTAAACTTAAGCCACGCCCCCTAAGCTTTAGCCACGCCCCCTATACTTTAGCCACGCCCCCTTTCTCAAATGACCCGTTTGATGAGGTACCTTTGTGTGAGGTATCATTGATCTCAGCTGAGAGTTCGTTATTCATTGATCATGATTTGGCCCTCCCCTCTAAGCTTAAGCCACGCCCCCTATACTTTAGCCACGCCCCCTTCCTCAAATGACCCGTTTGATGAGGTACCTTTGTGTGAGGTATCATTGATCTCAGCTGAGAGTTCGTTATTCATTGATCATGATTTGGCCCTCCCCTCTAAGCTTAAGCCACGCCCCCTAAGCTTTAGCCACGCCCCCTATACTTTAGCCACGCCCCCTTTCTCAAATGACCCGTTTGATGAGGTACCTTTGTGTGAGGTATCATTGATCTCAGCTGAGAGTTTGTTATTCATTGATCATGATTTGGCCCTCCCCTCTAAGCTTAAGCCACGCCCCCTAAGCTTTAGCCACGCCCCCTATACTTTAGCCACGCCCCCTTTCTCAAATGACCCGTTTGATGAGGTACCTTTGTGTGAGGTATCATTGATCTCAGCTGAGAGTTCGTTATTCATTGATCATGATTTGGCCCTCTGTACTTTAGCCACACCCCCTTTCTCAAATGACCCGTTTGATGAGGTACCTTTGTGTGAGGTATCATTGATCTCAGCTGAGAGTTCGTTATTCATTGATCATGATTTGGCCCTCCCCTCTAAGCTTAAGCCACGCCCCCTAAGCTTTAGCCACGCCCCCTATACTTTAGCCACGCCCCCTTTCTCAAATGACCCGTTTGATGAGGTACCTTTGTGTGAGGTATCATTGATCTCAGCTGAGAGTTCGTTATTCATTGATCATGATTTGGCCCTCCCCTCTACACTTAAGCCACGCCCCCTAAGCTTTAGCCACGCCCCCTATACTTTAGCCACGCCCCCTTTCTCAAATGACCCGTTTGATGAGGTACCTTTGTGTGAGGTATCATTGATCTCAGCTGAGAGTTCGTTATTCATTGATCATGATTTGGCCCTCCCCTCTAAGCTTAAGCCACGCCCCCTATACTTTAGCCACGCCCCCTTTCTCAAATGACCCGTTTGATGAGGTACCTTTGTGTGAGGTATCATTGATCTCAGCTGAGAGATCGTTATTCATTGATCATGATTTGGCCCTCCCCTCTAAGCTTAAGCCACGCCCCCTAAGCTTTAGCCACGCCCCCTATACTTTAGCCACGCCCCCTTTCTCAAATGACCCGTTTGATGAGGTACCTTTGTGTGAGGTATCATTGATCTCAGCTGAGAGTTTGTTATTCATTGATCATGATTTGGCCCTCCCTTCTAAGCTTAAGCCACGCCCCCTAAGCTTTAGCCACGCCCCCTATACTTTAGCCACGCCCCCTTTCTCAAATGACCCGTTTGATGAGGTACCTTTGTGTGAGGTATCATTGATCTCAGCTGAGAGTTCGTTATTCATTGATCATGATTTGGCCCTCCCCTCTAAGCTTAAGCCACGCCCCCTATACTTTGGCCACGCCCCCTTTCTCAAATAACCCGTTTGATGAGGTACCTTTGTGTGAGGTATCATTGATCTCAGCTGAGAGTTCGTTATTCATTGATCATGATTTGGCCCTCCCCTCTAAGCTTAAGCCACGCCCCCTATACTTTAGCCACGCCCCCTTTCTCAAATGACCCGTTTGATGAGGTACCTTTGTGTGAGGTATCATTGATCTCAGCTGAGAGTTCGTTATTCATTGATCATGATTTGGCCCTCCCCTCTAAGCTTAAGCCACGCCCCCTAAGCTTTAGCCACGCCCCCTATACTTTAGCCACGCCCCCTTTCTCAAATGACCCGTTTGATGAGGTACCTTTGTGTGAGGTATCATTGATCTCAGCTGAGAGTTTGTTATTCATTGATCATGATTTGGCCCTCCCCTCTAAGCTTAAGCCACGCCCCCTAAGCTTTAGCCACGCCCCCTATACTTTAGCCACGCCCCCTTTCTCAAATGACCCGTTTGATGAGGTACCTTTGTGTGAGGTATCATTGATCTCAGCTGAGAGTTCGTTATTCATTGATCATGATTTGGCCCTCTGTACTTTAGCCACACCCCCTTTCTCAAATGACCCGTTTGATGAGGTACCTTTGTGTGAGGTATCATTGATCTCAGCAGAGAGTTCGTTATTCATTGATCATGATTTGGCCCTCCCCTCTAAGCTTAAGCCACGCCCCCTAAGCTTTAGCCACGCCCCCTATACTTTAGCCACGCCCCCTTTCTCAAATGACCCGTTTGATGAGGTACCTTTGTGTGAGGTATCATTGATCTCAGCTGAGAGTTCGTTATTCATTGATCATGATTTGGCCCTCCCCTCTACACTTAAGCCACGCCCCCTAAGCTTTAACAACGCCCCCTATACTTTAGCCACGCCCCCTTTCTCAAATGACCCGTTTGATGAGGTACCTTTGTGTGAGGTATCATTGATCTCAGCTGAGAGTTCGTTATTCATTGATCATGATTTGGCCCTCTGTACTTTAGCCACACCCCCTTTCTCAAATGACCCGTTTGATGAGGTACCTTTGTGTGAGGTATCATTGATCTCAGCTGAGAGTTCGTTATTCATTGATCATGATTTGGCCCTCCCCTCTACACTTAAGCCACGCCCCCTAAGCTTTAACAACGCCCCCTATACTTTAGCCACGCCCCCTTTCTCAAATGACCCGTTTGATGAGGTACCTTTGTGTGAGGTATCATTGATCTCAGCTGAGAGTTCGTTATTCATTGATCATGATTTGGCCCTCCCCTCTAAGCTTAAGCCACGCCCCCTAAGCTTTAGCCACGCCCCCTATACTTTAGCCACGCCCCCTTTCTCAAATGACCCGTTTGATGAGGTACCTTTGTGTGAGGTATCATTGATCTCAGCTGAGAGTTCGTTATTCATTGATCATGATTTGGCCCTCCCCTCTAAGCTTAAGCCACGCCCCCTAAGCTTTAGCCACGCCCCCTATACTTTAGCCACGCCCCCTTTCTCAAATGACCCGTTTGATGAGGTACCTTTGTGTGAGGTATCATTGATCTCAGCTGAGAGTTCGTTATTCATTGATCATGATTTGGCCCTCCCCTCTGAGCTTAAGCCACGCCCCCTAAGCTTTAGCCACGCCCCCTATACTTTAGCCACGCCCCCTTTCTCAAATGACCCGTTTGATGAGGTACCTTTGTGTGAGGTATCATTGATCTCAGCTGAGAGTTCGTTATTCATTGATCATGATTTGGCCCTCTATACTTTAGCCACACCCCCTTTCTCAAATGACCCGTTTGATGAGGTACCTTTGTGTGAGGTATCATTGATATCAGCTGAGATTTCGTTATTCATTGATCATGATTTGGCCCTCCCCTCTAAGCTTAAGCCACGCCCCCTAAGCTTTAGCCACGCCCCCTATACTTTAGCCACGCCCCCTTTCTCAAATGACCCGTTTGATGAGGTACCTTTGTGTGAGGTATCATTGATCTCAGCTGAGAGTTCGTTATTCATTGATCATGATTTGGCCCTCCCCTCTAAGCTTAAGCCACGCCCCCTATACTTTAGCCACGCCCCCTTTCTCAAATGACCCGTTTGATGAGGTACCTTTGTGTGAGGTATCATTGATCTCAGCTGAGAGTTCGTTATTCATTGATCATGATTTGGCCCTCCCCTCTAAGCTTAAGCCACGCCCCCTAAGCTTTAGCCACGCCCCCTATACTTTAGCCACGCCCCCTTTCTCAAATGACCCGTTTGATGAGGTACCTTTGTGTGAGGTATCATTGATCTCAGCTGAGAGTTTGTTATTCATTGATCATGATTTGGCCCTCCCCTCTAAGCTTAAGCCACGCCCCCTAAGCTTTAGCCACGCCCCCTATACTTTAGCCACGCCCCCTTTCTCAAATGACCCGTTTGATGAGGTACCTTTGTGTGAGGTATCATTGATCTCAGCTGAGAGTTCGTTATTCATTGATCATGATTTGGCCCCCTATACTTTAGCCACGCCCCCTTTCTCAAATGACCCGTTTGATGAGGTACCTTTGTGTGAGGTATCATTGATCTCAGCTGAGAGTTCGTTATTCATTGATCATGATTTGGCCCTCCCCTCTACACTTAAGCCACGCCCCCTAAGCTTTAACAACGCCCCCTATACTTTAGCCACGCCCCCTTTCTCAAATGACCCGTTTGATGAGGTACCTTTGTGTGAGGTATCATTGATCTCAGCTGAGAGTTCGTTATTCATTGATCATGATTTGGCCCTCTGTACTTTAGCCACACCCCCTTTCTCAAATGACCCGTTTGATGAGGTACCTTTGTGTGAGGTATCATTGATCTCAGCTGAGAGTTCGTTATTCATTGATCATGATTTGGCCCTCCCCTCTACACTTAAGCCACGCCCCCTAAGCTTTAACAACGCCCCCTATACTTTAGCCACGCCCCCTTTCTCAAATGACCCGTTTGATGAGGTACCTTTGTGTGAGGTATCATTGATCTCAGCTGAGAGTTCGTTATTCATTGATCATGATTTGGCCCTCCCCTCTAAGCTTAAGCCACGCCCCCTATACTTTAGCCACGCCCCCTTTCTCAAATGACCCGTTTGATGAGGTACCTTTGTGTGAGGTATCATTGATCTCAGCTGAGAGTTCGTTATTCATTGATCATGATTTGGCCCTCCCCTCTAAGCTTAAGCCACGCCCCCTAAGCTTTAGCCACGCCCCCTATACTTTAGCCACGCCCCCTTTCTCAAATGACCCGTTTGATGAGGTACCTTTGTGTGAGGTATCATTGATCTCAGCTGAGAGTTTGTTATTCATTGATCATGATTTGGCCCTCCCCTCTAAGCTTAAGCCACGCCCCCTAAGCTTTAGCCACGCCCCCTATACTTTAGCCACGCCCCCTTTCTCAAATGACCCGTTTGATGAGGTACCTTTGTGTGAGGTATCATTGATCTCAGCTGAGAGTTCGTTATTCATTGATCATGATTTGGCCCTCCCCTCTAAGCTTAAGCCACGCCCCCTATACTTTGGCCACGCCCCCTTTCTCAAATAACCCGTTTGATGAGGTACCTTTGTGTGAGGTATCATTGATCTCAGCTGAGAGTTCGTTATTCATTGATCATGATTTGGCCCTCCCCTCTGAGCTTAAGCCACGCCCCCTATACTTTAGCCACGCCCCCTATACTTTAGCCACGCCCCCTTTCTCAAATGACCCGTTTGATGAGGTACCTTTGTGTGAGGTATCATTGATCTCAGCTGAGAGTTCGTTATTCATTGATCATGATTTGGCCCTCTATACTTTAGCCACACCCCCTTTCTCAAATGACCCGTTTGATGAGGTACCTTTGTGTGAGGTATCATTGATCTCAGCTGAGAGTTCGTTATTCATTGATCATGATTTGGCCCTCCCCTCTAAACTTAAGCCACGCCCCCTAAGCTTTAGCCACGCCCCCTATACTTTAGCCACGCCCCCTTTCTCAAATGACCCGTTTGATGAGGTACCTTTGTGTGAGGTATCATTGATCTCAGCTGAGAGTTCGTTATTCATTGATCATGATTTGGCCCTCCCCTCTAAGCTTAAGCCACGCCCCCTATACTTTAGCCAAGCCCCCTTTCTCAAATGACCCGTTTGATGAGGTACCTTTGTGTGAGGTATCATTGATCTCAGCTGAGAGTTCGTTATTCATTGATCATGATTTGGCCCTCCCCTCTAAGCTTAAGCCACGCCCCCTATACTTTGGCCACGCCCCCTTTCTCAAATAACCCGTTTGATGAGGTACCTTTGTGTGAGGTATCATTGATCTCAGCTGAGAGTTCGTTATTCATTGATCATGATTTGGCCCTCCCCTCTGAGCTTAAGCCACGCCCCCTAAGCTTTAGCCACGCCCCCTATACTTTAGCCACGCCCCCTTTCTCAAATGACCCGTTTGATGAGGTACCTTTGTGTGAGGTATCATTGATCTCAGCTGAGAGTTCGTTATTCATTGATCATGATTTGGCCCTCTATACTTTAGCCACACCCCCTTTCTCAAATGACCCGTTTGATGAGGTACCTTTGTGTGAGGTATCATTGATCTCAGCTGAGATTTCGTTATTCATTGATCATGATTTGGCCCTCCCCTCTAAGCTTAAGCCACGCCCCCTAAGCTTTAGCCACGCCCCCTATACTTTAGCCACGCCCCCTTTCTCAAATGACCCGTTTGATGAGGTACCTTTGTGTGAGGTATCATTGATCTCAGCTGAGAGTTCGTTATTCATTGATCATGATTTGGCCCTAAACCCTCTAAACTTAAGCCACGCCCCCTAAGCTTTAGCCACGCCCCCTATACTTTAGCCACGCCCCCTTTCTCAAATGACCCGTTTGATGAGGTACCTTTGTGTGAGGTATCATTGATCTCAGCTGAGAGTTCGTTATTCATTGATCATGATTTGGCCCTCCCCTCTAAGCTTAAGCCACGCCCCCTATACTTTAGCCACGCCCCCTTCCTCAAATGACCCGTTTGATGAGGTACCTTTGTGTGAGGTATCATTGATCTCAGCTGAGAGTTCGTTATTCATTGATCATGATTTGGCCCTCCCCTCTAAGCTTAAGCCACGCCCCCTAAGCTTTAGCCACGCCCCCTATACTTTAGCCACGCCCCCTTTCTCAAATGACCCGTTTGATGAGGTACCTTTGTGTGAGGTATCATTGATCTCAGCTGAGAGTTTGTTATTCATTGATCATGATTTGGCCCTCCCCTCTAAGCTTAAGCCACGCCCCCTAAGCTTTAGCCACGCCCCCTATACTTTAGCCACGCCCCCTTTCTCAAATGACCCGTTTGATGAGGTACCTTTGTGTGAGGTATCATTGATCTCAGCTGAGAGTTCGTTATTCATTGATCATGATTTGGCCCTCTGTACTTTAGCCACGCCCCCTTTCTCAAATGACCCGTTTGATGAGGTACCTTTGTGTGAGGTATCATTGATCTCAGCTGAGAGTTTGTTATTCATTGATCATGATTTGGCCCTCCCCTCTAAGCTTAAGCCACGCCCCCTAAGCTTTAGCCACGCCCCCTATACTTTAGCCACGCCCCCTTTCTCAAATGACCCGTTTGATGAGGTACCTTTGTGTGAGGTATCATTGATCTCAGCTGAGAGTTCGTTATTCATTGATCATGATTTGGCCCTCTGTACTTTAGCCACACCCCCTTTCTCAAATGACCCGTTTGATGAGGTACCTTTGTGTGAGGTATCATTGATCTCAGCTGAGAGTTCGTTATTCATTGATCATGATTTGGCCCTCCCCTCTAAGCTTAAGCCACGCCCCCTAAGCTTTAGCCACGCCCCCTATACTTTAGCCACGCCCCCTTTCTCAAATGACCCGTTTGATGAGGTACCTTTGTGTGAGGTATCATTGATCTCAGCTGAGAGTTTGTTATTCATTGATCATGATTTGGCCCTCCCCTCTAAGCTTAAGCCACGCCCCCTAAGCTTTAGCCACGCCCCCTATACTTTAGCCACGCCCCCTTTCTCAAATGACCCGTTTGATGAGGTACCTTTGTGTGAGGTATCATTGATCTCAGCTGAGAGTTCGTTATTCATTGATCATGATTTGGCCCTCTGTACTTTAGCCACACCCCCTTTCTCAAATGACCCGTTTGATGAGGTACCTTTGTGTGAGGTATCATTGATCTCAGCTGAGAGTTCGTTATTCATTGATCATGATTTGGCCCTCCCCTCTAAGCTTAAGCCACGCCCCCTAAGCTTTAGCCACGCCCCCTATACTTTAGCCACGCCCCCTTTCTCAAATGACCCGTTTGATGAGGTACCTTTGTGTGAGGTATCATTGATCTCAGCTGAGAGTTCGTTATTCATTGATCATGATTTGGCCCTCCCCTCTACACTTAAGCCACGCCCCCTAAGCTTTAGCCACGCCCCCTATACTTTAGCCACGCCCCCTTTCTCAAATGACCCGTTTGATGAGGTACCTTTGTGTGAGGTATCATTGATCTCAGCTGAGAGTTCGTTATTCATTGATCATGATTTGGCCCTCCCCTCTAAGCTTAAGCCACGCCCCCTATACTTTAGCCACGCCCCCTTTCTCAAATGACCCGTTTGATGAGGTACCTTTGTGTGAGGTATCATTGATCTCAGCTGAGAGATCGTTATTCATTGATCATGATTTGGCCCTCCCCTCTAAGCTTAAGCCACGCCCCCTAAGCTTTAGCCACGCCCCCTATACTTTAGCCACGCCCCCTTTCTCAAATGACCCGTTTGATGAGGTACCTTTGTGTGAGGTATCATTGATCTCAGCTGAGAGTTTGTTATTCATTGATCATGATTTGGCCCTCCCTTCTAAGCTTAAGCCACGCCCCCTAAGCTTTAGCCACGCCCCCTATACTTTAGCCACGCCCCCTTTCTCAAATGACCCGTTTGATGAGGTACCTTTGTGTGAGGTATCATTGATCTCAGCTGAGAGTTCGTTATTCATTGATCATGATTTGGCCCTCCCCTCTAAGCTTAAGCCACGCCCCCTATACTTTGGCCACGCCCCCTTTCTCAAATAACCCGTTTGATGAGGTACCTTTGTGTGAGGTATCATTGATCTCAGCTGAGAGTTCGTTATTCATTGATCATGATTTGGCCCTCCCCTCTAAGCTTAAGCCACGCCCCCTATACTTTAGCCACGCCCCCTTTCTCAAATGACCCGTTTGATGAGGTACCTTTGTGTGAGGTATCATTGATCTCAGCTGAGAGTTCGTTATTCATTGATCATGATTTGGCCCTCCCCTCTAAGCTTAAGCCACGCCCCCTAAGCTTTAGCCACGCCCCCTATACTTTAGCCACGCCCCCTTTCTCAAATGACCCGTTTGATGAGGTACCTTTGTGTGAGGTATCATTGATCTCAGCTGAGAGTTTGTTATTCATTGATCATGATTTGGCCCTCCCCTCTAAGCTTAAGCCACGCCCCCTAAGCTTTAGCCACGCCCCCTATACTTTAGCCACGCCCCCTTTCTCAAATGACCCGTTTGATGAGGTACCTTTGTGTGAGGTATCATTGATCTCAGCTGAGAGTTCGTTATTCATTGATCATGATTTGGCCCTCTGTACTTTAGCCACACCCCCTTTCTCAAATGACCCGTTTGATGAGGTACCTTTGTGTGAGGTATCATTGATCTCAGCAGAGAGTTCGTTATTCATTGATCATGATTTGGCCCTCCCCTCTAAGCTTAAGCCACGCCCCCTAAGCTTTAGCCACGCCCCCTATACTTTAGCCACGCCCCCTTTCTCAAATGACCCGTTTGATGAGGTACCTTTGTGTGAGGTATCATTGATCTCAGCTGAGAGTTCGTTATTCATTGATCATGATTTGGCCCTCCCCTCTACACTTAAGCCACGCCCCCTAAGCTTTAACAACGCCCCCTATACTTTAGCCACGCCCCCTTTCTCAAATGACCCGTTTGATGAGGTACCTTTGTGTGAGGTATCATTGATCTCAGCTGAGAGTTCGTTATTCATTGATCATGATTTGGCCCTCTGTACTTTAGCCACACCCCCTTTCTCAAATGACCCGTTTGATGAGGTACCTTTGTGTGAGGTATCATTGATCTCAGCTGAGAGTTCGTTATTCATTGATCATGATTTGGCCCTCCCCTCTACACTTAAGCCACGCCCCCTAAGCTTTAACAACGCCCCCTATACTTTAGCCACGCCCCCTTTCTCAAATGACCCGTTTGATGAGGTACCTTTGTGTGAGGTATCATTGATCTCAGCTGAGAGTTCGTTATTCATTGATCATGATTTGGCCCTCCCCTCTAAGCTTAAGCCACGCCCCCTAAGCTTTAGCCACGCCCCCTATACTTTAGCCACGCCCCCTTTCTCAAATGACCCGTTTGATGAGGTACCTTTGTGTGAGGTATCATTGATCTCAGCTGAGAGTTCGTTATTCATTGATCATGATTTGGCCCTCCCCTCTAAGCTTAAGCCACGCCCCCTAAGCTTTAGCCACGCCCCCTATACTTTAGCCACGCCCCCTTTCTCAAATGACCCGTTTGATGAGGTACCTTTGTGTGAGGTATCATTGATCTCAGCTGAGAGTTCGTTATTCATTGATCATGATTTGGCCCTCCCCTCTGAGCTTAAGCCACGCCCCCTAAGCTTTAGCCACGCCCCCTATACTTTAGCCACGCCCCCTTTCTCAAATGACCCGTTTGATGAGGTACCTTTGTGTGAGGTATCATTGATCTCAGCTGAGAGTTCGTTATTCATTGATCATGATTTGGCCCTCTATACTTTAGCCACACCCCCTTTCTCAAATGACCCGTTTGATGAGGTACCTTTGTGTGAGGTATCATTGATATCAGCTGAGATTTCGTTATTCATTGATCATGATTTGGCCCTCCCCTCTAAGCTTAAGCCACGCCCCCTAAGCTTTAGCCACGCCCCCTATACTTTAGCCACGCCCCCTTTCTCAAATGACCCGTTTGATGAGGTACCTTTGTGTGAGGTATAGTTGATCTCAGCTGAGAGTTCGTTATTCATTGATCATGATTTGGCCCTCCCCTCTAAACTTAAGCCACGCCCCCTAAGCTTTAGCCACGCCCCCTATACTTTAGCCACGCCCCCTTTCTCAAATGACCCGTTTGATGAGGTACCTTTGTGTGAGGTATCATTGATCTCAGCTGAGAGTTCGTTATTCATTGATCATGATTTGGCCCTCCCCTCTAAGCTTAAGCCACGCCCCCTATACTTTAGCCACGCCCCCTTTCTCAAATGACCCGTTTGATGAGGTACCTTTGTGTGAGGTATCATTGATCTCAGCTGAGAGTTCGTTATTCATTGATCATGATTTGGCCCTCCCCTCTAAGCTTAAGCCACGCCCCCTAAGCTTTAGCCACGCCCCCTATACTTTAGCCACGCCCCCTTTCTCAAATGACCCGTTTGATGAGGTACCTTTGTGTGAGGTATCATTGATCTCAGCTGAGAGTTTGTTATTCATTGATCATGATTTGGCCCTCCCCTCTAAGCTTAAGCCACGCCCCCTAAGCTTTAGCCACGCCCCCTATACTTTAGCCACGCCCCCTTTCTCAAATGACCCGTTTGATGAGGTACCTTTGTGTGAGGTATCATTGATCTCAGCTGAGAGTTCGTTATTCATTGATCATGATTTGGCCCCCTATACTTTAGCCACGCCCCCTTTCTCAAATGACCCGTTTGATGAGGTACCTTTGTGTGAGGTATCATTGATCTCAGCTGAGAGTTCGTTATTCATTGATCATGATTTGGCCCTCCCCTCTACACTTAAGCCACGCCCCCTAAGCTTTAACAACGCCCCCTATACTTTAGCCACGCCCCCTTTCTCAAATGACCCGTTTGATGAGGTACCTTTGTGTGAGGTATCATTGATCTCAGCTGAGAGTTCGTTATTCATTGATCATGATTTGGCCCTCTGTACTTTAGCCACACCCCCTTTCTCAAATGACCCGTTTGATGAGGTACCTTTGTGTGAGGTATCATTGATCTCAGCTGAGAGTTCGTTATTCATTGATCATGATTTGGCCCTCCCCTCTACACTTAAGCCACGCCCCCTAAGCTTTAACAACGCCCCCTATACTTTAGCCACGCCCCCTTTCTCAAATGACCCGTTTGATGAGGTACCTTTGTGTGAGGTATCATTGATCTCAGCTGAGAGTTCGTTATTCATTGATCATGATTTGGCCCTCCCCTCTAAGCTTAAGCCACGCCCCCTATACTTTAGCCACGCCCCCTTTCTCAAATGACCCGTTTGATGAGGTACCTTTGTGTGAGGTATCATTGATCTCAGCTGAGAGTTCGTTATTCATTGATCATGATTTGGCCCTCCCCTCTAAGCTTAAGCCACGCCCCCTAAGCTTTAGCCACGCCCCCTATACTTTAGCCACGCCCCCTTTCTCAAATGACCCGTTTGATGAGGTACCTTTGTGTGAGGTATCATTGATCTCAGCTGAGAGTTTGTTATTCATTGATCATGATTTGGCCCTCCCCTCTAAGCTTAAGCCACGCCCCCTAAGCTTTAGCCACGCCCCCTATACTTTAGCCACGCCCCCTTTCTCAAATGACCCGTTTGATGAGGTACCTTTGTGTGAGGTATCATTGATCTCAGCTGAGAGTTCGTTATTCATTGATCATGATTTGGCCCTCCCCTCTAAGCTTAAGCCACGCCCCCTATACTTTGGCCACGCCCCCTTTCTCAAATAACCCGTTTGATGAGGTACCTTTGTGTGAGGTATCATTGATCTCAGCTGAGAGTTCGTTATTCATTGATCATGATTTGGCCCTCCCCTCTGAGCTTAAGCCACGCCCCCTATACTTTAGCCACGCCCCCTATACTTTAGCCACGCCCCCTTTCTCAAATGACCCGTTTGATGAGGTACCTTTGTGTGAGGTATCATTGATCTCAGCTGAGAGTTCGTTATTCATTGATCATGATTTGGCCCTCTATACTTTAGCCACACCCCCTTTCTCAAATGACCCGTTTGATGATGTACCTTTGTGTGAGGTATCATTGATCTCAGCTGAGAGTTCGTTATTCATTGATCATGATTTGGCCCTCCCCTCTAAACTTAAGCCACGCCCCCTAAGCTTTAGCCACGCCCCCTATACTTTAGCCACGCCCCCTTTCTCAAATGACCCGTTTGATGAGGTACCTTTGTGTGAGGTATCATTGATCTCAGCTGAGAGTTCGTTATTCATTGATCATGATTTGGCCCTCCCCTCTAAGCTTAAGCCACGCCCCCTATACTTTAGCCAAGCCCCCTTTCTCAAATGACCCGTTTGATGAGGTACCTTTGTGTGAGGTATCATTGATCTCAGCTGAGAGTTCGTTATTCATTGATCATGATTTGGCCCTCCCCTCTAAGCTTAAGCCACGCCCCCTATACTTTGGCCACGCCCCCTTTCTCAAATAACCCGTTTGATGAGGTACCTTTGTGTGAGGTATCATTGATCTCAGCTGAGAGTTCGTTATTCATTGATCATGATTTGGCCCTCCCCTCTGAGCTTAAGCCACGCCCCCTAAGCTTTAGCCACGCCCCCTATACTTTAGCCACGCCCCCTTTCTCAAATGACCCGTTTGATGAGGTACCTTTGTGTGAGGTATCATTGATCTCAGCTGAGAGTTCGTTATTCATTGATCATGATTTGGCCCTCTATACTTTAGCCACACCCCCTTTCTCAAATGACCCGTTTGATGAGGTACCTTTGTGTGAGGTATCATTGATCTCAGCTGAGATTTCGTTATTCATTGATCATGATTTGGCCCTCCCCTCTAAGCTTAAGCCACGCCCCCTAAGCTTTAGCCACGCCCCCTATACTTTAGCCACGCCCCCTTTCTCAAATGACCCGTTTGATGAGGTACCTTTGTGTGAGGTATCATTGATCTCAGCTGAGAGTTCGTTATTCATTGATCATGATTTGGCCCTAAACCCTCTAAACTTAAGCCACGCCCCCTAAGCTTTAGCCACGCCCCCTATACTTTAGCCACGCCCCCTTTCTCAAATGACCCGTTTGATGAGGTACCTTTGTGTGAGGTATCATTGATCTCAGCTGAGAGTTCGTTATTCATTGATCATGATTTGGCCCTCCCCTCTAAGCTTAAGCCACGCCCCCTATACTTTAGCCACGCCCCCTTCCTCAAATGACCCGTTTGATGAGGTACCTTTGTGTGAGGTATCATTGATCTCAGCTGAGAGTTCGTTATTCATTGATCATGATTTGGCCCTCCCCTCTAAGCTTAAGCCACGCCCCCTAAGCTTTAGCCACGCCCCCTATACTTTAGCCACGCCCCCTTTCTCAAATGACCCGTTTGATGAGGTACCTTTGTGTGAGGTATCATTGATCTCAGCTGAGAGTTTGTTATTCATTGATCATGATTTGGCCCTCCCCTCTAAGCTTAAGCCACGCCCCCTAAGCTTTAGCCACGCCCCCTATACTTTAGCCACGCCCCCTTTCTCAAATGACCCGTTTGATGAGGTACCTTTGTGTGAGGTATCATTGATCTCAGCTGAGAGTTCGTTATTCATTGATCATGATTTGGCCCTCTGTACTTTAGCCACACCCCCTTTCTCAAATGACCCGTTTGATGAGGTACCTTTGTGTGAGGTATCATTGATCTCAGCTGAGAGTTCGTTATTCATTGATCATGATTTGGCCCTCCCCTCTAAGCTTAAGCCACGCCCCCTAAGCTTTAGCCACGCCCCCTATACTTTAGCCACGCCCCCTTTCTCAAATGACCCGTTTGATGAGGTACCTTTGTGTGAGGTATCATTGATCTCAGCTGAGAGTTCGTTATTCATTGATCATGATTTGGCCCTCCCCTCTACACTTAAGCCACGCCCCCTAAGCTTTAGCCACGCCCCCTATACTTTAGCCACGCCCCCTTTCTCAAATGACCCGTTTGATGAGGTACCTTTGTGTGAGGTATCATTGATCTCAGCTGAGAGTTCGTTATTCATTGATCATGATTTGGCCCTCCCCTCTAAGCTTAAGCCACGCCCCCTATACTTTAGCCACGCCCCCTTTCTCAAATGACCCGTTTGATGAGGTACCTTTGTGTGAGGTATCATTGATCTCAGCTGAGAGATCGTTATTCATTGATCATGATTTGGCCCTCCCCTCTAAGCTTAAGCCACGCCCCCTAAGCTTTAGCCACGCCCCCTATACTTTAGCCACGCCCCCTTTCTCAAATGACCCGTTTGATGAGGTACCTTTGTGTGAGGTATCATTGATCTCAGCTGAGAGTTTGTTATTCATTGATCATGATTTGGCCCTCCCTTCTAAGCTTAAGCCACGCCCCCTAAGCTTTAGCCACGCCCCCTATACTTTAGCCACGCCCCCTTTCTCAAATGACCCGTTTGATGAGGTACCTTTGTGTGAGGTATCATTGATCTCAGCTGAGAGTTCGTTATTCATTGATCATGATTTGGCCCTCCCCTCTAAGCTTAAGCCACGCCCCCTATACTTTGGCCACGCCCCCTTTCTCAAATAACCCGTTTGATGAGGTACCTTTGTGTGAGGTATCATTGATCTCAGCTGAGAGTTCGTTATTCATTGATCATGATTTGGCCCTCCCCTCTAAGCTTAAGCCACGCCCCCTATACTTTAGCCACGCCCCCTTTCTCAAATGACCCGTTTGATGAGGTACCTTTGTGTGAGGTATCATTGATCTCAGCTGAGAGTTCGTTATTCATTGATCATGATTTGGCCCTCCCCTCTAAGCTTAAGCCACGCCCCCTAAGCTTTAGCCACGCCCCCTATACTTTAGCCACGCCCCCTTTCTCAAATGACCCGTTTGATGAGGTACCTTTGTGTGAGGTATCATTGATCTCAGCTGAGAGTTTGTTATTCATTGATCATGATTTGGCCCTCCCCTCTAAGCTTAAGCCACGCCCCCTAAGCTTTAGCCACGCCCCCTATACTTTAGCCACGCCCCCTTTCTCAAATGACCCGTTTGATGAGGTACCTTTGTGTGAGGTATCATTGATCTCAGCTGAGAGTTCGTTATTCATTGATCATGATTTGGCCCTCTGTACTTTAGCCACACCCCCTTTCTCAAATGACCCGTTTGATGAGGTACCTTTGTGTGAGGTATCATTGATCTCAGCAGAGAGTTCGTTATTCATTGATCATGATTTGGCCCTCCCCTCTAAGCTTAAGCCACGCCCCCTAAGCTTTAGCCACGCCCCCTATACTTTAGCCACGCCCCCTTTCTCAAATGACCCGTTTGATGAGGTACCTTTGTGTGAGGTATCATTGATCTCAGCTGAGAGTTCGTTATTCATTGATCATGATTTGGCCCTCCCCTCTACACTTAAGCCACGCCCCCTAAGCTTTAACAACGCCCCCTATACTTTAGCCACGCCCCCTTTCTCAAATGACCCGTTTGATGAGGTACCTTTGTGTGAGGTATCATTGATCTCAGCTGAGAGTTCGTTATTCATTGATCATGATTTGGCCCTCTGTACTTTAGCCACACCCCCTTTCTCAAATGACCCGTTTGATGAGGTACCTTTGTGTGAGGTATCATTGATCTCAGCTGAGAGTTCGTTATTCATTGATCATGATTTGGCCCTCCCCTCTACACTTAAGCCACGCCCCCTAAGCTTTAACAACGCCCCCTATACTTTAGCCACGCCCCCTTTCTCAAATGACCCGTTTGATGAGGTACCTTTGTGTGAGGTATCATTGATCTCAGCTGAGAGTTCGTTATTCATTGATCATGATTTGGCCCTCCCCTCTAAGCTTAAGCCACGCCCCCTAAGCTTTAGCCACGCCCCCTATACTTTAGCCACGCCCCCTTTCTCAAATGACCCGTTTGATGAGGTACCTTTGTGTGATGTATCATTGATCTCAGCTGAGAGTTCGTTATTCATTGATCATGATTTGGCCCTCCCCTCTAAGCTTAAGCCACGCCCCCTAAGCTTTAGCCACGCCCCCTATACTTTAGCCACGCCCCCTTTCTCAAATGACCCGTTTGATGAGGTACCTTTGTGTGAGGTATCATTGATCTCAGCTGAGAGTTCGTTATTCATTGATCATGATTTGGCCCTCCCCTCTGAGCTTAAGCCACGCCCCCTAAGCTTTAGCCACGCCCCCTATACTTTAGCCACGCCCCCTTTCTCAAATGACCCGTTTGATGAGGTACCTTTGTGTGAGGTATCATTGATCTCAGCTGAGAGTTCGTTATTCATTGATCATGATTTGGCCCTCTATACTTTAGCCACACCCCCTTTCTCAAATGACCCGTTTGATGAGGTACCTTTGTGTGAGGTATCATTGATATCAGCTGAGATTTCGTTATTCATTGATCATGATTTGGCCCTCCCCTCTAAGCTTAAGCCACGCCCCCTAAGCTTTAGCCACGCCCCCTATACTTTAGCCACGCCCCCTTTCTCAAATGACCCGTTTGATGAGGTACCTTTGTGTGAGGTATAGTTGATCTCAGCTGAGAGTTCGTTATTCATTGATCATGATTTGGCCCTCCCCTCTAAACTTAAGCCACGCCCCCTAAGCTTTAGCCACGCCCCCTATACTTTAGCCACGCCCCCTTTCTCAAATGACCCGTTTGATGAGGTACCTTTGTGTGAGGTATCATTGATCTCAGCTGAGAGTTCGTTATTCATTGATCATGATTTGGCCCTCCCCTCTAAGCTTAAGCCACGCCCCCTATACTTTAGCCACGCCCCCTTTCTCAAATGACCCGTTTGATGAGGTACCTTTGTGTGAGGTATCATTGATCTCAGCTGAGAGTTCGTTATTCATTGATCATGATTTGGCCCTCCCCTCTAAGCTTAAGCCACGCCCCCTAAGCTTTAGCCACGCCCCCTATACTTTAGCCACGCCCCCTTTCTCAAATGACCCGTTTGATGAGGTACCTTTGTGTGAGGTATCATTGATCTCAGCTGAGAGTTTGTTATTCATTGATCATGATTTGGCCCTCCCCTCTAAGCTTAAGCCACGCCCCCTAAGCTTTAGCCACGCCCCCTATACTTTAGCCACGCCCCCTTTCTCAAATGACCCGTTTGATGAGGTACCTTTGTGTGAGGTATCATTGATCTCAGCTGAGAGTTCGTTATTCATTGATCATGATTTGGCCCCCTATACTTTAGCCACGCCCCCTTTCTCAAATGACCCGTTTGATGAGGTACCTTTGTGTGAGGTATCATTGATCTCAGCTGAGAGTTCGTTATTCATTGATCATGATTTGGCCCTCCCCTCTACACTTAAGCCACGCCCCCTAAGCTTTAACAACGCCCCCTATACTTTAGCCACGCCCCCTTTCTCAAATGACCCGTTTGATGAGGTACCTTTGTGTGAGGTATCATTGATCTCAGCTGAGAGTTCGTTATTCATTGATCATGATTTGGCCCTCTGTACTTTAGCCACACCCCCTTTCTCAAATGACCCGTTTGATGAGGTACCTTTGTGTGAGGTATCATTGATCTCAGCTGAGAGTTCGTTATTCATTGATCATGATTTGGCCCTCCCCTCTACACTTAAGCCACGCCCCCTAAGCTTTAACAACGCCCCCTATACTTTAGCCACGCCCCCTTTCTCAAATGACCCGTTTGATGAGGTACCTTTGTGTGAGGTATCATTGATCTCAGCTGAGAGTTCGTTATTCATTGATCATGATTTGGCCCTCCCCTCTAAGCTTAAGCCACGCCCCCTATACTTTAGCCACGCCCCCTTTCTCAAATGACCCGTTTGATGAGGTACCTTTGTGTGAGGTATCATTGATCTCAGCTGAGAGTTCGTTATTCATTGATCATGATTTGGCCCTCCCCTCTAAGCTTAAGCCACGCCCCCTAAGCTTTAGCCACGCCCCCTATACTTTAGCCACGCCCCCTTTCTCAAATGACCCGTTTGATGAGGTACCTTTGTGTGAGGTATCATTGATCTCAGCTGAGAGTTTGTTATTCATTGATCATGATTTGGCCCTCCCCTCTAAGCTTAAGCCACGCCCCCTAAGCTTTAGCCACGCCCCCTATACTTTAGCCACGCCCCCTTTCTCAAATGACCCGTTTGATGAGGTACCTTTGTGTGAGGTATCATTGATCTCAGCTGAGAGTTCGTTATTCATTGATCATGATTTGGCCCTCCCCTCTAAGCTTAAGCCACGCCCCCTATACTTTGGCCACGCCCCCTTTCTCAAATAACCCGTTTGATGAGGTACCTTTGTGTGAGGTATCATTGATCTCAGCTGAGAGTTCGTTATTCATTGATCATGATTTGGCCCTCCCCTCTGAGCTTAAGCCACGCCCCCTATACTTTAGCCACGCCCCCTATACTTTAGCCACGCCCCCTTTCTCAAATGACCCGTTTGATGAGGTACCTTTGTGTGAGGTATCATTGATCTCAGCTGAGAGTTCGTTATTCATTGATCATGATTTGGCCCTCTATACTTTAGCCACACCCCCTTTCTCAAATGACCCGTTTGATGAGGTACCTTTGTGTGAGGTATCATTGATCTCAGCTGAGAGTTCGTTATTCATTGATCATGATTTGGCCCTCCCCTCTAAACTTAAGCCACGCCCCCTAAGCTTTAGCCACGCCCCCTATACTTTAGCCACGCCCCCTTTCTCAAATGACCCGTTTGATGAGGTACCTTTGTGTGAGGTATCATTGATCTCAGCTGAGAGTTCGTTATTCATTGATCATGATTTGGCCCTCCCCTCTAAGCTTAAGCCACGCCCCCTATACTTTAGCCACGCCCCCTTTCTCAAATGACCCGTTTGATGAGGTACCTTTGTGTGAGGTATCATTGATCTCAGCTGAGAGTTCGTTATTCACTGATCATGATTTGGCCCTCCCCTCTAAGCTTAAGCCACGCCCCCTAAGCTTTAGCCACGCCCCCTATACTTTAGCCACGCCCCCTTTCTCAAATGACCCGTTTGATGAGGTACCTTTGTGTGAGGTATCATTGATCTCAGCTGAGAGTTTGTTATTCATTGATCATGATTTGGCCCTCCCCTCTAAGCTTAAGCCACGCCCCCTAAGCTTTAGCCACGCCCCCTATACTTTAGCCACGCCCCCTTTCTCAAATGACCCGTTTGATGAGGTACCTTTGTGTGAGGTATCATTGATCCCAGCTGAGAGTTCGTTATTCATTGATCATGATTTGGCCCTCCCCTCTAAGCTTAAGCCACGCCCCCTATACTTTGGCCACGCCCCCTTTCTCAAATAACCCGTTTGATGAGGTACCTTTGTGTGAGGTATCATTGATCTCAGCTGAGAGTTCGTTTTTCATTGATCATGATTTGGCCCTCCCCTCTAAGCTTAAGCCACGCCCCCTAAGCTTTAGCCACGCCCCCTATACTTTAGCCACGCCCCCTTTCTCAAATGACCCGTTTGATGAGGTACCTTTGTGTGAGGTATCATTGATCTCAGCTGAGATTTTGTTATTCATTGATCATGATTTGGCCCTCCCCTCTAAGCTTAAGCCACGCCCCCTAAGCTTTAGCCACGCCCCCTATACCTTAGCCACGCCCCCTTTCTCAAATGACCCGTTTGATGAGGTACCTTTGTGTGAGGTATCATTGATCTCAGCTGAGAGTTCGTTATTCATTGATCATGATTTGGCCCTCCCCTCTAAGCTTAAGCCACGCCCCCTAAGCTTTAGCCACGCCCCCTATACTTTAGCCACGCCCCCTTTCTCAAATGACCCGTTTGATGAGGTACCTTTGTGTGAGGTATCATTGATCTCAGCTGAGAGTTCGTTATTCATTGATCATGATTTGGCCCTCCCCTCTAAGCTTAAGCCACGCCCCCTAAGCTTTAGCCACGCCCCCTATACTTTAGCCACGCCCCCTTTCTCAAATGACCCGTTTGATGAGGTACCTTTGTGTGAGGTATCATTGATCTCAGCTGAGAGTTCGTTATTCATTGATCATGATTTGGCCCTCCCCTCTAAGCTTAAGCCACGCCCCCTATACTTTGGCCACGCCCCCTTTCTCAAATAACCCGTTTGATGAGGTACCTTTGTGTGAGGTATCATTGATCTCAGCTGAGAGTTCGTTATTCATTGATCATGATTTGGCCCTCCCCTCTGAGCTTAAGCCACGCCCCCTAAGCTTTAGCCACGCCCCCTATACTTTAGCCACGCCCCCTTTCTCAAATGACCCGTTTGATGAGGTACCTTTGTGTGAGATATCATTGATCTCAGCTGAGAGTTCGTTATTCATTGATCATGATTTTGCCCTCTATACTTTAGCCACACCCCCTTTCTCAAATGACCCGTTTGATGAGGTACCTTTGTGTGAGGTATCATTGATCTCAGCTGAGATTTCGTTATTCATTGATCATGATTTGGCCCTTCCCTCTAAGCTTAAGCCACGCCCCCTAAGCTTTAGCCACGCCCCCTATACTTTAGCCACGCCCCCTTTCTCAAATGACCCGTTTGATGAGGTACCTTTGTGTGAGGTATCATTGATCTCAGCTGAGAGTTCGTTATTCATTGATCATGATTTGGCCCTAAACCCTCTAAACTTAAGCCACGCCCCCTAAGCTTTAGCCACGCCCCCTATACTTTAGCCACGCCCCCTTTCTCAAATGACCCGTTTGATGAGGTACCTTTGTGTGAGGTATCATTGATCTCAGCTGAGAGTTCGTTATTCATTGATCATGATTTGGCCCTCCCCTCTAAGCTTAAGCCACGCCCCCTATACTTTAGCCACGCCCCCTTTCTCAAATGACCCGTTTGATGAGGTACCTTTGTGTGAGGTATCATTGATCTCAGCTGAGAGTTCGTTATTCATTGATCATGATTTGGCCCTCCCCTCTAAGCTTAAGCCACGCCCCCTAAGCTTTAGCCACGCCCCCTATACTTTAGCCACGCCCCCTTTCTCAAATGACCCGTTTGATGAGGTACCTTTGTGTGAGGTATCATTGATCTCAGCTGAGAGTTTGTTATTCATTGATCATGATTTGGCCCTCCCCTCTAAGCTTAAGCCACGCCCCCTAAGCTTTAGCCACGCCCCCTATACTTTAGCCACGCCCCCTTTCTCAAATGACCCGTTTGATGAGGTACCTTTGTGTGAGGTATCATTGATCTCAGCTGAGAGTTCGTTATTCATTGATCATGATTTGGCCCTCTGTACTTTAGCCACACCCCCTTTCTCAAATGACCCGTTTGATGAGGTACCTTTGTGTGAGGTATCATTGATCTCAGCTGAGAGTTCGTTATTCATTGATCATGATTTGGCCCTCCCCTCTAAGCTTAAGCCACGCCCCCTAAGCTTTAGCCACGCCCCCTATACTTTAGCCACGCCCCCTTTCTCAAATGACCCGTTTGATGAGGTACCTTTGTGTGAGGTATCATTGATCTCAGCTGAGAGTTCGTTATTCATTGATCATGATTTGGCCCTCCCCTCTAAGCTTAAGCCACGCCCCCTAAGCTTTAGCCACGCCCCCTATACTTTAGCCACGCCCCCTTTCTCAAATGACCCGTTTGATGAGGTACCTTTGTGTGAGGTATCATTGATCTCAGCTGAGAGTTCGTTATTCATTGATCATGATTTGGCCCTCCCCTCTGAGCTTAAGCCACGCCCCCTAAGCTTTAGCCACGCCCCCTATACTTTAGCCACGCCCCCTTTCTCAAATGACCCGTTTGATGAGGTACCTTTGTGTGAGGTATCATTGATCTCAGCTGAGAGTTCGTTATTCATTGATCATGATTTGGCCCTCTATACTTTAGCCACACCCCCTTTCTCAAATGACCCGTTTGATGAGGTACCTTTGTGTGAGGTATCATTGATATCAGCTGAGATTTCGTTATTCATTGATCATGATTTGGCCCTCCCCTCTAAGCTTAAGCCACGCCCCCTAAGCTTTAGCCACGCCCCCTATACTTTAGCCACGCCCCCTTTCTCAAATGACCCGTTTGATGAGGTACCTTTGTGTGAGGTATAGTTGATCTCAGCTGAGAGTTCGTTATTCATTGATCATGATTTGGCCCTCCCCTCTAAACTTAAGCCACGCCCCCTAAGCTTTAGCCACGCCCCCTATACTTTAGCCACGCCCCCTTTCTCAAATGACCCGTTTGATGAGGTACCTTTGTGTTAGGTATCATTGATCTCAGCTGAGAGTTCGTTATTCATTGATCATGATTTGGCCCTCCCCTCTAAGCTTAAGCCACGCCCCCTATACTTTAGCCACGCCCCCTTTCTCAAATGACCCGTTTGATGAGGTACCTTTGTGTGAGGTATCATTGATCTCAGCTGAGAGTTCGTTATTCATTGATCATGATTTGGCCCTCCCCTCTAAGCTTAAGCCACGCCCCCTAAGCTTTAGCCACGCCCCCTATACTTTAGCCACGCCCCCTTTCTCAAATGACCCGTTTGATGAGGTACCTTTGTGTGAGGTATCATTGATCTCAGCTGAGAGTTTGCTATTCATTGATCATGATTTGGCCCTCCCCTCTAAGCTTAAGCCACGCCCCCTAAGCTTTAGCCACGCCCCCTATACTTTAGCCACGCCCCCTTTCTCAAATGACCCGTTTGATGAGGTACCTTTGTGTGAGGTATCATTGATCTCAGCTGAGAGTTCGTTATTCATTGATCATGATTTGGCCCCCTATACTTTAGCCACGCCCCCTTTCTCAAATGACCCGTTTGATGAGGTACCTTTGTGTGAGGTATCATTGATCTCAGCTGAGAGTTCGTTATTCATTGATCATGATTTGGCCCTCCCCTCTACACTTAAGCCACGCCCCCTAAGCTTTAACAACGCCCCCTATACTTTAGCCACGCCCCCTTTCTCAAATGACCCGTTTGATGAGGTACCTTTGTGTGAGGTATCATTGATCTCAGCTGAGAGTTCGTTATTCATTGATCATGATTTGGCCCTCTGTACTTTAGCCACACCCCCTTTCTCAAATGACCCGTTTGATGAGGTACCTTTGTGTGAGGTATCATTGATCTCAGCTGAGAGTTCGTTATTCATTGATCATGATTTGGCCCTCCCCTCTACACTTAAGCCACGCCCCCTAAGCTTTAACAACGCCCCCTATACTTTAGCCACGCCCCCTTTCTCAAATGACCCGTTTGATGAGGTACCTTTGTTTGAGGTATCATTGATCTCAGCTGAGAGTTCGTTATTCATTGATCATGATTTGGCCCTCCCCTCTAAGCTTAAGCCACGCCCCCTATACTTTAGCCACGCCCCCTTTCTCAAATGACCCGTTTGATGAGGTACCTTTGTGTGAGGTATCATTGATCTCAGCTGAGAGTTCGTTATTCATTGATCATGATTTGGCCCTCCCCTCTAAGCTTAAGCCACGCCCCCTAAGCTTTAGCCACGCCCCCTATACTTTAGCCACGCCCCCTTTCTCAAATGACCCGTTTGATGAGGTACCTTTGTGTGAGGTATCATTGATCTCAGCTGAGAGTTTGTTATTCATTGATCATGATTTGGCCCTCCCCTCTAAGCTTAAGCCACGCCCCCTAAGCTTTAGCCACGCCCCCTATACTTTAGCCACGCCCCCTTTCTCAAATGACCCGTTTGATGAGGTACCTTTGTGTGAGGTATCATTGATCTCAGCTGAGAGTTCGTTATTCATTGATCATGATTTGGCCCTCCCCTCTAAGCTTAAGCCACGCCCCCTATACTTTGGCCACGCCCCCTTTCTCAAATAACCCGTTTGATGAGGTACCTTTGTGTGAGGTATCATTGATCTCAGCTGAGAGTTCGTTATTCATTGATCATGATTTGGCCCTCCCCTCTGAGCTTAAGCCACGCCCCCTATACTTTAGCCACGCCCCCTATACTTTAGCCACGCCCCCTTTCTCAAATGACCCGTTTGATGAGGTACCTTTGTGTGAGGTATCATTGATCTCAGCTGAGAGTTCGTTATTCATTGATCATGATTTGGCCCTCTATACTTTAGCCACACCCCCTTTCTCAAATGACCCGTTTGATGAGGTACCTTTGTGTGAGGTATCATTGATCTCAGCTGAGAGTTCGTTATTCATTGATCATGATTTGGCCCTCCCCTCTAAACTTAAGCCACGCCCCCTAAGCTTTAGCCACGCCCCCTATACTTTAGCCACGCCCCCTTTCTCAAATGACCCGTTTGATGAGGTACCTTTTTGTGAGGTATCATTGATCTCAGCTGAGAGTTCGTTATTCATTGATCATGATTTGGCCCTCCCCTCTAAGCTTAAGCCACGCCCCCTATACTTTAGCCACGCCCCCTTTCTCAAATGACCCGTTTGATGAGGTACCTTTGTGTGAGGTATCATTGATCTCAGCTGAGAGTTCGTTATTCACTGATCATGATTTGGCCCTCCCCTCTAAGCTTAAGCCACGCCCCCTAAGCTTTAGCCACGCCCCCTATACTTTAGCCACGCCCCCTTTCTCAAATGACCCGTTTGATGAGGTACCTTTGTGTGAGGTATCATTGATCTCAGCTGAGAGTTTGTTATTCATTGATCATGATTTGGCCCTCCCCTCTAAGCTTAAGCCACGCCCCCTAAGCTTTAGCCACGCCCCCTATACTTTAGCCACGCCCCCTTTCTCAAATGACCCGTTTGATGAGGTACCTTTGTGTGAGGTATCATTGATCTCAGCTGAGAGTTCGTTATTCATTGATCATGATTTGGCCCTCCCCTCTAAGCTTAAGCCACGCCCCCTATACTTTGGCCACGCCCCCTTTCTCAAATAACCCGTTTGATGAGGTACCTTTGTGTGAGGTATCATTGATCTCAGCTGAGAGTTCGTTTTTCATTGATCATGATTTGGCCCTCCCCTCTAAGCTTAAGCCACGCCCCCTAAGCTTTAGCCACGCCCCCTATACTTTAGCCACGCCCCCTTTCTCAAATGACCCGTTTGATGAGGTACCTTTGTGTGAGGTATCATTGATCTCAGCTGAGATTTTGTTATTCATTGATCATGATTTGGCCCTCCCCTCTAAGCTTAAGCCACGCCCCCTAAGCTTTAGCCACGCCCCCTATACCTTAGCCACGCCCCCTTTCTCAAATGACCCGTTTGATGAGGTACCTTTGTGTGAGGTATCATTGATCTCAGCTGAGAGTTCGTTATTCATTGATCATGATTTGGCCCTCCCCTCTAAGCTTAAGCCACGCCCCCTAAGCTTTAGCCACGCCCCCTATACTTTAGCCACGCCCCCTTTCTCAAATGACCCGTTTGATGAGGTACCTTTGTGTGAGGTATCATTGATCTCAGCTGAGAGTTCGTTATTCATTGATCATGATTTGGCCCTCCCCTCTAAGCTTAAGCCACGCCCCCTAAGCTTTAGCCACGCCCCCTATACTTTAGCCACGCCCCCTTTCTCAAATGACCCGTTTGATGAGGTACCTTTGTGTGAGGTATCATTGATCTCAGCTGAGAGTTCGTTATTCATTGATCATGATTTGGCCCTCCCCTCTAAGCTTAAGCCACGCCCCCTATACTTTGGCCACGCCCCCTTTCTCAAATAACCCGTTTGATGAGGTACCTTTGTGTGAGGTATCATTGATCTCAGCTGAGAGTTCGTTATTCATTGATCATGATTTGGCCCTCCCCTCTGAGCTTAAGCCACGCCCCCTAAGCTTTAGCCACGCCCCCTATACTTTAGCCACGCCCCCTTTCTCAAATGACCCGTTTGATGAGGTACCTTTGTGTGAGGTATCATTGATCTCAGCTGAGAGTTCGTTATTCATTGATCATGATTTTGCCCTCTATACTTTAGCCACACCCCCTTTCTCAAATGACCCGTTTGATGAGGTACCTTTGTGTGAGGTATCATTGATCTCAGCTGAGATTTCGTTATTCATTGATCATGATTTGGCCCTTCCCTCTAAGCTTAAGCCACGCCCCCTAAGCTTTAGCCACGCCCCCTATACTTTAGCCACGCCCCCTTTCTCAAATGACCCGTTTGATGAGGTACCTTTGTGTGAGGTATCATTGATCTCAGCTGAGAGTTCGTTATTCATTGATCATGATTTGGCCCTAAACCCTCTAAACTTAAGCCACGCCCCCTAAGCTTTAGCCACGCCCCCTATACTTTAGCCACGCCCCCTTTCTCAAATGACCCGTTTGATGAGGTACCTTTGTGTGAGGTATCATTGATCTCAGCTGAGAGTTCGTTATTCATTGATCATGATTTGGCCCTCCCCTCTAAGCTTAAGCCACGCCCCCTATACTTTAGCCACGCCCCCTTTCTCAAATGACCCGTTTGATGAGGTACCTTTGTGTGAGGTATCATTGATCTCAGCTGAGAGTTCGTTATTCATTGATCATGATTTGGCCCTCCCCTCTAAGCTTAAGCCACGCCCCCTAAGCTTTAGCCACGCCCCCTATACTTTAGCCACGCCCCCTTTCTCAAATGACCCGTTTGATGAGGTACCTTTGTGTGAGGTATCATTGATCTCAGCTGAGAGTTTGTTATTCATTGATCATGATTTGGCCCTCCCCTCTAAGCTTAAGCCACGCCCCCTAAGCTTTAGCCACGCCCCCTATACTTTAGCCACGCCCCCTTTCTCAAATGACCCGTTTGATGAGGTACCTTTGTGTGAGGTATCATTGATCTCAGCTGAGAGTTCGTTATTCATTGATCATGATTTGGCCCTCTGTACTTTAGCCACACCCCCTTTCTCAAATGACCCGTTTGATGAGGTACCTTTGTGTGAGGTATCATTGATCTCAGCTGAGAGTTCGTTATTCATTGATCATGATTTGGCCCTCCCCTCTAAGCTTAAGCCACGCCCCCTAAGCTTTAGCCACGCCCCCTATACTTTAGCCACGCCCCCTTTCTCAAATGACCCGTTTGATGAGGTACCTTTGTGTGAGGTATCATTGATCTCAGCTGAGAGTTCGTTATTCATTGATCATGATTTGGCCCTCCCCTCTACACTTAAGCCACGCCCCCTAAGCTTTAGCCACGCCCCCTATACTTTAGCCACGCCCCCTTTCTCAAATGACCCGTTTGATGAGGTACCTTTGTGTGAGGTATCATTGATCTCAGCTGAGAGTTCGTTATTCATTGATCATGATTTGGCCCTCCCCTCTAAGCTTAAGCCACGCCCCCTATACTTTAGCCACGCCCCCTTTCTCAAATGACCCGTTTGATGAGGTACCTTTGTGTGAGGTATCATTGATCTCAGCTGAGAGATCGTTATTCATTGATCATGATTTGGCCCTCCCCTCTAAGCTTAAGCCACGCCCCCTAAGCTTTAGCCACGCCCCCTATACTTTAGCCACGCCCCCTTTCTCAAATGACCCGTTTGATGAGGTACCTTTGTGTGAGGTATCATTGATCTCAGCTGAGAGTTTGTTATTCATTGATCATGATTTGGCCCTCCCTTCTAAGCTTAAGCCACGCCCCCTAAGCTTTAGCCACGCCCCCTATACTTTAGCCACGCCCCCTTTCTCAAATGACCCGTTTGATGAGGTACCTTTGTGTGAGGTATCATTGATCTCAGCTGAGAGTTCGTTATTCATTGATCATGATTTGGCCCTCCCCTCTAAGCTTAAGCCACGCCCCCTATACTTTGGCCACGCCCCCTTTCTCAAATAACCCGTTTGATGAGGTACCTTTGTGTGAGGTATCATTGATCTCAGCTGAGAGTTCGTTTTTCATTGATCATGATTTGGCCCTCCCCTCTAAGCTTAAGCCACGCCCCCTAAGCTTTAGCCACGCCCCCTATACTTTAGCCACGCCCCCTTTCTCAAATGACCCGTTTGATGAGGTACCTTTGTGTGAGGTATCATTGATCTCAGCTGAGAGTTTGTTATTCATTGATCATGATTTGGCCCTCCCCTCTAAGCTTAAGCCACGCCCCCTAAGCTTTAGCCACGCCCCCTATACTTTAGCCACACCCCCTTTCTCAAATGACCCGTTTGATGAGGTACCTTTGTGTGAGGTATCATTGATCTCAGCTGAGAGTTCGTTATTCATTGATCATGATTTGGCCCTCCCCTCTAAGCTTAAGCCACGCCCCCTAAGCTTTAGCCACGCCCCCTATACTTTAGCCACGCCCCCTTTCTCAAATGACCCGTTTGATGAGGTACCTTTGTGTGAGGTATCATTGATCTCAGCTGAGAGTTTGTTATTCATTGATCATTATTTGGCCCTCCCCTCTAAGCTTAAGCCACGCCCCCTAAGCTTTAGCCACGCCCCCTATACTTTAGCCACGCCCCCTTTCTCAAATGACCCGTTTGATGAGGTACCTTTGTGTGAGGTATCATTGATCTCAGCTGAGAGTTCGTTATTCATTGATCATGATTTGGCCCTCCCCTCTAAGCTTAAGCCACGCCCCCTATACTTTGGCCACGCCCCCTTTCTCAAATAACCCGTTTGATGAGGTACCTTTGTGTGAGGTATCATTGATCTCAGCTGAGAGATCGTTATTCATTGATCATGATTTGGCCCTCCCCTCTAAGCTTAAGCCACGCCCCCTAAGCTTTAGCCACGCCCCCTATACTTTAGCCACGCCCCCTTTCTCAAATGACCCGTTTGATGAGGTACCTTTGTGTGAGGTATCATTGATCTCAGCTGAGAGTTTGTTATTCATTGATCATGATTTGGCCCTCCCCTCTAAGCTTAAGCCACGCCCCCTAAGCTTTAGCCACGCCCCCTATACTTTAGCCACGCCCCCTTTCTCAAATGACCCGTTTGATGAGGTACCTTTGTGTGA
This sequence comes from Zingel zingel, assembly GCA_023566125.1. Taxonomy (NCBI): domain Eukaryota; kingdom Metazoa; phylum Chordata; class Actinopteri; order Perciformes; family Percidae; genus Zingel; species Zingel zingel. The sequence continues at coordinate 35,492,313 of CM042318.1, read as the reverse complement.
GGTATCATTGATCTCAGCTGAGAGTTCGTTATTCATTGATCATGATTTGGCCCTCCCCTCTAAGCTTAAGCCACGCCCCCTATACTTTGGCCACGCCCCCTTTCTCAAATAACCCGTTTGATGAGGTACCTTTGTGTGAGGTATCATTGATCTCAGCTGAGAGTTCGTTTTTCATTGATCATGATTTGGCCCTCCCCTCTAAGCTTAAGCCACGCCCCCTAAGCTTTAGCCACGCCCCCTATACTTTAGCCACGCCCCTTTCTCAAATGACCCGTTTGATGAGGTACCTTTGTGTGAGGTATCATTGATCTCAGCTGAGAGTTCGTTATTCATTGATCATGATTTGGCCCTCCCCTCTAAGCTTAAGCCACGCCCCCTAAGCTTTAGCCACGCCCCCTATACTTTAGCCACGCCCCCTTTCTCAAATGACCCGTTTGATGAGGTACCTTTGTGTGAGGTATCATTGATCTCAGCTGAGAGTTCGTTATTCATTGATCATGATTTGACCCTCCCCTCTAAGCTTAAGCCACGCCCCCTATACTTTAGCCACGCCCCCTTTCTCAAATGACCCGTTTGATGAGGTACCTTTGTGTGAGGTATCATTGATCTCAGCTGAGAGTTCGTTATTCATTGATCATGATGTGGCCCTCCCCTCTAAGCTTAAGCCACGCCCCCTAAGCTTTAGCCACGCCCCCTATACTTTAGCCACGCCCCCTTTCTCAAATTACCCGTTTGATGAGGTACCTTTGTGTGAGGTATCATTGATCTCAGCTGAGAGTTCGTTATTCATTGATCATGATTTGGCCCTCCCCTCTAAGCTTAAGCCACGCCCCCTAAGCTTTAGCCACGCCCCCTTTCTCAAATGACCCGTTTGATGTGGTAGCTTTGTGTGAAGGTATCATTGATCTCAGCTGAGAGTTCGTTATTCATTGATCATGATTTGGCCCTCCCCTCTAAGCTTAAGCCACGCCCCCTATACTTTAGCCACGCCCCCTTTCTCAAATGACCCGTTTGATGAGGTACCTTTGTGTGAGGTATCATTGATCTCAGCTGAGAGTTCGTTATTCATTGATCATGATTTGGCCCTCCCCTCTAAGCTTAAGCCACGCCCCCTAAGCTTTAGCCACGCCCCCTATACTTTAGCCACGCCCCCTTTCTCAAATGACCCGTTTGATGAGGTACCTTTGTGTGAGGTATCATTGATCTCAGCTGAGAGTTCGTTATTCATTGATCATGATTTGGCCCTCCCCTCTAAACTTAAGCCACGCCCCCTAAGCTTTAGCCACGCCCCCTATACTTTAGCCGCGCCCCCTTTCTCAAATGACCCGTTTGATGAGGTACCTTTGTGTGAGGTATCATTGATCTCAGCTGAGAGTTCGTTATTCATTGATCATGATTTGGCCCTCCCCTCTAAGCTTAAGCCACGCCCCCTATACTTTAGCCACGCCCGCTTTCTCAAATGACCCGTTTGATGAGGTACCTTTGTGTGAGGTATCATTGATCTCAGCTGAGAGTTCGTTATTCATTGATCATGATTTGGCCCTCCCCTCTAAGCTTAAGCCACGCCCCCTAAGCTTTAGCCACGCCCCCTATACTTTAGCCACGCCCCCTTTCTCAAATGACCCGTTTGACGAGGTACCTTTGTGTGAGGTATCATTGATCTCAGCTGAGAGTTTGTTATTCATTGATCATGATTTGGCCCTCCCCTCTAAGCTTAAGCCACGCCCCCTAAGCTTTAGCCACGCCCCCTATACTTTAGCCACGCCCCCTTTCTCAAATGACCCGTTTGATGAGGTACCTTTGTGTGAGGTATCATTGATCTCAGCTGAGAGTTCGTTATTCATTGATCATGATTTGGCCCTCTGTACTATAGCCACACCCCCTTTCTCAAATGACCCGTTTGATGAGGTACCTTTGTGTGAGGTATCATTGATCTCAGCTGAGAGTTTGTTATTCATTGATCATGATTTGGCCCTCCCCTCTAAGCTTAAGCCACGCCCCCTAAGCTTTAGCCACGCCCCCTATACTTTAGCCACGCCCCCTTTCTCAAATGACCCGTTTGATGAGGTACCTTTGTGTGAGGTATCATTGATCTCAGCTGAGAGTTCGTTATTCATTGATCATGATTTGGCCCTCCCCTCTAAACTTAAGCCACGCCCCCTAAGCTTTAGCCACGCCCCCTATACTTTAGCCACGCCCCCTTTCTCAAATGACCCGTTTGATGAGGTACCTTTGTGTGAGGTATCATTGATCTCAGCTGAGAGTTCGTTATTCATTGATCATGATTTGGCCCTCCCCTCTAAGCTTAAGCCACGCCCCCTATACTTTAGCCACGCCCCCTTTCTCAAATGACCCGTTTGATGAGGTACCTTTGTGTGAGGTATCATTGATCTCAGCTGAGAGTTCGTTATTCATTGATCATGATTTGGCCCTCCCCTCTAAGCTTAAGCCACGCCCCCTAAGCTTTAGCCACGCCCCCTATACTTTAGCCACGCCCCCTTTCTCAAATGACCCGTTTGATGAGGTACCTTTGTGTGAGGTATCATTGATCTCAGCTGAGAGTTTGTTATTCATTGATCATGATTTGGCCCTCCCCTCTAAGCTTAAGCCACGCCCCCTAAGCTTTAGCCACGCCCCCTATACTTTAGCCACGCCCCATTTCTCAAATGACCCGTTTGATGAGGTACCTTTGTGTGAGGTATCATTGATCTCAGCTGAGAGTTCGTTATTCATTGATCATGATTTGGCCCTCCCCTCTAAGCTTAAGCCACGCCCCCTATACTTTGGCCACGCCCCCTTTCTCAAATAACCCGTTTGATGAGGTACCTTTGTGTGAGGTATCATTGATCTCAGCTGAGAGTTCGTTTTTCATTGATCATGATTTGGCCCTCCCCTCTAAGCTTAAGCCACGCCCCCTAAGCTTTAGCCACGCCCCCTATACTTTAGCCACGTCCCCTTTCTCAAATGACCCGTTTGATGAGGTACCTTTGTGTGAGGTATCATTGATCTCAGCTGAGAGTTTGTTATTCATTGATCATGATTTGGCCCTCCCCTTTAAACTTAAGCCACGCCCCCTAAGCTTTAGCCACGCCCCCTATACTTTAGACACGCCCCCTTTCTCAAATGACCCGTTTGATGAGGTACCTTTGTGTGAGGTATCATTGATCTCAGCTGAGAGTTCGTTATTCATTGATCATGATTTGGCCCTCCCCTCTAAGCTTAAGCCACGCCCCCTAAGCTTTAGCCACGCCCCCTATACTTTAGCCACGCCCCCTTTCTCAAATGACCCGTTTGATGAGGTACCTTTGTGTGAGGTATCATTGATCTCAGCTGAGAGTTTGTTATTCATTGATCATGATTTGGCCCTCCCCTCTAAGCTTAAGCCACGCCCCCTAAGCTTTAGCCACGCCCCCTATACTTTAGCCACGCCCCCTTTCTCAAATGACCCGTTTGATGAGGTACCTTTGTGTGAGGTATCATTGATCTCAGCTGAGAGTTCGTTATTCATTGATCATGATTTGGCCCTCCCCTCTAAGCTTAAGCCACGCCCCCTAAGCTTTAGCCACGCCCCCTATACTTTAGCCACGCCCCCTTTCTCAAATGACCCGTTTGATGAGGTACCTTTGTGTGAGGTATCATTGATCTCAGCTGAGAGTTCGTTATTCATTGATCATGATTTGGCCCTCCCCTCTAAGCTTAAGCCATGCCCCCTATACTTTAGCCACGCCCGCTTTCTCAAATGACCCGTTTGATGAGGTACCTTTGTGTGAGGTATCATTGATCTCAGCTGAGAGTTCGTTATTCATTGATCATGATTTGGCCCTCCCCTCTAAGCTTAAGCCACGCCCCCTAAGCTTTAGCCATGCCCCCTATACTTTAGCCACGCCCCCTTTCTCAAATGACCCGTTTGATGAGGTACCTTTGTGTGAGGTATCATTGATCTCAGCTGAGAGTTTGTTATTCATTGATCATGATTTGGCCCTCCCCTCTAAGCTTAAGCCACGCCCCCTAAGCTTTAGCCACGCCCCCTATACTTTAGCCACGCCCCCTTTCTCAAATGACCCGTTTGATGAGGTACCATTGTGTGAGGTATCATTGATCTCAGCTGAGAGTTCGTTATTCATTGATCATGATTTGGCCCTCTGTACTTTAGCCACACCCCCTTTCTCAAATGACCCGTTTGATGAGGTACCTTTGTGTGAGGTATCATTGATCTCAGCTGAGAGTTTGTTATTCATTGATCATGATTTGGCCCTCCCCTCTAAGCTTAAGCCACGCCCCCTAAGCTTTAGCCACGCCCCCTATACTTTAGCCACGCCCCCTTTCTCAAATGACCCGTTTGATGAGGTACCTTTGTGTGAGGTATCATTGATCTCAGCTGAGAGTTTGTTATTCATTGATCATGATTTGGCCCTCCCCTCTAAACTTAAGCCACGCCCCCTAAGCTTTAGCCACGCCCCCTATACTTTAGCCACGCCCCCTTTCTCAAATGACCCGTTTGATGAGGTACCTTTGTGTGAGGTATCATTGATCTCAGCTGAGAGTTCGTTATTCATTGATCATGATTTGGCCCTCCCCTCTAAGCTTAAGCCACGCCCCCTAAGCTTTAGCCACGCCCCCTATACTTTAGCCACGCCCCCTTTCTCAAATGACCCGTTTGATGAGGTACCTTTGTGTGAGGTATCATTGATCTCAGCTGAGAGTTCGTTATTCATTGATCATGATTTGGCCCTCCCCTCTGAGCTTAAGCCACGCCCCCTAAGCTTTAGCCACGCCCCCTATACTTTAGCCACGCCCCCTTTCTCAAATGACCCGTTTGATGAGGTACCTTTGTGTGAGGTATCATTGATCTCAGCTGAGAGTTCGTTATTCATTGATCATGATTTGGCCCTCCCCTCTAAGCTTAAGCCACGCCCCCTAAGCTTTAGCCACGCCCCCTATACTTTAGCCACGCCCCCTTTCTCAAATGACCCGTTTGATGAGGTACCTTTGTGTGAGGTATCATTGATCTCAGCTGAGAGTTTGTTATTCATTGATCATGATTTGGCCCTCCCCTCTAAGCTTAAGCCACGCCCCCTAAGCTTTAGCCACGCCCCCTATACTTTAGCCACGCCCCCTTTCTCAAATGACCCGTTTGATGAGGTACCTTTGTGTGAGGTATCATTGATCTCAGCTGAGAGTTCGTTATTCATTGATCATGATTTGGCCCTCTGTACTTTAGCCACACCCCCTTTCTCAAATGACCCGTTTGATGAGGTACCTTTGTGTGAGGTATCATTGATCTCAGCTGAGAGTTCGTTATTCATTGATCATGATTTGGCCCTCCCCTCTAAGCTTAAGCCACGCCCCCTAAGCTTTAGCCACGCCCCCTATACTTTAGCCACGCCCCCTTTCTCAAATGACCCGTTTGATGAGGTACCTTTGTGTGAGGTATCATTGATCTCAGCTGAGAGTTCGTTATTCATTGATCATGATTTGGCCCTCCCCTCTACACTTAAGCCACGCCCCCTAAGCTTTAGCCACGCCCCCTATACTTTAGCCACGCCCCCTTTCTCAAATGACCCGTTTGATGAGGTACCTTTGTGTGAGGTATCATTGATCTCAGCTGAGAGTTCGTTATTCATTGATCATGATTTGGCCCTCCCCTCTAAGCTTAAGCCACGCCCCCTATACTTTAGCCACGCCCCCTTTCTCAAATGACCCGTTTGATGAGGTACCTTTGTGTGAGGTATCATTGATCTCAGCTGAGAGATCGTTATTCATTGATCATGATTTGGCCCTCCCCTCTAAGCTTAAGCCACGCCCCCTAAGCTTTAGCCACGCCCCCTATACTTTAGCCACGCCCCCTTTCTCAAATGACCCGTTTGATGAGGTACCTTTGTGTGAGGTATCATTGATCTCAGCTGAGAGTTTGTTATTCATTGATCATGATTTGGCCCTCCCTTCTAAGCTTAAGCCACGCCCCCTAAGCTTTAGCCACGCCCCCTATACTTTAGCCACGCCCCCTTTCTCAAATGACCCGTTTGATGAGGTACCTTTGTGTGAGGTATCATTGATCTCAGCTGAGAGTTCGTTATTCATTGATCATGATTTGGCCCTCCCCTCTAAGCTTAAGCCACGCCCCCTATACTTTGGCCACGCCCCCTTTCTCAAATAACCCGTTTGATGAGGTACCTTTGTGTGAGGTATCATTGATCTCAGCTGAGAGTTCGTTTTTCATTGATCATGATTTGGCCCTCCCCTCTAAGCTTAAGCCACGCCCCCTAAGCTTTAGCCACGCCCCCTATACTTTAGCCACGCCCCCTTTCTCAAATGACCCGTTTGATGAGGTACCTTTGTGTGAGGTATCATTGATCTCAGCTGAGAGTTTGTTATTCATTGATCATGATTTGGCCCTCCCCTCTAAGCTTAAGCCACGCCCCCTAAGCTTTAGCCACGCCCCCTATACTTTAGCCACACCCCCTTTCTCAAATGACCCGTTTGATGAGGTACCTTTGTGTGAGGTATCATTGATCTCAGCTGAGAGTTCGTTATTCATTGATCATGATTTGGCCCTCCCCTCTAAGCTTAAGCCACGCCCCCTAAGCTTTAGCCACGCCCCCTATACTTTAGCCACGCCCCCTTTCTCAAATGACCCGTTTGATGAGGTACCTTTGTGTGAGGTATCATTGATCTCAGCTGAGAGTTTGTTATTCATTGATCATTATTTGGCCCTCCCCTCTAAGCTTAAGCCACGCCCCCTAAGCTTTAGCCACGCCCCCTATACTTTAGCCACGCCCCCTTTCTCAAATGACCCGTTTGATGAGGTACCTTTGTGTGAGGTATCATTGATCTCAGCTGAGAGTTCGTTATTCATTGATCATGATTTGGCCCTCCCCTCTAAGCTTAAGCCACGCCCCCTATACTTTGGCCACGCCCCCTTTCTCAAATAACCCGTTTGATGAGGTACCTTTGTGTGAGGTATCATTGATCTCAGCTGAGAGATCGTTATTCATTGATCATGATTTGGCCCTCCCCTCTAAGCTTAAGCCACGCCCCCTAAGCTTTAGCCACGCCCCCTATACTTTAGCCACGCCCCCTTTCTCAAATGACCCGTTTGATGAGGTACCTTTGTGTGAGGTATCATTGATCTCAGCTGAGAGTTTGTTATTCATTGATCATGATTTGGCCCTCCCCTCTAAGCTTAAGCCACGCCCCCTAAGCTTTAGCCACGCCCCCTATACTTTAGCCACGCCCCCTTTCTCAAATGACCCGTTTGATGAGGTACCTTTGTGTGAGGTATCATTGATCTCAGCTGAGAGTTCGTTATTCATTGATCATGATTTGGCCCTCCCCTCTAAGCTTAAGCCACGCCCCCTATACTTTGGCCACGCCCCCTTTCTCAAATAACCCGTTTGATGAGGTACCTTTGTGTGAGGTATCATTGATCTCAGCTGAGAGTTCGTTTTTCATTGATCATGATTTGGCCCTCCCCTCTAAGCTTAAGCCACGCCCCCTAAGCTTTAGCCACGCCCCCTATACTTTAGCCACGCCCCTTTCTCAAATGACCCGTTTGATGAGGTACCTTTGTGTGAGGTATCATTGATCTCAGCTGAGAGTTCGTTATTCATTGATCATGATTTGGCCCTCCCCTCTAAGCTTAAGCCACGCCCCCTAAGCTTTAGCCACGCCCCCTATACTTTAGCCACGCCCCCTTTCTCAAATGACCCGTTTGATGAGGTACCTTTGTGTGAGGTATCATTGATCTCAGCTGAGAGTTCGTTATTCATTGATCATGATTTGACCCTCCCCTCTAAGCTTAAGCCACGCCCCCTATACTTTAGCCACGCCCCCTTTCTCAAATGACCCGTTTGATGAGGTACCTTTGTGTGAGGTATCATTGATCTCAGCTGAGAGTTCGTTATTCATCGATCATGATGTGGCCCTCCCCTCTAAGCTTAAGCCACGCCCCCTAAGCTTTAGCCACGCCCCCTATACTTTAGCCACGCCCCCTTTCTCAAATTACCCGTTTGATGAGGTACCTTTGTGTGAGGTATCATTGATCTCAGCTGAGAGTTCGTTATTCATTGATCATGATTTGGCCCTCCCCTCTAAGCTTAAGCCACGCCCCCTAAGCTTTAGCCACGCCCCCTTTCTCAAATGACCCGTTTGATGTGGTAGCTTTGTGTGAAGGTATCATTGATCTCAGCTGAGAGTTCGTTATTCATTGATCATGATTTGGCCCTCCCCTCTAAGCTTAAGCCACGCCCCCTATACTTTAGCCACGCCCCCTTTCTCAAATGACCCGTTTGATGAGGTACCTTTGTGTGAGGTATCATTGATCTCAGCTGAGAGTTCGTTATTCATTGATCATGATTTGGCCCTCCCCTCTAAGCTTAAGCCACGCCCCCTAAGCTTTAGCCACGCCCCCTATACTTTAGCCACGCCCCCTTTCTCAAATGACCCGTTTGATGAGGTACCTTTGTGTGAGGTATCATTGATCTCAGCTGAGAGTTCGTTATTCATTGATCATGATTTGGCCCTCCCCTCTAAACTTAAGCCACGCCCCCTAAGCTTTAGCCACGCCCCCTATACTTTAGCCGCGCCCCCTTTCTCAAATGACCCGTTTGATGAGGTACCTTTGTGTGAGGTATCATTGATCTCAGCTGAGAGTTCGTTATTCATTGATCATGATTTGGCCCTCCCCTCTAAGCTTAAGCCACGCCCCCTATACTTTAGCCACGCCCGCTTTCTCAAATGACCCGTTTGATGAGGTACCTTTGTGTGAGGTATCATTGATCTCAGCTGAGAGTTCGTTATTCATTGATCATGATTTGGCCCTCCCCTCTAAGCTTAAGCCACGCCCCCTAAGCTTTAGCCACGCCCCCTATACTTTAGCCACGCCCCCTTTCTCAAATGACCCGTTTGACGAGGTACCTTTGTGTGAGGTATCATTGATCTCAGCTGAGAGTTTGTTATTCATTGATCATGATTTGGCCCTCCCCTCTAAGCTTAAGCCACGCCCCCTAAGCTTTAGCCACGCCCCCTATACTTTAGCCACGCCCCCTTTCTCAAATGACCCGTTTGATGAGGTACCTTTGTGTGAGGTATCATTGATCTCAGCTGAGAGTTCGTTATTCATTGATCATGATTTGGCCCTCTGTACTATAGCCACACCCCCTTTCTCAAATGACCCGTTTGATGAGGTACCTTTGTGTGAGGTATCATTGATCTCAGCTGAGAGTTTGTTATTCATTGATCATGATTTGGCCCTCCCCTCTAAGCTTAAGCCACGCCCCCTAAGCTTTAGCCACGCCCCCTATACTTTAGCCACGCCCCCTTTCTCAAATGACCCGTTTGATGAGGTACCTTTGTGTGAGGTATCATTGATCTCAGCTGAGAGTTCGTTATTCATTGATCATGATTTGGCCCTCCCCTCTAAACTTAAGCCACGCCCCCTAAGCTTTAGCCACGCCCCCTATACTTTAGCCACGCCCCCTTTCTCAAATGACCCGTTTGATGAGGTACCTTTGTGTGAGGTATCATTGATCTCAGCTGAGAGTTCGTTATTCATTGATCATGATTTGGCCCTCCCCTCTAAGCTTAAGCCACGCCCCCTATACTTTAGCCACGCCCCCTTTCTCAAATGACCCGTTTGATGAGGTACCTTTGTGTGAGGTATCATTGATCTCAGCTGAGAGTTTGTTATTCATTGATCATGATTTGGCCCTCCCCTCTAAGCTTAAGCCACGCCCCCTAAGCTTTAGCCACGCCCCCTATACTTTAGCCACGCCCCATTTCTCAAATGACCCGTTTGATGAGGTACCTTTGTGTGAGGTATCATTGATCTCAGCTGAGAGTTCGTTATTCATTGATCATGATTTGGCCCTCCCCTCTAAGCTTAAGCCACGCCCCCTATACTTTGGCCACGCCCCCTTTCTCAAATAACCCGTTTGATGAGGTACCTTTGTGTGAGGTATCATTGATCTCAGCTGAGAGTTCGTTTTTCATTGATCATGATTTGGCCCTCCCCTCTAAGCTTAAGCCACGCCCCCTAAGCTTTAGCCACGCCCCCTATACTTTAGCCACGTCCCCTTTCTCAAATGACCCGTTTGATGAGGTACCTTTGTGTGAGGTATCATTGATCTCAGCTGAGAGTTTGTTATTCATTGATCATGATTTGGCCCTCCCCTTTAAACTTAAGCCACGCCCCCTAAGCTTTAGCCACGCCCCCTATACTTTAGACACGCCCCCTTTCTCAAATGACCCGTTTGATGAGGTACCTTTGTGTGAGGTATCATTGATCTCAGCTGAGAGTTCGTTATTCATTGATCATGATTTGGCCCTCCCCTCTAAGCTTAAGCCACGCCCCCTAAGCTTTAGCCACGCCCCCTATACTTTAGCCACGCCCCCTTTCTCAAATGACCCGTTTGATGAGGTACCTTTGTGTGAGGTATCATTGATCTCAGCTGAGAGTTTGTTATTCATTGATCATGATTTGGCCCTCCCCTCTAAGCTTAAGCCACGCCCCCTAAGCTTTAGCCACGCCCCCTATACTTTAGCCACGCCCCCTTTCTCAAATGACCCGTTTGATGAGGTACCTTTGTGTGAGGTATCATTGATCTCAGCTGAGAGTTCGTTATTCATTGATCATGATTTGGCCCTCCCCTCTAAGCTTAAGCCACGCCCCCTAAGCTTTAGCCACGCCCCCTATACTTTAGCCACGCCCCCTTTCTCAAATGACCAGTTTGATGAGGTACCTTTGTGTGAGGTATCATTGATCTCAGCTGAGAGTTCGTTATTCATTGATCATGATTTGGCCCTCCCCTCTAAGCTTAAGCCATGCCCCCTATACTTTAGCCACGCCCGCTTTCTCAAATGACCCGTTTGATGAGGTACCTTTGTGTGAGGTATCATTGATCTCAGCTGAGAGTTCGTTATTCATTGATCATGATTTGGCCCTCCCCTCTAAGCTTAAGCCACGCCCCCTAAGCTTTAGCCATGCCCCCTATACTTTAGCCACGCCCCCTTTCTCAAATGACCCGTTTGATGAGGTACCTTTGTGTGAGGTATCATTGATCTCAGCTGAGAGTTTGTTATTCATTGATCATGATTTGGCCCTCCCCTCTAAGCTTAAGCCACGCCCCCTAAGCTTTAGCCACGCCCCCTATACTTTAGCCACGCCCCCTTTCTCAAATGACCCGTTTGATGAGGTACCATTGTGTGAGGTATCATTGATCTCAGCTGAGAGTTCGTTATTCATTGATCATGATTTGGCCCTCTGTACTTTAGCCACACCCCCTTTCTCAAATGACCCGTTTGATGAGGTACCTTTGTGTGAGGTATCATTGATCTCAGCTGAGAGTTTGTTATTCATTGATCATGATTTGGCCCTCCCCTCTAAGCTTAAGCCACGCCCCCTAAGCTTTAGCCACGCCCCCTATACTTTAGCCACGCCCCCTTTCTCAAATGACCCGTTTGATGAGGTACCTTTGTGTGAGGTATCATTGATCTCAGCTGAGAGTTTGTTATTCATTGATCATGATTTGGCCCTCCCCTCTAAACTTAAGCCACGCCCCCTAAGCTTTAGCCACGCCCCCTATACTTTAGCCACGCCCCCTTTCTCAAATGACCCGTTTGATGAGGTACCTTTGTGTGAGGTATCATTGATCTCAGCTGAGAGTTCGTTATTCATTGATCATGATTTGGCCCTCCCCTCTAAGCTTAAGCCACGCCCCCTAAGCTTTAGCCACGCCCCCTATACTTTAGCCACGCCCCCTTTCTCAAATGACCCGTTTGATGAGGTACCTTTGTGTGAGGTATCATTGATCTCAGCTGAGAGTTCGTTATTCATTGATCATGATTTGGCCCTCCCCTCTGAGCTTAAGCCACGCCCCCTAAGCTTTAGCCACGCCCCCTATACTTTAGCCACGCCCCCTTTCTCAAATGACCCGTTTGATGAGGTACCTTTGTGTGAGGTATCATTGATCTCAGCTGAGAGTTCGTTATTCATTGATCATGATTTGGCCCTCCCCTCTAAGCTTAAGCCACGCCCCCTAAGCTTTAGCCACGCCCCCTATACTTTAGCCACGCCCCCTTTCTCAAATGACCCGTTTGATGAGGTACCTTTGTGTGAGGTATCATTGATCTCAGCTGAGAGTTTGTTATTCATTGATCATGATTTGGCCCTCCCCTCTAAGCTTAAGCCACGCCCCCTAAGCTTTAGCCACGCCCCCTATACTTTAGCCACGCCCCCTTTCTCAAATGACCCGTTTGATGAGGTACCTTTGTGTGAGGTATCATTGATCTCAGCTGAGAGTTCGTTATTCATTGATCATGATTTGGCCCTCCCATCTAAGCTTTAGCCACGCCCCCTATACTTTGGCCACGCCCCCTTTCTCAAATAACCCGTTTGATGAGGTACATTTGTGTGAGGTATCATTGATCTCAGCTGAGAGTTCGTTTTTCATTGATCATGATTTGGCCCTCCCCTCTAAGCTTAAGCCACGCCCCCTAAGCTTTAGCCACGCCCCCTATACTTTAGCCACGCCCCCTTTCTCAAATGACCCGTTTGATGAGGTACCTTTGTGTGAGGTATCATTGATCTCAGCTGAGAGTTTGTTATTCATTGATCATGATTTGGCCCTCCCCTCTAAGCTTAAGCCACGCCCCCTAAGCTTTAGCCACGCCCCCTATACTTTAGCCCCGCCCCCTTTCTCAAATGACCCATTTGATGAGGTACCTTTGTGTGAGGTATCATTGATCTCAGCTGAGAGTTCGTTATTCATTGATCATGATTTGGCCCTCCCCTCTAAGCTTAAGCCACGCCCCCTAAGCTTTAGCCACGCCCCCTATACTTTAGCCACGCCCCCTTTCTCAAATGACCCGTTTGATGAGGTACCTTTGTGTGAGGTATCATTGATCTCAGCTGAGAGTTCGTTATTCATTGAACATGATTTGACCCTCCCCTCTAAGCTTAAGCCACGCCCCCTATACTTTAGCCACGCCCCCTTTCTCAAATGACCCGTTTGATGAGGTACCTTTGTGTGAGGTATCATTGATCTCAGCTGAGAGTTCGTTATTCATTGATCATGATGTTGCCCTCCCCAATAAGCTTAAGCCACGCCCCCTAAGCTTTAACCACGCCCCCTACACTTTAGCCACGCCCCCTTTCTCAAATTACCTGTTTGATGAGGTACCTTTGTGTGAGGTATCATTGATCTCAGCTGAGAGTTCGTTATTCATTGATCATGATTTGGCCCTCCCCTCTAAGCTTAAGCCACGCCCCCTAAGCTTTAGCCACGCCCCCTTTCTCAAATGACCCGTTTGATGTGGTAGCTTTGTGTGAAGGTATCATTGATCTCAGCTGAGAGTTCGTTATTCATTGATCATGATTTGGCCCTCCCCTCTAAGCTTAAGCCACGCCCCCTATACTTTAGCCACGCCCCCTTTCTCAAATGACCCGTTTGATGAGGTACCTTTGTGTGAGGTATCATTGATCTCAGCTGAGAGTTCGTTATTCATTGATCATGATTTGGCCCTCCCCTCTAAGCTTAAGCCACGCCCCCTAAGCTTTAGCCACGCCCCCTATACTTTAGCCACGCCCCCTTTCTCAAATGACCCGTTTGATGAGGTACCTTTTTGTGAGGTATCATTGATCTCAGCTGAGAGTTCGTTATTCATTGATCATGATTTGGCCCTCCCCTCTGAGCTTAAGCCACGCCCACTAAGCTTTAGCCACGCCCCCTATACTTTAGCCACGCCCCCTTTCTCAAATGACCCGTTTGATGAGGTACCTTTGTGTGAGGTATCATTGATCTCAGCTGAGAGTTCGTTATTCATTGATCATGATTTGGCCCTCCCCTCTAAGCTTAAGCCACGCCCCCTAAGCTTTAGCCACGCCTCCTATACTTTAGCCACGCCCCCTTTCTCAAATGACCCGTTTGATGAGGTACCTTTGTGTGAGGTATCATTGATCTCAGCTGAGAGTTCGTTATTCATTGATCATGATTTGGCCCTCCCCTCTAAGCTTAAGCCACGCCCCCTAAACTTTAGCCACGCCCCCTTTCTCAAATGACCCGTTTGATGAGGTACCTTTGTGTGAGGTATCATTGATCTCAGCTGAGAGTTCGTTATTCATTGATCATGATTTGGCCCTCTGTACTTTAGCCACACCCCCTTTCTCAAATGACCCGTTTGATGAGGTACCTTTGTGTGAGGTATCATTGATCTCAGCTGAGAGTTCGTTATTCATTGATCATGATTTGGCCCTCCCCTCTAAGCTTAAGCCACGCCCCCTAAGCTTTAGCCACGCCCCCTATACTTTAGCCACGCCCCCTTTCTCAAATGACCCGTTTGATGAGGTACCTTTGTGTGAGGTATCATTGATCTCAGCTGAGAGTTCGTTATTCATTGATCATGATTTGGCCCTCCCCTCTGAGCTTAAGCCACGCCCCCTAAGCTTTAGCCACGCCCCCTATACTTTAGCCACGCCCCTTTCTCAAATGACCCGTTTGATGAGGTACCTTTGTGTGAGGTATCATTGATCTCAGCTGAGAGTTCGTTATTCATTGATCATGATTTGGCCCTCCCCTCTAAGCTTAAGCCACGCCCCCTATACTTTAGCCACGCCCCCTTTCTCAAATGACCTGTTTGATGAGGTACCTTTGTGTGAGGTATCATTGATCTCAGCTGAGAGTTCGTTATTCATTGATCATGATTTGGCCCTCCCCTCTAAGCTTAAGCCACGCCCCCTAAGCTTTAGCCACGCCCCCTATACTTTAGCCACGCCCCCTTTCTCAAATGACCCGTTTGATGAGGTACCTTTGTGTGAGGTATCATTGATCTCAGCTGAGAGTTCGTTATTCATTGATCATGATTTGGCCCTCCCCTCTAAGCTTAAGCCACGCCCCCTAAGCTTTAGCCACGCCCCCTATACTTTAGCCACGCCCCCTTTCTCAAATGACCCGTTTGATGAGGTACCTTTGTGTGAGGTATCATTGATCTCAGCTGAGAGTTCGTTATTCATTGATCATGATTTGGCCCTCCCCTCTAAGCTTAAGCCACGCCCCCTAAGCTTTAGCCACGCCCCCTATACTTTAGCCACGCCCCCTTTCTCAAATGACCCGTTTGATGAGGTACCTTTGTGTGAGGTATCATTGATCTCAGCTGAGAGTTCGTTATTCATTGATCATGATTTGGCCCTCCCCTCTAAGCTTAAGCCATGCCCCCTAAGCTTTAGCCACGCCCCCTATACTTTAGCCACGCCCCCTTTCTCAAATGACCCGTTTGATGAGGTACCTTTGTGTGAGGTATCATTGATCTCAGCTGAGAGTTCGTTATTCATTGATCATGATTTGGCCCTCCCCTCTAAGCTTAAGCCACGCCCCCTATACTTTAGCCACGCCCCCTTTCTCAAATGACCCGTTTGATGAGGTACCTTTGTGTGAGGTATCATTGATCTCAGCTGAGAGTTCGTTATTCATTGATCATGATTTGGCCCTCCCCTCTGAGCTTAAGCCACGCCCCCTAAGCTTTAGCCACGCCCCCTATACTTTAGCCACGCCCCCTTTCTCAAATGACCCGTTTGATGAGGTACCTTTGTGTGAGGTATCATTGATCTCAGCTGAGAGTTCGTTATTCATTGATCATGATTTGGCCCTCCCCTCTAAGCTTAAGCCACGCCCCCTATACTTTAGCCACGCCCCCTTTCTCAAATGACCCGTTTGATGAGGTACCTTTGTGTGAGGTATCATTGATCTCAGCTGAGAGTTCGTTATTCATTGATCATGATTTGGCCCTCCCCTCTAAGCTTAAGCCACGCCCCCTAAGCTTTAGCCACGCCCCCTATACTTTAGCCACGCCCCCTTTCTCAAATGACCCGTTTGATGAGGTACCTTTGTGTGAGGTATCATTGATCTCAGCTGAGAGTTTGTTATTCATTGATCATGATTTGGCCCTCCCCTCTAAGCTTAAGCCACGCCCCCTAAGCTTTAGCCACGCCCCCTATACTTTAGCCACGCCCCCTTTCTCAAATGACCCGTTTGATGAGGTACCTTTGTGTGAGGTATCATTGATCTCAGCTGAGAGTTCGTTATTCATTGATCATGATTTGGCCCTCCCCTCTAAGCTTAAGCCACGCCCCCTATACTTTGGCCACGCCCCCTTTCTCAAATAACCCGTTTGATGAGGTACGTTTGTGTGAGGTATCATTGATCTCAGCTGAGAGTTCGTTTTTCATTGATCATGATTTGGCCCTCCCCTCTAAGCTTAAGCCACGCCCCCTAAGCTTTAGCCACGCCCCCTATACTTTAGCCACGCCCCCTTTCTCAAATGACCCGTTTGATGAGGTACCTTTGTGTGAGGTATCATTGATCTCAGCTGAGAGTTTGTTATTCATTGATCATGATTTGGCCTTCCCCTCTAAGCTTAAGCCACGCCCCCTAAGCTTTAGCCACGCCCCCTATACTTTAGCCACGCCCCCTTTCTCAAATGACCCATTTGATGAGGTACCTTTGTGTGAGGTATCATTGATCTCAGCTGAGAGTTCGTTATTCATTGATCATGATTTGGCCCTCCCCTCTAAGCTTAAGCCACGCCCCCTAAGCTTTAGCCACGCCCCCTATACTTTAGCCACGCCCCCTTTCTCAAATGACCCGTTTGATGAGGTACCTTTGTGTGAGGTATCATTGATCTCAGCTGAGAGTTCGTTATTCATTGATCATGATTTGGCCCTCCCCTCTAAGCTTAAGCCACGCCCCCTAAGCTTTAGCCACGCCCCCTATACTTTAGCCACGCCCCCTTT
Source organism: Zingel zingel (assembly GCA_023566125.1). Taxonomy (NCBI): domain Eukaryota; kingdom Metazoa; phylum Chordata; class Actinopteri; order Perciformes; family Percidae; genus Zingel; species Zingel zingel. The sequence continues at coordinate 35,475,530 of CM042318.1, read as the reverse complement.
CTCAAATGACCCGTTTGATGAGGTACCTTTGTGTGAGGTATCATTGATCTCAGCTGAGAGTTCGTTATTCATTGATCATGATTTGGCCCTCCCCTCTAAGCTTAAGCCACGCCCCCTAAGCTTTAGCCACGCCCCCTTTCTCAAATGACCCGTTTGATGAGGTACCTTTGTGTGAGGTATCATTGATCTCAGCTGAGAGTTCGTTATTCATTGATCATGATTTGGCCCTCCCCTCTGAGCTTAAGCCACGCCCACTAAGCTTTAGCCACGCCCCCTATACTTTAGCCACGCCCCCTTTCTCAAATGACCCGTTTGATGAGGTACCTTTGTGTGAGGTATCATTGATCTCAGCTGAGAGTTCGTTATTCATTGATCATGATTTGGCCCTCCCCTCTAAGCTTAAGCCACGCCCCCTAAGCTTTAGCCACGCCTCCTATACTTTAGCCACGCCCCCTTTCTCAAATGACCCGTTTGATGAGGTACCTTTGTGTGAGGTATCATTGATCTCAGCTGAGAGTTCGTTATTCATTGATCATGATTTGGCCCTCCCCTCTAAGCTTAAGCCACGCCCCCTAAGCTTTAGCCACGCCCCCTTTCTCAAATGACCCATTTGATGAGGTACCTTTGTGTGAGGTATCATTGATCTCAGCTGAGAGTTTGTTATTCATTGATCATGATTTGGCCCTCTGTACTTTAGCCACACCCCCTTTCTCAAATGACCCGTTTGATGAGGTACCTTTGTGTGAGGTATCATTGATCTCAGCTGAGAGTTTGTTATTCATTGATCATGATTTGGCCCTCCCCTCTAAGCTTAAGCCACGCCCCCTAAGCTTTAGCCACGCCCCCTATACTTTAGCCACGCCCCCTTTCTCAAATGACCCGTTTGATGAGGTACCTTTGTGTGAGGTATCATTGATCTCAGCTGAGAGTTCGTTATTCATTGATCATGATTTGGCCCTCCCATCTAAGCTTTAGCCACGCCCCCTATACTTTGGCCACGCCCCCTTTCTCAAATAACCCGTTTGATGAGGTACATTTGTGTGAGGTATCATTGATCTCAGCTGAGAGTTCGTTTTTCATTGATCATGATTTGGCCCTCCCCTCTAAGCTTAAGCCACGCCCCCTAAGCTTTAGCCACGCCCCCTATACTTTAGCCACGCCCCCTTTCTCAAATGACCCGTTTGATGAGGTACCTTTGTGTGAGGTATCATTGATCTCAGCTGAGAGTTTGTTATTCATTGATCATGATTTGGCCCTCCCCTCTAAGCTTAAGCCACGCCCCCTAAGCTTTAGCCACGCCCCCTATACTTTAGCCCCGCCCCCTTTCTCAAATGACCCATTTGATGAGGTACCTTTGTGTGAGGTATCATTGATCTCAGCTGAGAGTTCGTTATTCATTGATCATGATTTGGCCCTCCCCTCTAAGCTTAAGCCACGCCCCCTAAGCTTTAGCCACGCCCCCTATACTTTAGCCACGCCCCCTTTCTCAAATGACCCGTTTGATGAGGTACCTTTGTGTGAGGTATCATTGATCTCAGCTGAGAGTTCGTTATTCATTGAACATGATTTGACCCTCCCCTCTAAGCTTAAGCCACGCCCCCTATACTTTAGCCACGCCCCCTTTCTCAAATGACCCGTTTGATGAGGTACCTTTGTTTGAGGTATCATTGATCTCAGCTGAGAGTTCGTTATTCATTGATCATGATGTTGCCCTCCCCAATAAGCTTAAGCCACGCCCCCTAAGCTTTAACCACGCCCCCTACACTTTAGCCACGCCCCCTTTCTCAAATTACCTGTTTGATGAGGTACCTTTGTGTGAGGTATCATTGATCTCAGCTGAGAGTTCGTTATTCATTGATCATGATTTGGCCCTCCCCTCTAAGCTTAAGCCACGCCCCCTAAGCTTTAGCCACGCCCCCTTTCTCAAATGACCCGTTTGATGTGGTAGCTTTGTGTGAAGGTATCATTGATCTCAGCTGAGAGTTCGTTATTCATTGATCATGATTTGGCCCTCCCCTCTAAGCTTAAGCCACGCCCCCTATACTTTAGCCACGCCCCCTTTCTCAAATGACCCGTTTGATGAGGTACCTTTGTGTGAGGTATCATTGATCTCAGCTGAGAGTTCGTTATTCATTGATCATGATTTGGCCCTCCCCTCTAAGCTTAAGCCACGCCCCCTAAGCTTTAGCCACGCCCCCTATACTTTAGCCACGCCCCCTTTCTCAAATGACCCGTTTGATGAGGTACCTTTGTGTGAGGTATCATTGATCTCAGCTGAGAGTTCGTTATTCATTGATCATGATTTGGCCCTCCCCTCTGAGCTTAAGCCACGCCCACTAAGCTTTAGCCACGCCCCCTATACTTTAGCCACGCCCCCTTTCTCAAATGACCCGTTTGATGAGGTACCTTTGTGTGAGGTATCATTGATCTCAGCTGAGAGTTCGTTATTCATTGATCATGATTTGGCCCTCCCCTCTAAGCTTAAGCCACGCCCCCTAAGCTTTAGCCACGCCTCCTATACTTTAGCCACGCCCCCTTTCTCAAATGACCCGTTTGATGAGGTACCTTTGTGTGAGGTATCATTGATCTCAGCTGAGAGTTCGTTATTCATTGATCATGATTTGGCCCTCCCCTCTAAGCTTAAGCCACGCCCCCTAAACTTTAGCCACGCCCCCTTTCTCAAATGACCCGTTTGATGAGGTACCTTTGTGTGAGGTATCATTGATCTCAGCTGAGAGTTCGTTATTCATTGATCATGATTTGGCCCTCTGTACTTTAGCCACACCCCCTTTCTCAAATGACCCGTTTGATGAGGTACCTTTGTGTGAGGTATCATTGATCTCAGCTGAGAGTTCGTTATTCATTGATCATGATTTGGCCCTCCCCTCTAAGCTTAAGCCACGCCCCCTAAGCTTTAGCCACGCCCCCTATACTTTAGCCACGCCCCCTTTCTCAAATGACCCGTTTGATGAGGTACCTTTGTGTGAGGTATCATTGATCTCAGCTGAGAGTTCGTTATTCATTGATCATGATTTGGCCCTCCCCTCTGAGCTTAAGCCACGCCCCCTAAGCTTTAGCCACGCCCCCTATACTTTAGCCACGCCCCTTTCTCAAATGACCCGTTTGATGAGGTACCTTTGTGTGAGGTATCATTGATCTCAGCTGAGAGTTCGTTATTCATTGATCATGATTTGGCCCTCCCCTCTAAGCTTAAGCCACGCCCCCTATACTTTAGCCACGCCCCCTTTCTCAAATGACCTGTTTGATGAGGTACCTTTGTGTGAGGTATCATTGATCTCAGCTGAGAGTTCGTTATTCATTGATCATGATTTGGCCCTCCCCTCTAAGCTTAAGCCACGCCCCCTAAGCTTTAGCCACGCCCCCTATACTTTAGCCACGCCCCCTTTCTCAAATGACCCGTTTGATGAGGTACCTTTGTGTGAGGTATCATTGATCTCAGCTGAGAGTTCGTTATTCATTGATCATGATTTGGCCCTCCCCTCTAAGCTTAAGCCACGCCCCCTAAGCTTTAGCCACGCCCCCTATACTTTAGCCACGCCCCCTTTCTCAAATGACCCGTTTGATGAGGTACCTTTGTGTGAGGTATCATTGATCTCAGCTGAGAGTTCGTTATTCATTGATCATGATTTGGCCCTCCCCTCTAAGCTTAAGCCACGCCCCCTAAGCTTTAGCCACGCCCCCTATACTTTAGCCACGCCCCCTTTCTCAAATGACCCGTTTGATGAGGTACCTTTGTGTGAGGTATCATTGATCTCAGCTGAGAGTTCGTTATTCATTGATCATGATTTGGCCCTCCCCTCTAAGCTTAAGCCATGCCCCCTAAGCTTTAGCCACGCCCCCTATACTTTAGCCACGCCCCCTTTCTCAAATGACCCGTTTGATGAGGTACCTTTGTGTGAGGTATCATTGATCTCAGCTGAGAGTTCGTTATTCATTGATCATGATTTGGCCCTCCCCTCTAAGCTTAAGCCACGCCCCCTATACTTTAGCCACGCCCCCTTTCTCAAATGACCCGTTTGATGAGGTACCTTTGTGTGAGGTATCATTGATCTCAGCTGAGAGTTCGTTATTCATTGATCATGATTTGGCCCTCCCCTCTGAGCTTAAGCCACGCCCCCTAAGCTTTAGCCACGCCCCCTATACTTTAGCCACGCCCCCTTTCTCAAATGACCCGTTTGATGAGGTACCTTTGTGTGAGGTATCATTGATCTCAGCTGAGAGTTCGTTATTCATTGATCATGATTTGGCCCTCCCCTCTAAGCTTAAGCCACGCCCCCTATACTTTAGCCACGCCCCCTTTCTCAAATGACCCGTTTGATGAGGTACCTTTGTGTGAGGTATCATTGATCTCAGCTGAGAGTTCGTTATTCATTGATCATGATTTGGCCCTCCCCTCTAAGCTTAAGCCACGCCCCCTAAGCTTTAGCCACGCCCCCTATACTTTAGCCACGCCCCCTTTCTCAAATGACCCGTTTGATGAGGTACCTTTGTGTGAGGTATCATTGATCTCAGCTGAGAGTTTGTTATTCATTGATCATGATTTGGCCCTCCCCTCTAAGCTTAAGCCACGCCCCCTAAGCTTTAGCCACGCCCCCTATACTTTAGCCACGCCCCCTTTCTCAAATGACCCGTTTGATGAGGTACCTTTGTGTGAGGTATCATTGATCTCAGCTGAGAGTTCGTTATTCATTGATCATGATTTGGCCCTCCCCTCTAAGCTTAAGCCACGCCCCCTATACTTTGGCCACGCCCCCTTTCTCAAATAACCCGTTTGATGAGGTACGTTTGTGTGAGGTATCATTGATCTCAGCTGAGAGTTCGTTTTTCATTGATCATGATTTGGCCCTCCCCTCTAAGCTTAAGCCACGCCCCCTAAGCTTTAGCCACGCCCCCTATACTTTAGCCACGCCCCCTTTCTCAAATGACCCGTTTGATGAGGTACCTTTGTGTGAGGTATCATTGATCTCAGCTGAGAGTTTGTTATTCATTGATCATGATTTGGCCTTCCCCTCTAAGCTTAAGCCACGCCCCCTAAGCTTTAGCCACGCCCCCTATACTTTAGCCACGCCCCCTTTCTCAAATGACCCATTTGATGAGGTACCTTTGTGTGAGGTATCATTGATCTCAGCTGAGAGTTCGTTATTCATTGATCATGATTTGGCCCTCCCCTCTAAGCTTAAGCCACGCCCCCTAAGCTTTAGCCACGCCCCCTATACTTTAGCCACGCCCCCTTTCTCAAATGACCCGTTTGATGAGGTACCTTTTTAGTGAGGTATCATTGATCTCAGCTGAGAGTTCGTTATTCATTGATCATGATTTGGCCCTCCCCTCTAAGCTTAAGCCACGCCCCCTAAGCTTTAGCCACGCCCCCTATACTTTAGCCACGCCCCCTTTCTCAAATGACCCGTTTGATGAGGTACCTTTGTGTGAGGTATCATTGATCTCAGCTGAGAGTTCGTTATTCATTGATCATGATTTGGCCCTCCCCTCTAAGCTTAAGCCACGCCCCTAAGCTTTAGCCACGCCCCCTTTCTCAAATGACCCGTTTGATGAGGTACCTTTGTGTGAGGTATCATTGATCTCAGCTGAGAGTTCGTTATTCATTGATCATGATTTGGCCCTCCCCTCTGAGCTTAAGCCACGCCCACTAAGCTTTAGCCACGCCCCCTATACTTTAGCCACGCCCCCTTTCTCAAATGACCCGTTTGATGAGGTACCTTTGTGTGAGGTATCATTGATCTCAGCTGAGAGTTCGTTATTCATTGATCATGATTTGGCCCTCCCCTCTAAGCTTAAGCCACGCCCCCTAAGCTTTAGCCACGCCTCCTATACTTTAGCCACGCCCCCTTTCTCAAATGACCCGTTTGATGAGGTACCTTTGTGTGAGGTATCATTGATCTCAGCTGAGAGTTCGTTATTCATTGATCATGATTTGGCCCTCCCCTCTAAGCTTAAGCCACGCCCCCTAAGCTTTAGCCACGCCCCCTTTCTCAAATGACCCATTTGATGAGGTACCTTTGTGTGAGGTATCATTGATCTCAGCTGAGAGTTTGTTATTCATTGATCATGATTTGGCCCTCTGTACTTTAGCCACACCCCCTTTCTCAAATGACCCGTTTGATGAGGTACCTTTGTGTGAGGTATCATTGATCTCAGCTGAGAGTTCGTTATTCATTGATCATGATTTGGCCCTCCCCTCTAAGCTTAAGCCACGCCCCCTAAGCTTAAGCCACGCCCCCTATACTTTAGCCACGCCCCCTTTCTCAAATGACCCGTTTGATGAGGTACCTTTGTGTGAGGTATCATTGATCTCAGCTGAGAGTTTGTTATTCATTGATCATGATTTGGCCCTCCCCTCTAAGCTTAAGCCACGCCCCCTAAGCTTTAGCCACGCCCCCTATACTTTAGCCACGCCCCCTTTCTCAAATGACCCATTTGATGAGGTACCTTTGTGTGAGGTATCATTGATCTCAGCTGAGAGTTCGTTATTCATTGATCATGATTTGGCCCTCCCCTCTAAGCTTAAGCCACGCCCCCTAAGCTTTAGCCACGCCCCCTATACTTTAGCCACGCCCCCTTTCTCAAATGACCCGTTTGATGAGGTACCTTTGTGTGAGGTATCATTGATCTCAGCTGAGAGTTCGTTATTCATTGAACATGATTTGACCCTCCCCTCTAAGCTTAAGCCACGCCCCCTATACTTTAGCCACGCCCCCTTTCTCAAATGACCCGTTTGATGAGGTACCTTTGTGTGAGGTATCATTGATCTCAGCTGAGAGTTCGTTATTCATTGATCATGATGTTGCCCTCCCCAATAAGCTTAAGCCACGCCCCCTAAGCTTTAACCACGCCCCCTACACTTTAGCCACGCCCCCTTTCTCAAATTACCTGTTTGATGAGGTACCTTTGTGTGAGGTATCATTGATCTCAGCTGAGAGTTCGTTATTCATTGATCATGATTTGGCCCTCCCCTCTAAGCTTAAGCCACGCCCCCTAAGCTTTAGCCACGCCCCCTTTCTCAAATGACCCGTTTGATGTGGTAGCTTTGTGTGAAGGTATCATTGATCTCAGCTGAGAGTTCGTTATTCATTGATCATGATTTGGCCCTCCCCTCTAAGCTTAAGCCACGCCCCCTATACTTTAGCCACGCCCCCTTTCTCAAATGACCCGTTTGATGAGGTACCTTTGTGTGAGGTATCATTGATCTCAGCTGAGAGTTCGTTATTCATTGATCATGATTTGGCCCTCCCCTCTAAGCTTAAGCCACGCCCCCTAAGCTTTAGCCACGCCCCCTATACTTTAGCCACGCCCCCTTTCTCAAATGACCCGTTTGATGAGGTACCTTTGTGTGAGGTATCATTGATCTCAGCTGAGAGTTCGTTATTCATTGATCATGATTTGGCCCTCCCCTCTGAGCTTAAGCCACGCCCACTAAGCTTTAGCCACGCCCCCTATACTTTAGCCACGCCCCCTTTCTCAAATGACCCGTTTGATGAGGTACCTTTGTGTGAGGTATCATTGATCTCAGCTGAGAGTTCGTTATTCATTGATCATGATTTGGCCCTCCCCTCTAAGCTTAAGCCACGCCCCCTAAGCTTTAGCCACGCCTCCTATACTTTAGCCACGCCCCCTTTCTCAAATGACCCGTTTGATGAGGTACCTTTGTGTGAGGTATCATTGATCTCAGCTGAGAGTTCGTTATTCATTGATCATGATTTGGCCCTCCCCTCTAAGCTTAAGCCACGCCCCCTAAACTTTAGCCACGCCCCCTTTCTCAAATGACCCGTTTGATGAGGTACCTTTGTGTGAGGTATCATTGATCTCAGCTGAGAGTTCGTTATTCATTGATCATGATTTGGCCCTCTGTACTTTAGCCACACCCCCTTTCTCAAATGACCCGTTTGATGAGGTACCTTTGTGTGAGGTATCATTGATCTCAGCTGAGAGTTCGTTATTCATTGAACATGATTTGACCCTCCCCTCTAAGCTTAAGCCACGCCCCCTATACTTTAGCCACGCCCCCTTTCTCAAATGACCCGTTTGATGAGGTACCTTTGTGTGAGGTATCATTGATCTCAGCTGAGAGTTCGTTATTCATTGATCATGATGTTGCCCTCCCCAATAAGCTTAAGCCACGCCCCCTAAGCTTTAACCACGCCCCCTACACTTTAGCCACGCCCCCTTTCTCAAATTACCTGTTTGATGAGGTACCTTTGTGTGAGGTATCATTGATCTCAGCTGAGAGTTCGTTATTCATTGATCATGATTTGGCCCTCCCCTCTAAGCTTAAGCCACGCCCCCTAAGCTTTAGCCACGCCCCCTTTCTCAAATGACCCGTTTGATGTGGTAGCTTTGTGTGAAGGTATCATTGATCTCAGCTGAGAGTTCGTTATTCATTGATCATGATTTGGCCCTCCCCTCTAAGCTTAAGCCACGCCCCCTATACTTTAGCCACGCCCCCTTTCTCAAATGACCCGTTTGATGAGGTACCTTTGTGTGAGGTATCATTGATCTCAGCTGAGAGTTCGTTATTCATTGATCATGATTTGGCCCTCCCCTCTAAGCTTAAGCCACGCCCCCTAAGCTTTAGCCACGCCCCCTATACTTTAGCCACGCCCCCTTTCTCAAATGACCCGTTTGATGAGGTACCTTTGTGTGAGGTATCATTGATCTCAGCTGAGAGTTCGTTATTCATTGATCATGATTTGGCCCTCCCCTCTGAGCTTAAGCCACGCCCACTAAGCTTTAGCCACGCCCCCTATACTTTAGCCACGCCCCCTTTCTCAAATGACCCGTTTGATGAGGAACCTTTGTGTGAGGTATCATTGATCTCAGCTGAGAGTTCGTTATTCATTGATCATGATTTGGCCCTCCCCTCTAAGCTTAAGCCACGCCCCCTAAGCTTTAGCCACGCCTCCTATACTTTAGCCACGCCCCCTTTCTCAAATGACCCGTTTGATGAGGTACCTTTGTGTGAGGTATCATTGATCTCAGCTGAGAGTTCGTTATTCATTGATCATGATTTGGCCCTCCCCTCTAAGCTTAAGCCACGCCCCCTAAACTTTAGCCACGCCCCCTTTCTCAAATGACCCGTTTGATGAGGTACCTTTGTGTGAGGTATCATTGATCTCAGCTGAGAGTTCGTTATTCATTGATCATGATTTGGCCCTCTGTACTTTAGCCACACCCCCTTTCTCAAATGACCCGTTTGATGAGGTACCTTTGTGTGAGGTATCATTGATCTCAGCTGAGAGTTCGTTATTCATTGATCATGATTTGGCCCTCCCCTCTAAGCTTAAGCCACGCCCCCTAAGCTTTAGCCACGCCCCCTATACTTTAGCCACGCCCCCTTTCTCAAATGACCCGTTTGATGAGGTACCTTTGTGTGAGGTATCATTGATCTCAGCTGAGAGTTCGTTATTCATTGATCATGATTTGGCCCTCCCCTCTGAGCTTAAGCCACGCCCCCTAAGCTTTAGCCACGCCCCCTATACTTTAGCCACGCCCCTTTCTCAAATGACCCGTTTGATGAGGTACCTTTGTGTGAGGTATCATTGATCTCAGCTGAGAGTTCGTTATTCATTGATCATGATTTGGCCCTCCCCTCTAAGCTTAAGCCACGCCCCCTATACTTTAGCCACGCCCCCTTTCTCAAATGACCTGTTTGATGAGGTACCTTTGTGTGAGGTATCATTGATCTCAGCTGAGAGTTCGTTATTCATTGATCATGATTTGGCCCTCCCCTCTAAGCTTAAGCCACGCCCCCTAAGCTTTAGCCACGCCCCCTATACTTTAGCCACGCCCCCTTTCTCAAATGACCCGTTTGATGAGGTACCTTTGTGTGAGGTATCATTGATCTCAGCTGAGAGTTCGTTATTCATTGATCATGATTTGGCCCTCCCCTCTGAGCTTAAGCCACGCCCCCTAAGCTTTAGCCACGCCCCCTATACTTTAGCCACGCCCCCTTTCTCAAATGACCCGTTTGATGAGGTACCTTTGTGTGAGGTATCATTGATCTCAGCTGAGAGTTCGTTATTCATTGATCATGATTTGGCCCTCTATACTTTAGCCACACCCCCTTTCTCAAATGACCCGTTTGATGAGGTACCTTTGTGTGAGGTATCATTGATCTCAGCTGAGAGTTCGTTATTCATTGATCATGATTTGGCCCTCCCCTCTAAGCTTAAGCCACGCCCCCTAAGCTTTAGCCACGCCCCCTATACTTTAGCCACGCCCCCTTTCTCAAATGACCCGTTTGATGAGGTACCTTTGTGTGAGGTATCATTGATCTCAGCTGAGAGTTCGTTATTCATTGATCATGATTTGGCCCTCCCCTCTAAGCTTAAGCCATGCCCCCTAAGCTTTAGCCACGCCCCCTATACTTTAGCCACGCCCCCTTTCTCAAATGACCCGTTTGATGAGGTACCTTTGTGTGAGGTATCATTGATCTCAGCTGAGAGTTCGTTATTCATTGATCATGATTTGGCCCTCCCCTCTAAGCTTAAGCCACGCCCCCTATACTTTAGCCACGCCCCCTTTCTCAAATGACCCGTTTGATGAGGTACCTTTGTGTGAGGTATCATTGATCTCAGCTGAGAGTTCGTTATTCATTGATCATGATTTGGCCCTCCCCTCTGAGCTTAAGCCACGCCCCCTAAGCTTTAAGCCACGCCCCCTATACTTTAGCCACGCCCCCTTTCTCAAATGACCAGTTTGATGAGGTACCTTTGTGTGAGGTATCATTGATCTCAGCTGAGAGTTCGTTATTCATTGATCATGATTTGGCCCTCCCCTCTAAGCTTAAGCCACGCCCCCTATACTTTAGCCACGCCCCCTTTCTCAAATGACCCGTTTGATGAGGTACCTTTGTGTGAGGTATCATTGATCTCAGCTGAGAGTTCGTTATTCATTGATCATGATTTGGCCCTCCCCTCTAAGCTTAAGCCACGCCCCCTAAGCTTTAGCCACGCCCCCTATACTTTAGCCACGCCCCCTTTCTCAAATGACCCGTTTGATGAGGTACCTTTGTGTGAGGTATCATTGATCTCAGCTGAGAGTTTGTTATTCATTGATCATGATTTGGCCCTCCCCTCTAAGCTTAAGCCACGCCCCCTAAGCTTTAGCCACGCCCCCTATACTTTAGCCACGCCCCCTTTCTCAAATGACCCGTTTGATGAGGTACCTTTGTGTGAGGTATCATTGATCTCAGCTGAGAGTTCGTTATTCATTGATCATGATTTGGCCCTCCCCTCTAAGCTTAAGCCACGCCCCCTATACTTTGGCCACGCCCCCTTTCTCAAATAACCCGTTTGATGAGGTACGTTTGTGTGAGGTATCATTGATCTCAGCTGAGAGTTCGTTTTTCATTGATCATGATTTGGCCCTCCCCTCTAAGCTTAAGCCACGCCCCCTAAGCTTTAGCCACGCCCCCTATACTTTAGCCACGCCCCCTTTCTCAAATGACCCGTTTGATGAGGTACCATTGTGTGAGGTATCATTGATCTCAGCTGAGAGTTTGTTATTCATTGATCATGATTTGGCCCTCCCCTCTAAGCTTAAGCCACGCCCCCTAAGCTTTAGCCACGCCCCCTATACTTTAGCCACGACCCCTTTCTCAAATGACCCGTTTGATGAGGTACCTTTGTGTGAGGTATCATTGATCTCAGCTGAGAGTTCGTTATTCATTGATCATGATTTGGCCCTCCCCTCTAAGCTTAAGCCACGCCCCCTATACTTTGGCCACGCCCCCTTTCTCAAATAACCCGTTTGATGAGGTACCTTTGTGTGAGGTATCATTGATCTCAGCTGAGAGTTCGTTTTTCATTGATCATGATTTGGCCCTCCCCTCTAAGCTTAAGCCACGCCCCCTAAGCTTTAGCCACGCCCCCTATACTTTAGCCACGCCCCCTTTCTCAAATGACCCGTTTGATGAGGTACCTTTGTGTGAGGTATCATTGATCTCAGCTGAGAGTTTGTTATTCATTGATCATGATTTGGCCTTCCCCTCTAAGCTTAAGCCACGCCCCCTAAGCTTTAGCCACGCCCCCTATACTTTAGCCACGCCCCCTTTCTCAAATGACCCATTTGATGAGGTACCTTTGTGTGAGGTATCATTGATCTCAGCTGAGAGTTCGTTATTCATTGATCATGATTTGGCCCTCCCCTCTAAGCTTAAGCCACGCCCCCTAAGCTTTAGCCACGCCCCCTATACTTTAGCCACGCCCCCTTTCTCAAATGACCCGTTTGATGAGGTACCTTTGTGTGAGGTATCATTGATCTCAGCTGAGAGTTCGTTATTCATTGATCATGATTTGGCCCTCCCCTCTAAGCTTAAGCCACGCCCCCTAAGCTTTAGCCACGCCCCCTATACTTTAGCCACGCCCCCTTTCTCAAATGACCCGTTTGATGAGGTACCTTTGTGTGAGGTATCATTGATCTCAGCTGAGAGTTCGTTATTCATTGATCATGATTTGGCCCTCCCCTCTAAGCTTAAGCCACGCCCCCTAAGCTTTAGCCACGCCCCCTTTCTCAAATGACCCGTTTGATGAGGTACCTTTGTGTGAGGTATCATTGATCTCAGCTGAGAGTTCGTTATTCATTGATCATGATTTGGCCCTCCCATCTGAGCTTAAGCCACGCCCACTAAGCTTTAGCCACGCCCCCTATACTTTAGCCACGCCCCCTTTCTCAAATGACCCGTTTGATGAGGTACCTTTGTGTGAGGTATCATTGATCTCAGCTGAGAGTTCGTTATTCATTGATCATGATTTGGCCCTCCCCTCTAAGCTTAAGCCACGCCCCCTAAGCTTTAGCCACGCCTCCTATACTTTAGCCACGCCCCCTTTCTCAAATGACCCGTTTGATGAGGTACCTTTGTGTGAGGTATCATTGATCTCAGCTGAGAGTTCGTTATTCATTGATCATGATTTGGCCCTCCCCTCTAAGCTTAAGCCACGCCCCCTAAGCTTTAGCCACGCCCCCTTTCTCAAATGACCCATTTGATGAGGTACCTTTGTGTGAGGTATCATTGATCTCAGCTGAGAGTTTGTTATTCATTGATCATGATTTGGCCCTCTGTACTTTAGCCACACCCCCTTTCTCAAATGACCCGTTTGATGAGGTACCTTTGTGTGAGGTATCATTGATCTCAGCTGAGAGTTCGTTATTCATTGATCATGATTTGGCCCTCCCCTCTAAGCTTAAGCCACGCCCCCTAAGCTTAAGCCACGCCCCCTATACTTTAGCCACGCCCCCTTTCTCAAATGACCCGTTTGATGAGGTACCTTTGTGTGAGGTATCATTGATCTCAGCTGAGAGTTCGTTATTCATTGATCATGATTTGGCCCTCCCCTCTGAGCTTAAGCCACGCCCCCTAAGCTTTAGCCACGCCCCCTATACTTTAGCCACGCCCCCTTTCTCAAATGACCCGTTTGATGAGGTACCTTTGTATGAGGTATCATTGATCTCAGCTGAGAGTTCGTTATTCATTGATCATGATTTGGCCCTCTATACTTTAGCCACACCCCCTTTCTCAAATGACCCGTTTGATGAGGTACCTTTGTGTGACGTATCATTGATCTCAGCTGAGAGTTCGTTATTCATTGATCATGATTTGGCCCTCCCCTCTAAGCTTAAGCCACGCCCCCTAAGCTTTAGCCACGCCCCCTATACTTTAGCCACGCCCCCTTTCTCAAATGACCCGTTTGATGAGGTACCTTTGTGTGAGGTATCATTGATCTCAGCTGAGAGTTCGTTATTCATTGATCATGATTTGGCCCTCCCCTCTAAGCTTAAGCCACGCCCCCTATACTTTAGCCACGCCCCCTTTCTCAAATGACCCGTTTGATGAGGTACCTTTGTGTGAGGTATCATTGATCTCAGCTGAGAGTTCGTTATTCATTGATCATGATTTGGCCCTCCCCTCTGAGCTTAAGCCACGCCCCCTAAGCTTTAGCCACGCCCCCTATACTTTAGCCACGCCCCCTTTCTCAAATGACCCGTTTGATGAGATACCTTTGTGTGAGGTATCATTGATCTCAGCTGAGAGTTCGTTATTCATTGATCATGATTTGGCCCTCTATACTTTAGCCACACCCCCTTTCTCAAATGACCCGTTTGATGAGGTACCTTTGTGTGAGGTATCATTGATCTCATCTGAGAGTTCGTTATTCATTGATCATGATTTGGCCCTCCCCTCTAAGCTTAAGCCACGCCCCCTAAGCTTTAGCCACGCCCCCTATACTTTAGCCACGCCCCCTTTCTCAAATGACCCGTTTGATGAGGTACCTTTGTGTGAGGTATCATTGATCTCAGCTGAGAGTTCGTTATTCATTGATCATGATTTGGCCCTCCCCTCTGAGCTTAAGCCACGCCCCCTAAGCTTTAGCCACGCCCCCTATACTTTAGCCACGCCCCCTTTCTCAAATGACCCGTTTGATGAGGTACCTTTGTGTGAGGTATCATTGATCTCAGCTGAGAGTTCGTTATTCATTGATCATGATTTGGCCCTCTATACTTTAGCCACACCCCCTTTCTCAAATGACCCGTTTGATGAGGTACCTTTGTGTGACGTATCATTGATCTCAGCTGAGAGTTCGTTATTCATTGATCATGATTTGGCCCTCCCCTCTAAGCTTAAGCCACGCCCCCTAAGCTTTAGCCACGCCCCCTATACTTTAGCCACGCCCCCTTTCTCAAATGACCCGTTTGATGAGGTACCTTTGTGTGAGGTATCATTGATCTCAGCTGAGAGTTCGTTATTCATTGATCATGATTTGGCCCTCCCCTCTGAGCTTAAGCCACGCCCCCTAAGCTTTAGCCACGCCCCCTATACTTTAGCCACGCCCCCTTTCTCAAATGACCCGTTTGATGAGATACCTTTGTGTGAGGTATCATTGATCTCAGCTGAGAGTTCGTTATTCATTGATCATGATTTGGCCCTCTATACTTTAGCCACACCCCCTTTCTCAAATGACCCGTTTGATGAGGTACCTTTGTGTGAGGTATCATTGATCTCATCTGAGAGTTCGTTATTCATTGATCATGATTTGGCCCTCCCCTCTAAGCTTAAGCCACGCCCCCTAAGCTTTAGCCACGCCCCCTATACTTTAGCCACGCCCCCTTTCTCAAATGACCCGTTTGATGAGGTACCTTTGTGTGAGGTATCATTGATCTCAGCTGAGAGTTCGTTATTCATTGATCATGATTTGGCCCTCCCCTCTGAGCTTAAGCCACGCCCCCTAAGCTTTAGCCACGCCCCCTATACTTTAGCCACGCCCCCTTTCTCAAATGACCCGTTTGATGAGGTACCTTTGTGTGAGGTATCATTGATCTCAGCTGAGAGTTCGTTATTCATTGATCATGATTTGGCCCTCTATACTTTAGCCACACCCCCTTTCTCAAATGACCCGTTTGATGAGGTACCTTTGTGTGACGTATCATTGATCTCAGCTGAGAGTTCGTTATTCATTGATCATGATTTGGCCCTCCCCTCTAAGCTTAAGCCACGCCCCCTAAGCTTTAGCCACGCCCCCTATACTTTAGCCACGCCCCCTTTCTCAAATGACCCGTTTGATGAGGTACCTTTGTGTGAGGTATCATTGATCTCAGCTGAGAGTTCGTTATTCATTGATCATGATTTGGCCCTCCCCTCTAAGCTTAAGCCACGCCCCCTAAGCTTTAGCCACGCCCCCTATACTTTAGCCACGCCCCCTTTCTCAAATGACCCGTTTGATGAGGTACCTTTGTGTGAGGTATCATTGATCTCAGCTGAGAGTTCGTTATTCATTGATCATGATTTGGCCCTCCCCTCTAAGCTTAAGCCACGCCCCCTATACTTTAGCCACGCCCCCTTTCTCAAATGACCCGTTTGATGAGGTACCTTTGTGTGAGGTATCATTGATCTCAGCTGAGAGTTCGTTATTCATTGATCATGATTTGGCCCTCCCCTCTGAGCTTAAGCCACGCCCCCTAAGCTTTAGCCATGCCCCCTATACTTTAGCCACGCCCCCTTTCTCAAATGACCCGTTTGATGAGGTACCTTTGTGTGAGGTATCATTGATCTCAGCTGAGAGTTCGTTATTCATTGATCATGATTTGGCCCTCTATACTTTAGCCACACCCCCTTTCTCAAATGACCCGTTTGATGAGGTACCTTTGTGTGACGTATCATTGATCTCAGCTGAGAGTTCGTTATTCATTGATCATGATTTGGCCCTCTATACTTTAGCCACACCCCCTTTCTCAAATGACCCGTTTGATGAGGTACCTTTGTGTGACGTATCATTGATCTCAGCTGAGAGTTCGTTATTCATTGATCATGATTTGGCCCTCCCCTCTAAGCTTAAGCCACGCCCCCTATACTTTAGCCACGCCCCCTTTCTCAAATGACCCGTTTGATGAGGTACCTTTGTGTGAGGTATCATTGATCTCAGCTGAGAGTTCGTTATTCATTGATCATGATTTGGCCCTCCCCTCTAAGCTTAAGCCACGCCCCCTAAGCTTTAGCCACGCCCCCTATACTTTAGCCACGCCCCCTTTCTCAAATGACCCGTTTGATGAGGTACCTTTGTGTGAGGTATCATTGATCTCAGCTGAGAGTTCGTTATTCATTGATCATGATTTGGCCCTCCCCTCTAAGCTTAAGCCACGCCCCCTATACTTTAGCCACGCCCCCTTTCTCAAATGACCCGTTTGATGAGGTACCTTTGTGTGAGGTATCATTGATCTCAGCTGAGAGTTCGTTATTCATTGATCATGATTTGGCCCTCCCCTCTGAGCTTAAGCCACGCCCCCTAAGCTTTAGCCACGCCCCCTATACTTTTGCCACGCCCCCTTTCTCAAATGACCCATTTGATGAGGTACCTTTGTGTGAGGTATCATTGATCTCAGCTGAGAGTTCGTTATTCATTGATCATGATTTGGCCCTCTATACTTTAGCCACACCCCCTTTCTCAAATGACCCGTTTGATGAGGTACCTTTGTGTGAGGTATCATTGATCTCATCTGAGAGTTCGTTATTCATTGATCATGATTTGGCCCTCCCCTCTAAGCTTAAGCCACGCCCCCTAAGCTTTAGCCACGCCCCCTATACTTTAGCCACGCCCCCTTTCTCAAATGACCCGTTTGACGAGGTACCTTTGTGTGAGGTATCATTGATCTCAGCTGAGAGTTCGTTATTCATTGATCATGATTTGGCCCTCCCCTCTAAACTTAAGCCACGCCCCCTAAGCTTTAGCCACGCCCCCTATACTTTAGCCACGCCCCCTTTCTCAAATGACTCGTTTGATGAGGTACCTTTGTGTGAGGTATCATTGATCTCAGCTGAGAGTTCGTTATTCATTGATCATGATTTGGCCCTCCCCTCTAAGCTTAAGCCACGCCCCCTATACTTTAGCCACGCCCCCTTTCTCAAATGACCCGTTTGATGAGGTACCTTTGTGTGAGGTATCATTGATCTCAGCTGAGAGTTCGTTATTCATTGATCATGATTTGGCCCTCCCCTCTAAGCTTAAGCCACGCCCCCAAGCTTTAGCCACGCCCCCTATACTTTAGCCACGCCCCCTTTCTCAAATGACCCGTTTGATGAGGTACCTTTGTGTGAGGTATCATTGATCTCAGCTGAGAGTTTGTTATTCATTGATCATGATTTGGCCCTCCCCTCTAAGCTTAAGCCACGCCCCCTAAGCTTTAGCCACGCCCCCTATACTTTAGCCACGCCCCCTTTCTCAAATGACCCGTTTGATGAGGTACCTTTGTGTGAGGTATCATTGATCTCAGCTGAGAGTTCGTTATTCATTGATCATGATTTGGCCCTCCCCTCTAAGCTTAAGCCACGCCCCCTATACTTTAGCCACGCCCCCTTTCTCAAATGACCCGTTTGATGAGGTACCTTTGTGTGAGGTATCATTGATCTCAGCTGAGAGTTCGTTATTCATTGATCATGATTTGGCCCTCCCCTCTAAGCTTAAGCCACGCCCCCTAAGCTTTAGCCACGCCCCCTATACTTTAGCCACGCCCCCTTTCTCAAATGACCCGTTTGATGAGGTACCTTTGTGTGAGGTATCATTGATCTCAGCTGAGAGTTTGTTATTCATTGATCATGATTTGGCCTTCCCCTCTAAGCTTAAGCCACGCCCCCTAAGCTTTAGCCACGCCCCCTATACTTTAGCCACGCCCCCTTTCTCAAATGACCCGTTTGATGAGGTACCTTTGTGTGAGGTATCATTGATCTCAGCTGAGAGTTCGTTATTCATTGATCATGATTTGGCCCTCCCCTCTAAGCTTAAGCCACGCCCCCTAAGCTTTAGCCACGCCCCCTATACTTTAGCCATGCCCCCTTTCTCAAATGACCCGTTTGATGAGGTACCTTTGTGTGAGGTATCATTGATCTCAGCTGAGAGTTCGTTATTCATTGATCATGATTTGGCCCTCCCCTCTAAGCTTAAGCCACGCCCCCTAAGCTTTAGCCACGCCCCCTATACTTTAGCCACGCCCCCTTTCTCAAATGACCCGTTTGAAGAGGTACCTTTGTGTGAGGTATCATTGATCTCAGCTGAGAGTTCGTTATTCATTGATCATGATTTGGCCCTCCCCTCTAAGCTTAAGCCACGCCCCCTAAGCTTTAGCCACGCCCCCTTTCTCAAATGACCCGTTTGATGTGGTACCTTTGTGTGAAGGTATCATTGATCTCAGCTGAGAGTTCGTTATTCATTGATCATGATTTGGCCCTCCCCTCTAAGCTTAAGCCACGCCCCCTATACTTTAGCCACGCCCCCTTTCTCAAATGACCCGTTTGATGAGGTACCTTTGTGTGAGGTATCATTGATCTCAGCTGAGAGTTCGTTATTCATTGATCATGATTTGGGCCTCCCCTCTAAGCTTAAGCCACGCCCCCTAAGCTTTAGCCACGCCCCCTATACTTTAGCCACGCCCCCTTTCTCAAATGACCCGTTTGATGAGGTACCTTTGTGTGAGGTATCATTGATCTCAGCTGAGAGTTCGTTATTCATTGATCATGATTTGGCCCTCCCCTCTAAGCTTAAGCCACGCCCCCTAAGCTTTAGCCACGCCCCCTATACTTTAGCCACGCCCCCTTTCTCAAATGACCCGTTTGAAGAGGTACCTTTGTGTGAGGTATCATTGATCTCAGCTGAGAGTTCGTTATTCATTGATCATGATTTGGCCCTCCCCTCTGAGCTTAAGCCACGCCCCCTATACTTTACCCACGCCCCCTTTCTCAAATGACCCGTTTGATGAGGTACCTTTGTGTGAGGTATCATTGATCTCAGCTGAGAGTTCGTTATTCATTGATCATGATTTGGCCCTCCCCTCTAAGCTTAAGCCACGCCCCCTAAGCTTTAGCCACGCCCCCTATACTTTAGCCACGCCCCCTTTCTCAAATGACCCGTTTGATGAGGTACCTTTGTGTGAGGTATCATTGATCTCAGCTGAGAGTTCGTTATTCATTGATCATGATTTGGCCCTCCCCTCTAAGCTTAAGCCACGCCCCCTAAGCTTTAGCCACGCCCCCTTTCTCAAATGACCCGTTTGATGTGGTACCTTTGTGTGAAGGTATCATTGATCTCAGCTGAGAGTTCGTTATTCATTGATCATGATTTGGCCCTCCCCTCTAAGCTTAAGCCACGCCCCCTATACTTTAGCCACGCCCCCTTTCTCAAATGACCCGTTTGATGAGGTACCTTTGTGTGAGGTATCATTGATCTCAGCTGAGAGTTCGTTATTCATTGATCATGATTTGGCCCTCCCCTCTAAGCTTAAGCCACGCCCCCTAAGCTTTAGCCACGCCCCCTATACTTTAGCCACGCCCCCTTTCTCAAATGACCCGTTTGATGAGGTACCTTTGTGTGAGGTATCATTGATCTCAGCTGAGAGTTCGTTATTCATTGATCATGATTTGGCCCTCCCCTCTAAGCTTAAGCCACGCCCCCTAAGCGTTAGCCACACCCCCTTTCTCAAATGACCCGTTTGATGAGGTACCTTTGTGTGAGGTATCATTGATCTCAGCTGAGAGTTCGTTATTCATTGATCATGATTTGGCCCTCCCCTCTAAGCTTAAGCCACGCCCCCTAAGCGTTAGCCACACCCCCTTTCTCAAATGACCCGTTTGATGAGGTACCTTTGTGTGAGGTATCATTGATCTCAGCTGAGAGTTCGTTATTCATTGATCATGATTTGGCCCTCCCCTCTAAGCTTAAGCCACGCCCCCTAAGCGTTAGCCACACCCCCTTTATCAAATGACCCGTTTGATGAGGTACCTTTTTGTGAGGTATCATTGATCTCAGCTGAGAGTTCGTTATTCATTGATCATGATTTGGCCCTCCCCTCTAAGCTTAAGCCACGCCCCCTATACTTTAGCCACGCCCCCTTTCTCAAATGACCCGTTTGATGAGGTACCTTTGTGTGAGGTATCATTGATCTCAGCTGAGAGTTCGTTATTCATTGATCATGATTTGGCCCTCCCCTCTAAGCTTAAGCCACGCCCCCTAAGCTTTAGCCACGCCCCCTATACTTTAGCCACGCCCCCTTTCTCAAATGACCCGTTTGATGAGGTACCTTTGTGTGAGGTATCATTGATCTCAGCTGAGAGTTCGTTATTCATTGATCATGATTTGGCCCTCCCCTCTAAGCTTAAGCCACGCCCCCTAAGCTTTAGCCACGCCCCCTATACTTTAGCCACGCCCCCTTTCTCAAATGACCCGTTTGATGAGGTACCTTTGTGTGAGGTATCATTGATCTCAGCTGAGATTTCGTTATTCATTGATCATGATTTGGCCCTCCCCTCTAAGCTTAAGCCACGCCCCCTAAGCTTTAGCCACGCCCCCTATACTTTAGCCACGCCCCCTTTCTCAAATGACCCGTTTGATGAGGTACCTTTGTGTGAGGTATCATTGATCTCAGCTGAGAGTTCGTTATTCATTGATCATGATTTGGCCCTCCCCTCTAAGCTTAAGCCACGCCCCCTAAGCTTTAGCCACGCCCCCTATACTTTAGCCACGCCCCCTTTCTCAAATGACCCGTTTGATGAGGTACCTTTGTGTGAGGTATCATTGATCTCAGCTGAGAGTTCGTTATTCATTGATCATGATTTGGCCCTCCCCTCTAAGCTTAAGCCACGCCCCCTAAGCTTTAGCCATGCCCCCTTTCTCAAATGACCCGTTTGATGAGGTACCTTTGTGTGAGGTATCATTGATCTCAGCTGAGAGTTCGTTATTCATTGATCATGATTTGGCCCTCCCCTCTAAGCTTAAGCCACGCCCCCTAAGCTTTAGCCACGCCCCCTAAGCGTTAGCCACACCCCCTTTCTCAAATGACCCGTTTGATGAGGTACCTTTGTGTGAGGTATCATTGATCTCAGCTGAGAGTTCGTTATTCATTGATCATGATTTGGCCCTCCCCTCTAAGCTTAAGCCACGCCCCCTAAGCGTTAGCCACACCCCCTTTCTCAAATGACCCGTTTGATGAGGTACCTTTGTGTGAGGTATCATTGATCTCAGCTGAGAGTTCGTTATTCATTGATCATGATTTGGCCCTCCCCTCTAAGCTTAAGCCACGCCCCCTAAGCGTTAGCCACACCCCCTTTATCAAATGACCCGTTTGATGAGGTACCTTTTTGTGAGGTATCATTGATCTCAGCTGAGAGTTCGTTATTCATTGATCATGATTTGGCCCTCCCCTCTAAGCTTAAGCCACGCCCCCTATACTTTAGCCACGCCCCCTTTCTCAAATGACCCGTTTGATGAGGTACCTTTGTGTGAGGTATCATTGATCTCAGCTGAGAGTTCGTTATTCATTGATCATGATTTGGCCCTCCCCTCTAAGCTTAAGCCACGCCCCCTAAGCTTTAGCCACGCCCCCTATACTTTAGCCACGCCCCCTTTCTCAAATGACCCGTTTGATGAGGTACCTTTGTGTGAGGTATCATTGATCTCAGCTGAGAGTTCGTTATTCATTGATCATGATTTGGCCCTCCCCTCTAAGCTTAAGCCACGCCCCCTAAGCTTTAGCCACGCCCCCTATACTTTAGCCACGCCCCCTTTCTCAAATGACCCGTTTGATGAGGTACCTTTGTGTGAGGTATCATTGATCTCAGCTGAGATTTCGTTATTCATTGATCATGATTTGGCCCTCCCCTCTAAGCTTAAGCCACGCCCCCTAAGCTTTAGCCACGCCCCCTATACTTTAGCCACGCCCCCTTTCTCAAATGACCCGTTTGATGAGGTACCTTTGTGTGAGGTATCATTGATCTCAGCTGAGAGTTCGTTATTCATTGATCATGATTTGGCCCTCCCCTCTAAGCTTAAGCCACGCCCCCTAAGCTTTAGCCACGCCCCCTATACTTTAGCCACGCCCCCTTTCTCAAATGACCCGTTTGATGAGGTACCTTTGTGTGAGGTATCATTGATCTCAGCTGAGAGTTCGTTATTCATTGATCATGATTTGGCCCTCTATACTTTAGCCACACCCCCTTTCTCAAATGACCCGTTTGATGAGGTACCTTTGTGTGAGGTATCATTGATCTCAGCTGATAGTTCGTTATTCATTGATCATGATTTGGCCCTCCCCTCTAAGCTTAAGCCACGCCCCCTAAGCTTTAGCCATGCCCCCTTTCTCAAATGACCCGTTTGATGAGGTACCTTTGTGTGAGGTATCATTGATCTCAGCTGAGAGTTCGTTATTCATTGATCATGATTTGGCCCTCCCCTCTAAGCTTAAGCCACGCCCCCTAAGCTTTAGCCACGCCCCCTATACTTTAGCCACGCCCCCTTTCTCAAATGACCCGTTTGATGAGGTACCTTTGTGTGAGGTATCATTGATCTCAGCTGAGAGTTCGTTATTCATTGATCATGATTTGGCCCTCCCCTCTAAGCTTAAGCCACGCCCCCTGAGCTTTAGCCACGCCCCCTATACTTTAGCCACGCCCCCTTTCTCAAATGACCCGTTTGATGAGGTACCTTTGTGTGAGGTATCATTGATCTCAGCTGAGAGTTCGTTATTCATTGATCATGATTTGGCCCTCCCCTCTAAGCTTAAGCCACGCCCCCTAAGCTTTAGCCACGCCCCCTTTCTCAAATGACCCGTTTGATGAGGTACCTTTGTGTGAGGTATCATTGATCTCAGCTGAGAGTTCGTTATTCATTGATCATGATTTGGCCCTCTGTACTTTAGCCACACCCCCTTTCTCAAATGACCCGTTTGATGAGGTACCTTTGTGTGAGGTATCATTGATCTCAGCTGAGAGTTCGTTATTCATTGATCATGATTTGGCCCTCCCCTCTAAGCTTAAGCCACGCCCCCTAAGCTTTAGCCACGCCCCCTATACTTTAGCCACGCCCCCTTTCTCAAATGACCATTTTGATGAGGTACCTTTGTGTGAGGTATCATTGATCTCAGCTGAGAGTTCGTTATTCATTGATCATGATTTGGCCCTCCCCTCTGAGCTTAAGCCACGCCCCCTAAGCTTTAGCCACGCCCCCTATACTTTAGCCATGCCCCCTTTCTCAAATGACCCGTTTGATGAGGTACCTTTGTGTGATGTATCATTGATCTCAGCTGAGAGTTCGTTATTCATTGATCATGATTTGGCCCTCTATACTTTAGCCACACCCCCTTTCTCAAATGACCCGTTTGATGAGGTACCTTTGTGTGAGGTATCATTGATCTCAGCTGAGAGTTCGTTATTCATTGATCATGATTTGGCCCTCCCCTCTAAGCTTAAGCCACGCCCCCTAAGCTTTAGCCACGCCCCCTATACTTTAGCCACGCCCCCTTTCTCAAATGACCCGTTTGATGAGGTACCTTTGTGTGAGGTATCATTGATCTCAGCTGAGAGTTCGTTATTCATTGATCATGATTTGGCCCTCCCCTCTAAGCTTAAGCCACGCCCCCTAAGCTTTAGCCACGCCCCCTATACTTTAGCCACGCCCCCTTTCTCAAATGACCCGTTTGATGAGGTACCTTTGTGTGAGGTATCATTGATCTCAGCTGAGAGTTCGTTATTCATTGATCATGATTTGGCCCTCCCCTCTAAGCTTAAGCCACGCCCCCTGAGCTTTAGCCACGCCCCCTATACTTTAGCCACTCCCCCTTTCTCAAATGACCCGTTTGATGAGGTACCTTTGTGTGAGGTATCATTGATCTCAGCTGAGAGTTCGTTATTCATTGATCATGATTTGGCCTTCCCCTCTAAGCTTAAGCCACGCCCCCTGAGCTTTAGCCACGCCCCCTATACTTTAGCCACGCCCCCTTTCTCAAATGACCCGTTTGATGAGGTACCTTTGTGTGAGGTATCATTGATCTCAGCTGAGAGTTCGTTATTCATTGATCATGATTTGGCCCTCCCCTCTAAGCTTAAGCCACGCCCCTAAGCTTTAGCCATGCCCCCTATACTTTAGCCACGCCCCCTTTCTCAAATGACCCGTTTGATGAGGTACCTTTGTGTGAGGTATCATTGATCTCAGCTGAGAGTTCGTTATTCATTGATCATGATTTGGCCCTCCCCTCTAAGCTTAAGCCACGCCCCCTAAGCTTTAGCCACGCCCCCTTTCTCAAATGACCCGTTTGATGAGGTACCTTTGTGTGAGGTATCATTGATCTCAGCTGAGAGTTCGTTATTCATTGATCATGATTTGGCCCTCCCCTCTAAGCTTAAGCCACGCCCCCTAAGCTTTAGCCACGCCCCCTATACTTTAGCCACGCCCCCTTTCTCAAATGACCCGTTTGATGAGGTACCTTTGTGTGAGGTATCATTGATCTCAGCTGAGAGTTCGTTATTCATTGATCATGATTTGGCCCTCCCCTCTAAACTTAAGCCACGCCCCCTAAGCTTTAGCCACACCCCCTATACTTTAGCCACGCCCCCTTTCTCAAATGACCCGTTTGATGAGGTACCTTTGTGTGAGGTATCATTGATCTCAGCTGAGAGTTCGTTATTCATTGATCATGATTTGGCCCTCCCCTCTAAGCTTAAGCCACGCCCCCTAAGCTTTAGCCACGCCCCCTATACTTTAGCCACGCCCCCTTTCTCAAATGACCTGTTTGATGAGGTACCTTTGTGTGAGGTATCATTGATCTCAGCTGAGAGTTCGTTATTCATTGATCATGATTTGGCCCTCCCCTCTAAGCTTTAGCCACGCCCCCTAAGCTTTAGCCACGCCCCCTTTCTCAAATGACCCGTTTGATGAGGTACCTTTGTGTGAGGTATCATTGATCTCAGCTGAGAGTTCGTTATTCATTGATCATGATTTGGCCCTCTGTACTTTAGCCACACCCCCTTTCTCAAATGACCCGTTTGATGAGGTACCTTTGTGTGAGGTATCATTGATCTCAGCTGAGAGTTCGTTATTCATTGATCATGATTTGGCCCTCCCCTCTAAGCTTAAGCCACGCCCCCTAAGCTTTAGCCACGCCCCCTATACTTTAGCCACGCCCCCTTTCTCAAATGACCCGTTTGATGAGGTACCTTTGTGTGAGGTATCATTGATCTCAGCTGAGAGTTCGTTATTCATTGATCATGATTTGGCCCTCCCCTCTGAGCTTAAGCCACGCCCCCTAAGCTTTAGCCACGCCCCCTATACTTTAGCCATGCCCCCTTTCTCAAATGACCCGTTTGATGAGGTACCTTTGTGTGAGGTATCATTGATCTCAGCTGAGAGTTCGTTATTCATTGATCATGATTTGGCCCTCTATACTTTAGCCACACCCCCTTTCTCAAATGACCCGTTTGATGAGGTACCTTTGTGTGAGGTATCATTGATCTCAGCTGATAGTTCGTTATTCATTGATCATGATTTGGCCCTCCCCTCTAAGCTTAAGCCACGCCCCCTAAGCTTTAGCCACGCCCCCTTTCTCAAATGACCCGTTTGATGAGGTACCTTTGTGTGAGGTATCATTGATCTCAGCTGAGAGTTCGTTATTCATTGATCATGATTTGGCCCTCCCCTCTAAGCTTAAGCCACGCCCCCTAAGCTTTAGCCACGCCCCCTATACTTTAGCCACGCCCCCTTTCTCAAATGACCCGTTTGATGAGGTACCTTTGTGTGAGGTATCATTGATCTCAGCTGAGAGTTCGTTATTCATTGATCATGATTTGGCCCTCCCCTCTAAGCTTAAGCCACGCCCCCTGAGCTTTAGCCACGCCCCCTATACTTTAGCCACGCCCCCTTTCTCAAATGACCCGTTTGATGAGGTACCTTTGTGTGAGGTATCATTGATCTCAGCTGAGAGTTCGTTATTCATTGATCATGATTTGGCCCTCCCCTCTAAGCTTAAGCCACGCCCCCTGAGCTTTAGCCACGCCCCCTATACTTTAGCCACGCCCCCTTTCTCAAATGACCCGTTTGATGAGGTACCTTTGTGTGAGGTATCATTGATCTCAGCTGAGAGTTCGTTATTCATTGATCATGATTTGGCCCTCACCTCTGAGCTTAAGCCACGCCCCCTAAGCTTTAGCCATGCCCCCTATACTTTAGCCACGCCCCCTTTCTCAAATGACCCGTTTGATGAGGTACCTTTGTGTGAGGTATCATTGATCTCAGCTGAGAGTTCGTTATTCATTGATCATGATTTGGCCCTCCCCTCTAAGCTTAAGCCACGCCCCCTAAGCTTTAGCCACGCCCCCTTTCTCAAATGACCCGTTTGATGAGGTACCTTTGTGTGAGGTATCATTGATCTCAGCTGAGAGTTCGTTATTCATTGATCATGATTTGGCCCTCCCCTCTAAGCTTAAGCCACGCCCCCTAAGCTTTAGCCACGCCCCCTTTCTCAAATGACCCGTTTGATGAGGTACCTTTGTGTGAGGTATCATTGATCTCAGCTGAGAGTTCGTTATTCATTGATCATGATTTGGCCCTCTATACTTTAGCCACACCCCCTTTCTCAAATGACCCGTTTGATGAGGTACCTTTGTGTGAGGTATCATTGATCTCAGCTGAGAGTTCGTTAATCATTGATCATGATTTGGCCCTCCCCTCTAAGCTTAAGCCACGCCCCCTAAGCTTTAGCCACGCCCCCTATACTTTAGCCACGCCCCCTTTCTCAAATGACCCGTTTGATGAGGTACCTTTGTGTGAGGTATCATTGATCTCAGCTGAGAGTTCGTTATTCATTGATCATGATTTGGCCCTCCCCTCTAAGCTTAAGCCACGCCCCCTAAGCTTTAGCCACGCCCCCTATACTTTAGCCACGCCCCCTTTCTCAAATGACCCGTTTTGATGAGGTACCTTTGTGTGAGGTATCATTGATCTCAGCTGAGAGTTCGTTATTCATTGATCATGATTTGGCCCTCCCCTCTAAGCTTAAGCCACGCCCCCTAAGCTTTAGCCACGCCCCCTTTCTCAAATGACCCGTTTGATGAGGTACCTTTGTGTGAGGTATCATTGATCTCAGCTGAGAGTTCGTTATTCATTGATTATGATTTGGCCCTCCCCTCTAAGCTTAAGCCACGCCCCCTAAGCTTCAGCCACGCCCCCTTTCTCAAATGACCCGTTTGATGAGGTACCTTTGTGTGAGGTATCATTGATCTCAGCTGAGAGTTCGTTATTCATTGATCATGATTTGGCCCTCCCCTCTAAGCTTAAGCCACGCCCCCTAAGCTTTAGCCACGCCCCCTATACGTTAGCCACGCCCCCTTTCTCAAATGACCCGTTTGATGAGGTACCTTTGTGTGATCTCAGCTGAGAGTTCGTTATTCATTGATCATGATTTGGCCCTCCCCTCTAAGCTTAAGCCACGCCCCCTAAGCTTTAGCCACGCCCCCTTTCTCAAATGACCCGTTTGATGAGGTACCTTTGTGTGAGGTATAATTGATCTCAGCTGAGAGTTCGTTATTCATTGATCATGATTTGGCCCTCCCCTCTAAGCTTAAGCCACGCCCCCTAAGCTTTAGCCACGCCCCCTATACTTTAGCCACGCCCCCTTTCTCAAATGACCCGTTTGATGAGGTACCTTTGTATGAGGTATCATTGATCTCAGCTGAGAGTTCGTTATACATTGATCATGATTTGGCCCTCCCCTCTAAGCTTAAGCCACGCCCCCTAAGCTTTATCCACGCCCCCTTTCTCAAATGACCCGTTTGATGAGGTACCTTTGTGTGAAGGTATCATTGATCTCAGCTGAGAGTTCGTTATTCATTGATCATGATTTGGCCCTCCCCTCTAAGCTTAAGCCACGCCCCCTAAGCTTTAGCCACGCCCCCTATACTTTAGCCACGCCCCCTTTCTCAAATTACCCGTTTGATGAGGTACCTTTGTGTGAGGTATCATTGATCTCAGCTGAGAGTTCGTTATTCATTGATCATGATTTTGCCCTCCCCTCTAAGCTTAAGCCACGCCCCCTAAGCTTTATCCACGCCCCCTATACTTTAGCCACGCCCCCTTTCTCAAATGACCCGTTTGATGAGGTACCTTTGTGTGAGGTATCATTGATCTCAGCTGAGAGTTCGTTATTCATTGATCATGATTTGGCCCTCCCCTCTGAGCTTAAGCCACGCCCCCTAAGCTTTAGCCACGCCCCCTATACTTTAGCCACGCCCCCTTTCTCAAATGACCCGTTTGATGAGGTACCTTTGTGTGAGGTATCATTGATCTCAGCTGAGAGTTCGTTATTCATTGATCATGATTTGGCCCTCCCCTCTAAGCTTAAGCCACGCCCCCTAAGCTTTAGCCACGCCCCCTATACTTTAGCCACGCCCCCTTTCTCAAATGACCCGTTTGATGAGGTACCTTTGTGTGAGGTATCATTGATCTCAGCTGAGAGTTCGTTATTCATTGATCATGATTTGGCCCTCCCCTCTAAGCTTAAGCCACGCCCCCTAAGCTTTAGCCACGCCCCCTTTCTCAAATGACCCGTTTGATGAGGTACCTTTGTGTGAGGTATCATTGATCTCAGCTGAGAGTTCGTTATTCATTGATCATGATTTGGCCCTCCCCTCTAAGCTTAAGCCACGCCCCCTAAGCTTCAGCCACGCCCCCTTTCTCAAATGACCCGTTTGATGAGGTACCTTTGTGTGAGGTATCATTGATCTCAGCTGAGAGTTCGTTATTCATTGATCATGATTTGGCCCTCCCCTCTAAGCTTAAGCCACGCCCCCTAAGCTTTAGCCACGCCCCCTATACGTTAGCCACGCCCCCTTTCTCAAATGACCCGTTTGATGAGGTACCTTTGTGTGATCTCAGCTGAGAGTTCGTTATTCATTGATCATGATTTGGCCCTCCCCTCTAAGCTTAAGCCACGCCCCCTAAGCTTTAGCCACGCCCCCTTTCTCAAATGACCCGTTTGATGAGGTACCTTTGTGTGAGGTATAATTGATCTCAGCTGAGAGTTCGTTATTCATTGATCATGATTTGGCCCTCCCCTCTAAGCTTAAGCCACGCCCCCTAAGCTTTAGCCACGCCCCCTATACTTTAGCCACGCCCCCTTTCTCAAATGACCCATTTGATGAGGTACCTTTGTGTGAGGTATCATTGATCTCAGCTGAGAGTTCGTTATACATTGATCATGATTTGGCCCTCCCCTCTAAGCTTAAGCCACGCCCCCTAAGCTTTAGCCACGCCCCCTATACTTTAGCCACGCCCCCTTTCTCAAATGACCCGTTTGATGAGGTACCTTTGTGTGAGGTATCATTGATCTCAGCTGAGAGTTCGTTATTCATTGATCATGATTTGGCCCTCCCCTCTAAGCTTAAGCCACGCCCCCTAAGCTTTATCCACGCCCCCTTTCTCAAATGACCCGTTTGATGAGGTACCTTTGTGTGAAGGTATCATTGATCTCAGCTGAGAGTTCGTTATTCATTGATCATGATTTGGCCCTCCCCTCTAAGCTTAAGCCACGCCCCCTAAGCTTTAGCCACGCCCCCTATACTTTAGCCACGCCCCCTTTCTCAAATTACCCGTTTGATGAGGTACCTTTGTGTGAGGTATCATTGATCTCAGCTGAGAGTTCGTTATTCATTGATCATGATTTTGCCCTCCCCTCTAAGCTTAAGCCACGCCCCTAAGCTTTATCCACGCCCCCTATACTTTAGCCACGCCCCCTTTCTCAAATGACCCGTTTGATGAGGTACCTTTGTGTGAGGTATCATTGATCTCAGCTGAGAGTTCGTTATTCATTGATCATGATTTGGCCCTCCCCTCTAAGCTTAAGCCACGCCCCCTAAGCTTTAGCCACGCCCCCTATACTTTAGCCACGCCCCCTTTCTCAAATGACCCGTTTGATGAGGTACCTTTGTGTGAGGTATCATTGATCTCAGCTGAGAGTTCGTTATTCATTGATCATGATTTGGCCCTCCCCTCTAAACTTAAGCCACGCCCCCTAAGCTTTAGCCACGCCCCCTATACTTTAGCCACGCCCCCTTTCTCAAATGACCCGTATGATGAGGTACCTTTGTGTGAGGTATCATTGATCTCAGCTGAGAGTTCGTTATTCATTGATCATGATTTGGCCCTCCCCTCTAAGCTTAAGCCACGCCCCCTAAGCTTTAGCCACGCCCCCTATACTTTAGCCACGCCCCCTTTCTCAAATGACCTGTTTGATGAGGTACCTTTGTGTGAGGTATCATTGATCTCAGCTGAGAGTTCGTTATTCATTGATCATGATTTGGCCCTCCCCTCTAAGCTTAAGCCACGCCCCCTAAGCTTTAGCCACGCCCCCTTTCTCAAATGACCCGTTTGATGAGGTACCTTTGTGTGAGGTATCATTGATCTCAGCTGAGAGTTCGTTATTCATTGATCATGATTTGGCCCTCTGTACTTTAGCCACACCCCCTTTCTCAAATGACCCGTTTGATGAGGTACCTTTGTGTGAGGTATCATTGATCTCAGCTGAGAGTTCGTTATTCATTGATCATGATTTGGCCCTCCCCTCTAAGCTTAAGCCACGCCCCCTAAGCTTTAGCCACGCCCCCTATACTTTAGCCACGCCCCCTTTCTCAAATGACCCGTTTGATGAGGTACCTTTGTGTGAGGTATCATTGATCTCAGCTGAGAGTTCGTTATTCATTGATCATGATTTGGCCCTCCCCTCTGAGCTTAAGCCACGCCCCCTAAGCTTTAGCCACGCCCCCTATACTTTAGCCATGCCCCCTTTCTCAAATGACCCGTTTGATGAGGTACCTTTGTGTGAGGTATCATTGATCTCAGCTGAGAGTTCGTTATTCATTGATCATGATTTGGCCCTCTATACTTTAGCCACACCCCCTTTCTCAAATGACCCGTTTGATGAGGTACCTTTGTGTGAGGTATCATTGATCTCAGCTGATAGTTCGTTATTCATTGATCATGATTTGGCCCTCCCCTCTAAGCTTAAGCCACGCCCCCTAAGCTTTAGCCACGCCCCCTTTCTCAAATGACCCGTTTGATGAGGTACCTTTGTGTGAGGTATCATTGATCTCAGCTGAGAGTTCGTTATTCATTGATCATGATTTGGCCCTCTGTACTTTAGCCACACCCCCTTTCTCAAATGACCCGTTTGATGAGGTACCTTTGTGTGAGGTATCATTGATCTCAGCTGAGAGTTCGTTATTCATTGATCATGATTTGGCCCTCCCCTCTAAGCTTAAGCCACGCCCCCTAAGCTTTAGCCACGCCCCCTATACTTTAGCCACGCCCCCTTTCTCAAATGACCCGTTTGATGAGGTACCTTTGTGTGAGGTATCATTGATCTCAGCTGAGAGTTCGTTATTCATTGATCATGATTTGGCCCTCCCCTCTGAGCTTAAGCCACGCCCCCTAAGCTTTAGCCACGCCCCCTATACTTTAGCCATGCCCCCTTTCTCAAATGACCCGTTTGATGAGGTACCTTTGTGTGAGGTATCATTGATCTCAGCTGAGAGTTCGTTATTCATTGATCATGATTTGGCCCTCTATACTTTAGCCACACCCCCTTTCTCAAATGACCCGTTTGATGAGGTACCTTTGTGTGAGGTATCATTGATCTCAGCTGATAGTTCGTTATTCATTGATCATGATTTGGCCCTCCCCTCTAAGCTTAAGCCACGCCCCCTAAGCTTTAGCCACGCCCCCTTTCTCAAATGACCCGTTTGATGAGGTACCTTTGTGTGAGGTATCATTGATCTCAGCTGAGAGTTCGTTATTCATTGATCATGATTTGGCCCTCCCCTCTAAGCTTAAGCCACGCCCCCTAAGCTTTAGCCACGCCCCCTATACTTTAGCCACGCCCCCTTTCTCAAATGACCCGTTTGATGAGGTACCTTTGTGTGAGGTATCATTGATCTCAGCTGAGAGTTCGTTATTCATTGATCATGATTTGGCCCTCCCCTCTAAGCTTAAGCCACGCCCCCTGAGCTTTAGCCACGCCCCCTATACTTTAGCCACGCCCCCTTTCTCAAATGACCCGTTTGATGAGGTACCTTTGTGTGAGGTATCATTGATCTCAGCTGAGAGTTCGTTATTCATTGATCATGATTTGGCCCTCCCCTCTAAGCTTAAGCCACGCCCCCTGAGCTTTAGCCACGCCCCCTATACTTTAGCCACGCCCCCTTTCTCAAATGACCCGTTTGATGAGGTACCTTTGTGTGAGGTATCATTGATCTCAGCTGAGAGTTCGTTATTCATTGATCATGATTTGGCCCTCACCTCTGAGCTTAAGCCACGCCCCCTAAGCTTTAGCCATGCCCCCTATACTTTAGCCACGCCCCCTTTCTCAAATGACCCGTTTGATGAGGTACCTTTGTGTGAGGTATCATTGATCTCAGCTGAGATTTCGTTATTCATTGATCATGATTTGGCCCTCCCCTCTAAGCTTAAGCCACGCCCCCTAAGCTTTAGCCACGCCCCCTTTCTCAAATGACCCGTTTGATGAGGTACCTTTGTGTGAGGTATCATTGATCTCAGCTGAGAGTTCATTATTCATTGATCATGATTTGGCCCTCCCCTCTAAGCTTAAGCCACGCCCCCTAAGCTTTAGTCACGCCCCCTTTCTCAAATGACCCGTTTGATGAGGTACCTTTGTGTGAGGTATCATTGATCTCAGCTGAGAGTTCGTTATTCATTGATCATGATTTGGCCCTCTATACTTTAGCCACACCCCCTTTCTCAAATGACCCGTTTGATGAGGTACCTTTGTGTGAGGTATCATTGATCTCAGCTGAGAGTTCGTTATTCATTGATCATGATTTGGCCCTCCCCTCTAAGCTTAAGCCACGCCCCCTAAGCTTTAGCCACGCCCCCTATACTTTAGCCACGCCCCCTTTCTCAAATGACCCGTTTGATGAGGTACCTTTGTGTGAGGTATCATTGATCTCAGCTGAGAGTTCGTTATTCATTGATCATGATTTGGCCCTCCCCTCTGAGCTTAAGCCACGCCCCCTATACTTTAGCCACGCCCCCTTTCTCAAATGACCCGTTTGATGAGGTACCTTTGTGTGAGGTATCATTGATCTCAGCTGAGAGTTCGTTATTCATTGATCATGATTTGGCCCTCCCCTCTAAGCTTAAGCCACGCCCCCTAAGCTTTAGCCACGCCCCCTATACTTTAGCCACGCCCCCTTTCTCAAATGACCCGTTTGATGAGGTACCTTTGTGTGAGGTATCATTGATCTCAGCTGAGAGTTCGTTATTCATTGATCATGATTTGGCCCTCCCCTCTAAGCTTAAGCCACGCCCCCTAAGCTTTAGCCACGCCCCCTTTCTCAAATGACCCGTTTGATGAGGTACCTTTGTGTGAGGTATCATTGATCTCAGCTGAGAGTTCGTTATTCATTGATTATGATTTGGCCCTCCCCTCTAAGCTTAAGCCACGCCCCCTAAGCTTCAGCCACGCCCCCTTTCTCAAATGACCCGTTTGATGAGGTACCTTTGTGTGAGGTATCATTGATCTCAGCTGAGAGTTCGTTATTCATTGATCATGATTTGGCCCTCCCCTCTAAGCTTAAGCCACGCCCCCTAAGCTTCAGCCACGCCCCCTTTCTCAAATGACCCGTTTGATGAGGTACCTTTGTGTGAGGTATCATTGATCTCAGCTGAGAGTTCGTTATTCATTGATCATGATTTGGCCCTCCCCTCTAAGCTTAAGCCACGCCCCCTAAGCTTTAGCCACGCCCCCTATACGTTAGCCACGCCCCCTTTCTCAAATGACCCGTTTGATGAGGTACCTTTGTGTGATCTCAGCTGAGAGTTCGTTATTCATTGATCATGATTTGGCCCTCCCCTCTAAGCTTAAGCCACGCCCCCTAAGCTTTAGCCACGCCCCCTTTCTCAAATGACCCGTTTGATGAGGTACCTTTGTGTGAGGTATAATTGATCTCAGCTGAGAGTTCGTTATTCATTGATCATGATTTGGCCCTCCCCTCTAAGCTTAAGCCACGCCCCCTAAGCTTTAGCCACGCCCCCTATACTTTAGCCACGCCCCCTTTCTCAAATGACCCATTTGATGAGGTACCTTTGTGTGAGGTATCATTGATCTCAGCTGAGAGTTCGTTATACATTGATCATGATTTGGCCCTCCCCTCTAAGCTTAAGCCACGCCCCCTAAGCTTTAGCCACGCCCCCTATACTTTAGCCACGCCCCCTTTCTCAAATGACCCGTTTGATGAGGTACCTTTGTGTGAGGTATCATTGATCTCAGCTGAGAGTTCGTTATTCATTGATCATGATTTGGCCCTCCCCTCTAAGCTTAAGCCACGCCCCCTAAGCTTTATCCACGCCCCCTTTCTCAAATGACCCGTTTGATGAGGTACCTTTGTGTGAAGGTATCATTGATCTCAGCTGAGAGTTCGTTATTCATTGATCATGATTTGGCCCTCCCCTCTAAGCTTAAGCCACGCCCCCTAAGCTTTAGCCACGCCCCCTATACTTTAGCCACGCCCCCTTTCTCAAATGACCTGTTTGATGAGGTACCTTTGTGTGAGGTATCATTGATCTCAGCTGAGAGTTCGTTATTCATTGATCATGATTTGGCCCTCCCCTCTGAGCTTAAGCCACGCCCCCTAAGCTTTAGCCACGCCCCCTATACTTTAGCCATGCCCCCTTTCTCAAATGACCCGTTTGATGAGGTACCTTTGTGTGAGGTATCATTGATCTCAGCTGAGAGTTCGTTATTCATTGATCATGATTTGGCCCTCTATACTTTAGCCACACCCCCTTTCTCAAATGACCCGTTTGATGAGGTACCTTTGTGTGAGGTATCATTGATCTCAGCTGATAGTTCGTTATTCATTGATCATGATTTGGCCCTCCCCTCTAAGCTTAAGCCACGCCCCCTAAGCTTTAGCCACGCCCCCTTTCTCAAATGACCCGTTTGATGAGGTACCTTTGTGTGAGGTATCATTGATCTCAGCTGAGAGTTCGTTATTCATTGATCATGATTTGGCCCTCTGTACTTTAGCCACACCCCCTTTCTCAAATGACCCGTTTGATGAGGTACCTTTGTGTGAGGTATCATTGATCTCAGCTGAGAGTTCGTTATTCATTGATCATGATTTGGCCCTCCCCTCTAAGCTTAAGCCACGCCCCCTAAGCTTTAGCCACGCCCCCTATACTTTAGCCACGCCCCCTTTCTCAAATGACCCGTTTGATGAGGTACCTTTGTGTGAGGTATCATTGATCTCAGCTGAGAGTTCGTTATTCATTGATCATGATTTGGCCCTCCCCTCTAAGCTTAAGCCACGCCCCCTAAGCTTTAGCCACGCCCCCTATACTTTAGCCACGCCCCCTTTCTCAAATGACCCGTTTGATGAGGTACCTTTGTGTGAGGTATCATTGATCTCAGCTGAGAGTTCGTTATTCATTGATCATGATTTGGCCCTCCCCTCTAAACTTAAGCCACGCCCCCTAAGCTTTAGCCACGCCCCCTATACTTTAGCCACGCCCCCTTTCTCAAATGACCCGTATGATGAGGTACCTTTGTGTGAGGTATCATTGATCTCAGCTGAGAGTTCGTTATTCATTGATCATGATTTGGCCCTCCCCTCTAAGCTTAAGCCACGCCCCCTAAGCTTTAGCCACGCCCCCTATACTTTAGCCACGCCCCCTTTCTCAAATGACCTGTTTGATGAGGTACCTTTGTGTGAGGTATCATTGATCTCAGCTGAGAGTTCGTTATTCATTGATCATGATTTGGCCCTCCCCTCTAAGCTTAAGCCACGCCCCCTAAGCTTTAGCCACGCCCCCTTTCTCAAATGACCCGTTTGATGAGGTACCTTTGTGTGAGGTATCATTGATCTCAGCTGAGAGTTCGTTATTCATTGATCATGATTTGGCCCTCTGTACTTTAGCCACACCCCCTTTCTCAAATGACCCGTTTGATGAGGTACCTTTGTGTGAGGTATCATTGATCTCAGCTGAGAGTTCGTTATTCATTGATCATGATTTGGCCCTCCCCTCTAAGCTTAAGCCACGCCCCCTAAGCTTTAGCCACGCCCCCTATACTTTAGCCACGCCCCCTTTCTCAAATGACCCGTTTGATGAGGTACCTTTGTGTGAGGTATCATTGATCTCAGCTGAGAGTTCGTTATTCATTGATCATGATTTGGCCCTCCCCTCTGAGCTTAAGCCACGCCCCCTAAGCTTTAGCCACGCCCCCTATACTTTAGCCATGCCCCCTTTCTCAAATGACCCGTTTGATGAGGTACCTTTGTGTGAGGTATCATTGATCTCAGCTGAGAGTTCGTTATTCATTGATCATGATTTGGCCCTCTATACTTTAGCCACACCCCCTTTCTCAAATGACCCGTTTGATGAGGTACCTTTGTGTGAGGTATCATTGATCTCAGCTGATAGTTCGTTATTCATTGATCATGATTTGGCCCTCCCCTCTAAGCTTAAGCCACGCCCCCTAAGCTTTAGCCACGCCCCCTTTCTCAAATGACCCGTTTGATGAGGTACCTTTGTGTGAGGTATCATTGATCTCAGCTGAGAGTTCGTTATTCATTGATCATGATTTGGCCCTCTGTACTTTAGCCACACCCCCTTTCTCAAATGACCCGTTTGATGAGTTACCTTTGTGTGAGGTATCATTGATCTCAGCTGAGAGTTCGTTATTCATTGATCATGATTTGGCCCTCCCCTCTAAGCTTAAGCCACGCCCCCTAAGCTTTAGCCACGCCCCCTATACTTTAGCCACGCCCCCTTTCTCAAATGACCCGTTTGATGAGGTACCTTTGTGTGAGGTATCATTGATCTCAGCTGAGAGTTCGTTATTCATTGATCATGATTTGGCCCTCCCCTCTGAGCTTAAGCCACGCCCCCTAAGCTTTAGCCACGCCCCCTATACTTTAGCCATGCCCCCTTTCTCAAATGACCCGTTTGATGAGGTACCTTTGTGTGAGGTATCATTGATCTCAGCTGAGAGTTCGTTATTCATTGATCATGATTTGGCCCTCTATACTTTAGCCACACCCCCTTTCTCAAATGACCCGTTTGATGAGGTACCTTTGTGTGAGGTATCATTGATCTCAGCTGATAGTTCGTTATTCATTGATCATGATTTGGCCCTCCCCTCTAAGCTTAAGCCACGCCCCCTAAGCTTTAGCCACGCCCCCTTTCTCAAATGACCCGTTTGATGAGGTACCTTTGTGTGAGGTATCATTGATCTCAGCTGAGAGTTCGTTATTCATTGATCATGATTTGGCCCTCCCCTCTAAGCTTAAGCCACGCCCCCTAAGCTTTAGCCACGCCCCCTATACTTTAGCCACGCCCCCTTTCTCAAATGACCCGTTTGATGAGGTACCTTTGTGTGAGGTATCATTGATCTCAGCTGAGAGTTCGTTATTCATTGATCATGATTTGGCCCTCCCCTCTAAGCTTAAGCCACGCCCCCTGAGCTTTAGCCACGCCCCCTATACTTTAGCCACGCCCCCTTTCTCAAATGACCCGTTTGATGAGGTACCTTTGTGTGAGGTATCATTGATCTCAGCTGAGAGTTCGTTATTCATTGATCATGATTTGGCCCTCACCTCTAAGCTTAAGCCACGCCCCCTGAGCTTTAGCCACGCCCCCTATACTTTAGCCACGCCCCCTTTCTCAAATGACCCGTTTGATGAGGTACCTTTGTGTGAGGTATCATTGATCTCAGCTGAGAGTTCGTTATTCATTGATCATGATTTGGCCCTCACCTCTGAGCTTAAGCCACGCCCCCTAAGCTTTAGCCATGCCCCCTATACTTTAGCCACGCCCCCTTTCTCAAATGACCCGTTTGATGAGGTACCTTTGTGTGAGGTATCATTGATCTCAGCTGAGATTTCGTTATTCATTGATCATGATTTGGCCCTCCCCTCTAAGCTTAAGCCACGCCCCCTAAGCTTTAGCCACGCCCCCTTTCTCAAATGACCCGTTTGATGAGGTACCTTTGTGTGAGGTATCATTGATCTCAGCTGAGAGTTCATTATTCATTGATCATGATTTGGCCCTCCCCTCTAAGCTTAAGCCACGCCCCCTAAGCTTTAGTCACGCCCCCTTTCTCAAATGACCCGTTTGATGAGGTACCTTTGTGTGAGGTATCATTGATCTCAGCTGAGAGTTCGTTATTCATTGATCATGATTTGGCCCTCTATACTTTAGCCACACCCCCTTTCTCAAATGACCCGTTTGATGAGGTACCTTTGTGTGAGGTATCATTGATCTCAGCTGAGAGTTCGTTATTCATTGATCATGATTTGGCCCTCCCCTCTAAGCTTAAGCCACGCCCCCTAAGCTTTAGCCACGCCCCCTATACTTTAGCCACGCCCCCTTTCTCAAATGACCCGTTTGATGAGGTACCTTTGTGTGAGGTATCATTGATCTCAGCTGAGAGTTCGTTATTCATTGATCATGATTTGGCCCTCCCCTCTGAGCTTAAGCCACGCCCCCTAAGCTTCAGCCACGCCCCCTTTCTCAAATGACCCGTTTGATGAGGTACCTTTGTGTGAGGTATCATTGATCTCAGCTGAGAGTTCGTTATTCATTGATCATGATTTGGCCCTCCCCTCTAAGCTTAAGCCACGCCCCCTAAGCTTTAGCCACGCCCCCTATACGTTAGCCACGCCCCCTTTCTCAAATGACCCGTTTGATGAGGTACCTTTGTGTGATCTCAGCTGAGAGTTCGTTATTCATTGATCATGATTTGGCCATCCCCTCTAAGCTTAAGCCACGCCCCCTAAGCTTTAGCCACGCCCCTTTCTCAAATGACCCGTTTGATGAGGTACCTTTGTGTGAGGTATAATTGATCTCAGCTGAGAGTTCGTTATTCATTGATCATGATTTGGCCCTCCCCTCTAAGCTTAAGCCACGCCCCCTAAGCTTTAGCCACGCCCCCTATACTTTAGCCACGCCCCCTTTCTCAAATGACCCGTTTGATGAGGTACCTTTGTGTGAGGTATCATTGATCTCAGCTGAGAGTTCGTTATACATTGATCATGATTTGGCCCTCCCCTCTAAGCTTAAGCCACGCCCCCTAAGCTTTATCCACGCCCCCTTTCTCAAATGACCCGTTTGATGAGGTACCTTTGTGTGAAGGTATCATTGATCTCAGCTGAGAGTTCGTTATTCATTGATCATGATTTGGCCCTCCCCTCTAAGCTTAAGCCACGCCCCCTAAGCTTTAGCCACGCCCCCTATACTTTAGCCACGCCCCCTTTCTCAAATTACCCGTTTGATGAGGTACCTTTGTGTGAGGTATCATTGATCTCAGCTGAGAGTTCGTTATTCATTGATCATGATTTTGCCCTCCCCTCTAAGCTTAAGCCACGCCCCCTAAGCTTTATCCACGCCCCCTATTCTTTAGCCACGCCCCCTTTCTCAAATGACCCGTTTGATGAGGTACCTTTGTGTGAGGTATCATTGATCTCAGCTGAGAGTTCGTTATTCATTGATCATGATTTGGCCCTCCCCTCTGAGCTTAAGCCACGCCCCCTAAGCTTTAGCCACGCCCCCTATACTTTAGCCACGCCCCCTTTCTCAAATGACCCGTTTGATGAGGTACCTTTGTGTGAGGTATCATTGATCTCAGCTGAGAGTTCGTTATTCATTGATCATGATTTGGCCCTCCCCTCTAAGCTTAAGCCACGCCCCCTAAGCTTTAGCCACGCCCCCTATACTTTAGCCACGCCCCCTTTCTCAAATGACCCGTTTGATGAGGTACCTTTGTGTGAGGTATCATTGATCTCAGCTGAGAGTTCGTTATTCATTGATCATGATTTGGCCCTCCCCTCTAAGCTTAAGCCACGCCCCCTAAGCTTTAGCCACGCCCCCTTTCTCAAATGACCCGTTTGATGAGGTACCTTTGTGTGAGGTATCATTGATCTCAGCTGAGAGTTCGTTATTCATTGATCATGATTTGGCCCTCCCCTCTAAGCTTAAGCCACGCCCCCTAAGCTTTAGCCACGCCCCCTATACGTTAGCCACGCCCCCTTTCTCAAATGACCCGTTTGATGAGGTACCTTTGTGTGATCTCAGCTGAGAGTTCGTTATTCATTGATCATGATTTGGCCCTCCCCTCTAAGCTTAAGCCACGCCCCCTAAGCTTTAGCCACGCCCCCTTTCTCAAATGACCCGTTTGATGAGGTACCTTTGTGTGAGGTATAATTGATCTCAGCTGAGAGTTCGTTATTCATTGATCATGATTTGGCCCTCCCCTCTAAGCTTAAGCCACGCCCCCTAAGCTTTAGCCACGCCCCCTATACTTTAGCCACGCCCCCTTTCTCAAATGACCCATTTGATGAGGTACCTTTGTGTGAGGTATCATTGATCTCAGCTGAGAGTTCGTTATACATTGATCATGATTTGGCCCTCCCCTCTAAGCTTAAGCCACGCCCCCTAAGCTTTAGCCACGCCCCCTATACTTTAGCCACGCCCCCTTTCTCAAATGACCCGTTTGATGAGGTACCTTTGTGTGAGGTATCATTGATCTCAGCTGAGAGTTCGTTATTCATTGATCATGATTTGGCCCTCCCCTCTAAGCTTAAGCCACGCCCCCTAAGCTTTATCCACGCCCCCTTTCTCAAATGACCCGTTTGATGAGGTACCTTTGTGTGAAGGTATCATTGATCTCAGCTGAGTTGTTCGTTATTCATTGATCATGATTTGGCCCTCCCCTCTAAGCTTAAGCCACGCCCCCTAAGCTTTAGCCACGCCCCCTATACTTTAGCCACGCCCCCTTTCTCAAATTACCCGTTTGATGAGGTACCTTTGTGTGAGGTATCATTGATCTCAGCTGAGAGTTCGTTATTCATTGATCATGATTTTGCCCTCCCCTCTAAGCTTAAGCCACGCCCCCTAAGCTTTATCCACGCCCCCTATACTTTAGCCACGCCCCCTTTCTCAAATGACCCGTTTGATGAGGTACCTTTGTGTGAGGTATCATTGATCTCAGCTGAGAGTTCGTTATTCATTGATCATGATTTGGCCCTCCCCTCTGAGCTTAAGCCACGCCCCCTAAGCTTTAGCCACGCCCCCTATACTTTAGCCACGCCCCCTTTTTCACATGACCCGTTTGATGAGGTACCTTTGTGTGAGGTATCATTGATCTCAGCTGAGAGTTCGTTATTCATTGATCATGATTTGGCCCTCCCCTCTAAGCTTAAGCCACGCCCCCTAAGCTTTAGCCACGCCCCCTTTCTCAAATGACCCGTTTGATGAGGTACCTTTGTGTGAGGTATCATTGATCTCAGCTGAGAGTTCGTTATTCATTGATCATGATTTGGCCCTCCCCTCTAAGCTTAAGCCACGCCCCCTAAGCTTTAGCCACGCCCCCTATACGTTAGCCACGCCCCCTTTCTCAAATGACCCGTTTGATGAGGTACCTTTGTGTGATCTCAGCTGAGAGTTCGTTATTCATTGATCATGATTTGGCCCTCCCCTCTAAGCTTAAGCCACGCCCCCTAAGCTTTAGCCACGCCCCCTTTCTCAAATGACCCGTTTGATGAGGTACCTTTGTGTGAGGTATAATTGATCTCAGCTGAGAGTTCGTTATTCATTGATCATGATTTGGCCCTCCCCTCTAAGCTTAAGCCACGCCCCCTAAGCTTTAGCCACGCCCCCTATACTTTAGCCACGCCCCCTTTCTCAAATGACCCATTTGATGAGGTACCTTTGTGTGAGGTATCATTGATCTCAGCTGAGAGTTCGTTATACATTGATCATGATTTGGCCCTCCCCTCTAAGCTTAAGCCACGCCCCCTAAGCTTTAGCCACGCCCCCTATACTTTAGCCACGCCCCCTTTCTCAAATGACCCGTTTGATGAGGTACCTTTGTGTGAGGTATCATTGATCTCAGCTGAGAGTTCGTTATTCATTGATCATGATTTGGCCCTCCCCTCTAAGCTTAAGCCACGCCCCCTAAGCTTTATCCACGCCCCCTTTCTCAAATGACCCGTTTGATGAGGTACCTTTGTGTGAAGGTATCATTGATCTCAGCTGAGAGTTCGTTATTCATTGATCATGATTTGGCCCTCCCCTCTAAGCTTAAGCCACGCCCCCTAAGCTTTAGCCACGCCCCCTATACTTTAGCCACGCCCCCTTTCTCAAATTACCCGTTTGATGAGGTACCTTTGTGTGAGGTATCATTGATCTCAGCTGAGAGTTCGTTATTCATTGATCATGATTTTGCCCTCCCCTCTAAGCTTAAGCCACGCCCCCTAAGCTTTATCCACGCCCCCTATACTTTAGCCACGCCCCCTTTCTCAAATGACCCGTTTGATGAGGTACCTTTGTGTGAGGTATCATTGATCTCAGCTGAGAGTTCGTTATTCATTGATCATGATTTGGCCCTCCCCTCTGAGCTTAAGCCACGCCCCCTAAGCTTTAGCCACGCCTCCTATACTTTAGCCACGCCCCCTTTTTCACATGACCCGTTTGATGAGGTACCTTTGTGTGAGGTATCATTGATCTCAGCTGAGAGTTCGTTATTCATTGATCATGATTTGGCCCTCCCCTCTAAGCTTAAGCCACGCCCCCTAAGCTTTAGCCACGCCCCCTTTCTCAAATGACCCGTTTGATGAGGTACCTTTGTGTGAGGTATCATTGATCTCAGCTGAGAGTTCGTTATTCATTGATCATGATTTGGCCCTCTATACTTTAGC
The DNA here is from genome assembly GCA_023566125.1 of Zingel zingel. Classification (NCBI taxonomy): domain Eukaryota; kingdom Metazoa; phylum Chordata; class Actinopteri; order Perciformes; family Percidae; genus Zingel; species Zingel zingel. The sequence goes on along the minus strand of CM042318.1, from coordinate 35,432,482 downwards.
CACGCCCCCTTTCTCAAATGACCCGTTTGATGAGGTACCTTTGTGTGAGGTATCATTGATCTCAGCTGAGAGTTCGTTATTCATTGATCATGATTTGGCCCTCCCCTCTGAGCTTAAGCCACGCCCCCTATACTTTAGCCACGCCCCCTTTCTCAAATGACCCGTTTGATGAGGTACCTTTGTGTGAGGTATCATTGATCTCAGCTGAGAGTTCGTTATTCATTGATCATGATTTGGCCCTCCCCTCTAAGCTTAAGCCACGCCCCCTAAGCTTTAGCCACGCCCCCTATACTTTAGCCACGCCCCCTTTCTCAAATGACCCGTTTGATGAGGTACCTTTGTGTGAGGTATCATTGATCTCAGCTGAGAGTTCGTTATTCATTGATCATGATTTGGCCCTCCCCTCTAAGCTTAAGCCACGCCCCCTAAGCTTTAGCCACGCCCCCTTTCTCAAATGACCCGTTTGATGAGGTACCTTTGTGTGAGGTATCATTGATCTCAGCTGAGAGTTCGTTATTCATTGATCATGATTTGGCCCTCCCCTCTAAGCTTAAGCCACGCCCCCTAAGCTTTAGCCACGCCCCCTATACTTTAGCCACGCCCCCTTTCTCAAATGACCCGTTTGATGAGGTACCTTTGTGTGAGGTATCATTGATCTCAGCTGAGAGTTCGTTATTCATTGATCATGATTTGGCCCTCCCCTCTAAGCTTAAGCCACGCCCCCTAAGCTTTAGCCACGCCCCCTTTCTCAAATGACCCGTTTGATGAGGTACCTTTGTGTGAGGTATCATTGATCTCAGCTGAGAGTTCGTTATTCATTGATCATGATTTGGCCCTCCCCTCTAAGCTTAAGCCACGCCCCCTAAGCTTCAGCCACGCCCCCTTTCTCAAATGACCCGTTTGATGAGGTACCTTTGTGTGAGGTATCATTGATCTCAGCTGAGAGTTCGTTATTCATTGATCATGATTTGGCCCTCCCCTCTAAGCTTAAGCCACGCCCCCTAAGCTTTAGCCACGCCCCCTATACGTTAGCCACGCCCCCTTTCTCAAATGACCCGTTTGATGAGGTACCTTTGTGTGATCTCAGCTGAGAGTTCGTTATTCATTGATCATGATTTGGCCCTCCCCTCTAAGCTTAAGCCACGCCCCCTAAGCTTTAGCCACGCCCCCTTTCTCAAATGACCCGTTTGATGAGGTACCTTTGTGTGAGGTATAATTGATCTCAGCTGAGAGTTCGTTATTCATTGATCATGATTTGGCCCTCCCCTCTAAGCTTAAGCCACGCCCCCTAAGCTTTAGCCACGCCCCCTATACTTTAGCCACGCCCCCTTTCTCAAATGACCCATTTGATGAGGTACCTTTGTGTGAGGTATCATTGATCTCAGCTGAGAGTTCGTTATACATTGATCATGATTTGGCCCTCCCCTCTAAGCTTAAGCCACGCCCCCTAAGCTTTAGCCACGCCCCCTATACTTTAGCCACGCCCCCTTTCTCAAATGACCCGTTTGATGAGGTACCTTTGTGTGAGGTATCATTGATCTCAGCTGAGAGTTCGTTATTCATTGATCATGATTTGGCCCTCCCCTCTAAGCTTAAGCCACGCCCCCTAAGCTTTATCCACGCCCCCTTTCTCAAATGACCCGTTTGATGAGGTACCTTTGTGTGAAGGTATCATTGATCTCAGCTGAGTTGTTCGTTATTCATTGATCATGATTTGGCCCTCCCCTCTAAGCTTAAGCCACGCCCCCTAAGCTTTAGCCACGCCCCCTATACTTTAGCCACGCCCCCTTTCTCAAATTACCCGTTTGATGAGGTACCTTTGTGTGAGGTATCATTGATCTCAGCTGAGAGTTCGTTATTCATTGATCATGATTTTGCCCTCCCCTCTAAGCTTAAGCCACGCCCCCTAAGCTTTATCCACGCCCCCTATACTTTAGCCACGCCCCCTTTCTCAAATGACCCGTTTGATGAGGTACCTTTGTGTGAGGTATCATTGATCTCAGCTGAGAGTTCGTTATTCATTGATCATGATTTGGCCCTCCCCTCTGAGCTTAAGCCACGCCCCCTAAGCTTTAGCCACGCCCCCTATACTTTAGCCACGCCCCCTTTTTCACATGACCCGTTTGATGAGGTACCTTTGTGTGAGGTATCATTGATCTCAGCTGAGAGTTCGTTATTCATTGATCATGATTTGGCCCTCCCCTCTAAGCTTAAGCCACGCCCCCTAAGCTTTAGCCACGCCCCCTTTCTCAAATGACCCGTTTGATGAGGTACCTTTGTGTGAGGTATCATTGATCTCAGCTGAGAGTTCGTTATTCATTGATCATGATTTGGCCCTCCCCTCTAAGCTTAAGCCACGCCCCCTAAGCTTTAGCCACGCCCCCTATACGTTAGCCACGCCCCCTTTCTCAAATGACCCGTTTGATGAGGTACCTTTGTGTGATCTCAGCTGAGAGTTCGTTATTCATTGATCATGATTTGGCCCTCCCCTCTAAGCTTAAGCCACGCCCCCTAAGCTTTAGCCACGCCCCCTTTCTCAAATGACCCGTTTGATGAGGTACCTTTGTGTGAGGTATAATTGATCTCAGCTGAGAGTTCGTTATTCATTGATCATGATTTGGCCCTCCCCTCTAAGCTTAAGCCACGCCCCCTAAGCTTTAGCCACGCCCCCTATACTTTAGCCACGCCCCCTTTCTCAAATGACCCATTTGATGAGGTACCTTTGTGTGAGGTATCATTGATCTCAGCTGAGAGTTCGTTATACATTGATCATGATTTGGCCCTCCCCTCTAAGCTTAAGCCACGCCCCCTAAGCTTTCGCCACGCCCCCTATACTTTAGCCACGCCCCCTTTCTCAAATGACCCGTTTGATGAGGTACCTTTGTGTGAGGTATCATTGATCTCAGCTGAGAGTTCGTTATTCATTGATCATGATTTGGCCCTCCCCTCTAAGCTTAAGCCACGCCCCCTAAGCTTTATCCACGCCCCCTTTCTCAAATGACCCGTTTGATGAGGTACCTTTGTGTGAAGGTATCATTGATCTCAGCTGAGAGTTCGTTATTCATTGATCATGATTTGGCCCTCCCCTCTAAGCTTAAGCCACGCCCCCTAAGCTTTAGCCACGCCCCCTATACTTTAGCCACGCCCCCTTTCTCAAATTACCCGTTTGATGAGGTACCTTTGTGTGAGGTATCATTGATCTCAGCTCAGAGTTCGTTATTCATTGATCATGATTTTGCCCTCCCCTCTAAGCTTAAGCCACGCCCCCTAAGCTTTATCCACGCCCCCTATACTTTAGCCACGCCCCCTTTCTCAAATGACCCGTTTGATGAGGTACCTTTGTGTGAGGTATCATTGATCTCAGCTGAGAGTTCGTTATTCATTGATCATGATTTGGCCCTCCCCTCTGAGCTTAAGCCACGCCCCCTAAGCTTTAGCCACGCCCCCTATACTTTAGCCACGCCCCCTTTTTCACATGACCCGTTTGATGAGGTACCTTTGTGTGAGGTATCATTGATCTCAGCTGAGAGTTCGTTATTCATTGATCATGATTTGGCCCTCCCCTCTAAGCTTAAGCCACGCCCCCTAAGCTTTAGCCACGCCCCCTTTCTCAAATGACCCGTTTGATGAGGTACCTTTGTGTGAGGTATCATTGATCTCAGCTGAGAGTTCGTTATTCATTGATCATGATTTGGCCCTCTATACTTTAGCCACGCCCCCTTTCTCAAATGACCCGTTTGATGAGGTACCTTTGTGTGAGGTATCATTGATCTCAGCTGAGAGTTCGTTATTCATTGATCATGATTTGGCCCTCCCCTCTGAGCTTAAGCCACGCCCCCTATACTTTAGCCACGCCCCCTTTCTCAAATGACCCGTTTGATGAGGTACCTTTGTGTGAGGTATCATTGATCTCAGCTGAGAGTTCGTTATTCATTGATCATGATTTGGCCCTCCCCTCTAAGCTTAAGCCACGCCCCCTAAGCTTTAGCCACGCCCCCTATACTTTAGCCACGCCCCCTTTCTCAAATGACCCGTTTGATGAGGTACCTTTGTGTGAGGTATCATTGATCTCAGCTGAGAGTTCGTTATTCATTGATCATGATTTGGCCCTCCCCTCTAAGCTTAAGCCACGCCCCCTAAGCTTTAGCCACGCCCCCTTTCTCAAATGACCCGTTTGATGAGGTACCTTTGTGTGAGGTATCATTGATCTCAGCTGAGAGTTCGTTATTCATTGATCATGATTTGGCCCTCCCCTCTAAGCTTAAGCCACGCCCCCTAAGCTTCAGCCACGCCCCCTTTCTCAAATGACCCGTTTGATGAGGTACCTTTGTGTGAGGTATCATTGATCTCAGCTGAGAGTTCGTTATTCATTGATCATGATTTGGCCCTCCCCTCTAAGCTTAAGCCACGCCCCCTAAGCTTTAGCCACGCCCCCTATACGTTAGCCACGCCCCCTTTCTCAAATGACCCGTTTGATGAGGTACCTTTGTGTGATCTCAGCTGAGAGTTCGTTATTCATTGATCATGATTTGGCCCTCCCCTCTAAGCTTAAGCCACGCCCCCTAAGCTTTAGCCACGCCCCCTTTCTCAAATGACCCGTTTGATGAGGTACCTTTGTGTGAGGTATCATTGATCTCAGCTGAGAGTTCGTTATTCATTGATCATGATTTGGCCCTCTATACTTTAGCCACACCCCCTTTCTCAAATGACCCGTTTGATGAGGTACCTTTGTGTGAGGTATCATTGATCTCAGCTGAGAGTTCGTTATTCATTGATCATGATTTGGCCCTCCCCTCTAAGCTTAAGCCACGCCCCCTAAGCTTTAGCCACGCCCCCTATACTTTAGCCACGCCCCCTTTCTCAAATGACCCGTTTGATGAGGTACCTTTGTGTGAGGTATCATTGATCTCAGCTGAGAGTTCGTTATTCATTGATCATGATTTGGCCCTCCCCTCTGAGCTTAAGCCACGCCCCCTATACTTTAGCCACGCCCCCTTTCTCAAATGACCCGTTTGATGAGGTACCTTTGTGTGAGGTATCATTGATCTCAGCTGAGAGTTCGTTATTCATTGATCATGATTTGGCCCTCCCCTCTAAGCTTAAGCCACGCCCCCTAAGCTTCAGCCACGCCCCCTTTCTCAAATGACCCGTTTGATGAGGTACCTTTGTGTGAGGTATCATTGATCTCAGCTGAGAGTTCGTTATTCATTGATCATGATTTGGCCCTCCCCTCTAAGCTTAAGCCACGCCCCCTAAGCTTTAGCCACGCCCCCTATACGTTAGCCACGCCCCCTTTCTCAAATGACCCGTTTAATGAGGTACCTTTGTGTGATCTCAGCTGAGAGTTCGTTATTCATTGATCATGATTTGGCCCTCCCCTCTAAGCTTAAGCCACGCACCCTAAGCTTTAGCCACACCCCCTTTCTCAAATGACCCGTTTGATGAGGTACCTTTGTGTGAGGTATAATTGATCTCAGCTGAGAGTTCGTTATTCATTGATCATGATTTGGCCCTCCCCTCTAAGCTTAAGCCACGCCCCCTAAGCTTTAGCCACGCCCCCTATACTTTAGCCACGCCCCCTTTCTCAAATGACCCGTTTGATGAGGTACCTTTGTGTGAGGTATCATTGATCTCAGCTGAGAGTTCGTTATACATTGATCATGATTTGGCCCTCCCCTCTAAGCTTAAGCCACGCCCCCTAAGCTTTAGCCACGCCCCCTATACTTTAGCCACGCCCCCTTTCTCAAATGACCCGTTTGATGAGGTACCTTTGTGTGAGGTATCATTGATCTCAGCTGAGAGTTCGTTATTCATTGATCATGATTTGGCCCTCCCCTCTGAGCTTAAGCCACGCCCACTAATGTTTAGCCACGCCCCCTATACTTTAGCCACGCCCCCTTTCTCAAATGACCCGTTTGATGAGGTACCTTTGTGTGAGGTATCATTGATCTCAGCTGAGAGTTCGTTATTCATTGATCATGATTTGGCCCTCCCCTCTAAGCTTAAGCCACGCCCCCTAAGCTTCAGCTACGCCCCCTTTCTCAAATGACCCGTTTGATGAGGTACCTTTGTGTGAGGTATCATTGATCTCAGCTGAGAGTTCGTTATTCATTGATCATGATTTGGCCCTCCCCTCTAAGCTTAAGCCACGCCCCCTAAGCTTTAGCCACGCCCCCTTTCTCAAATGACCCGTTTGATGAGGTACCTTTGTGTGAGGTATCATTGATCTCAGCTGAGAGTTCGTTATTCATTGATCATGATTTGGCCCTCCCCTCTAAGCTTAAGCCACGCCCCCTAAGCTTCAGCCACGCCCCCTTTCTCAAATGACACGTTTGATGAGGTACCTTTGTGTGAGGTATCATTGATCTCAGCTGAGAGTTCGTTATTCATTGATCATGATTTGGCCCTCCCCTCTAAGCTTAAGCCACGCCCCCTAAGCTTTAGCCACGCCCCCTATACGTTAGCCACGCCCCCTTTCTCAAATGACCCGTTTGATGAGGTACCTTTGTGTGATCTCAGCTGAGAGTTCGTTATTCATTGATCATGATTTGGCCCTCCCCTCTAAGCTTAAGCCACGCCCCCTAAGCTTTAGCCACGCCCCCTTTCTCAAATGACCCGTTTGATGAAGTACCTTTGTGTGAGGTATAATTGATCTCAGCTGAGAGTTCGTTATTCATTGATCATGATTTGGCCCTCCCCTCTAAGCTTAAGCCACGCCCCCTAAGCTTTAGCCACGCCCCCTATACTTTAGCCACGCCCCCTTTCTCAAATGACCCGTTTGATGAGGTACCTTTGTGTGAGGTATCATTGATCTCAGCTGAGAGTTCGTTATACATTGATCATGATTTGGCCCTCCCCTCTAAGCTTAAGCCACGCCCCCTAAGCTTTAGCCACGCCCCCTATACTTTAGCCACGCCCCCTTTCTCAAATGACCCGTTTGATGAGGTACCTTTGTGTGAGGTATCATTGATCTCAGCTGAGAGTTCGTTATTCATTGATCATGATTTGGCCCTCCCCCCTAAGCTTTAGCCACGCCCCCTATACTTTAGCCACGCCCCCTTTCTCAAATTACCCGTTTGATGAGGTACCTTTGTGTGAGGTATCATTGATCTCAGCTGAGAGTTCGTTATTCATTGATCATGATTTTGCCCTCCCCTCTAAGCTTAAGCCACGCCCCCTAAGCTTTATCCACGCCCCCTATACTTTAGCCACGCCCCCTTTCTCAAATGACCCGTTTGATGAGGTACCTTTGTGTGAGGTATCATTGATCTCAGCTGAGAGTTCGTTATTCATTGATCATGATTTGGCCCTCCCCTCTGAGCTTAAGCCACGCCCCCTAAGCTTTAGCCACGCCCCCTATACTTTAGCCACGCCCCCTTTCTCAAATGACCCGTTTGATGAGGTACCTTTGTGTGAGGTATCATTGATCTCAGCTGAGAGTTCGTTATTAATTGATCATGATTTGGCCCTCCCCTCTGAGCTTAAGCCACGCCCACTAAGGTTTAGCCACGCCCCCTATACTTTAGCCACGCCCCCTTTCTCAAATGACCCGTTTGATGAGGTACCTTTGTGTGAGGTATCATTGATCTCAGCTGAGAGTTCGTTATTCATTGATCATGATTTGGCCCTCCCCTCTAAGCTTAAGCCACGCCCCCTAAGCTTCAGCTACGCCCCCTTTCTCAAATGACCCGTTTGATGAGGTACCTTTGTGTGAGGTATCATTGATCTCAGCTGAGAGTTCGTTATTCATTGATCATGATTTGGCCCTCCCATCTAAGCTTAAGCCACGCCCCCTAAGCTTTAGCCACGCCCCCTATACTTTAGCCACGCCCCCTTTCTCAAATGACCCGTTTGATGAGGTACCTTTGTGTGAGGTATCATTGATCTCAGCTGAGAGTTCGTTATTCATTGATCATGATTTGGCCCTCCCCTCTAAGCTTAAGCCACGCCCCCTAAGCTTTAGCCACGCCCCTTATACTTTTGCCACGCCCCCTTTCTCAAATGACCCGTTTGATGAGGTACATTTTGTGTGAGGTATCATTGATCTCAGCTGAGAGTTCGTTATTCATTGATCATGATTTGGCCCTCCCCTCTAAGCTTAAGCCACGCCCCCTAAGCTTTAGCCACGCCCCCTATACTTTAGCCACGCCCCCTTTCTCAAATGACCCGTTTGATGAGGTACCTTTGTGTGAGGTATCATTGATCTCAGCTGAGAGTTCGTTATTCATTGATCATGATTTGGCCCTCCCCTCTGAGCTTAAGCCACGCCCCCTATACTTTAGCCACGCCCCCTTTCTCAAATGACCCGTTTGATGAGGTACCTTTGTGTGAGGTATCATTGATCTCAGCTGAGAGTTCGTTATTCATTGATCATGATTTGGACATCCCCTCTAAGCTTAAGCCACGCCCCCTAAGCTTTAGCCACGCCCCCTATACTTTAGCCACGCCCCCTTTCTCAAATGACCCGTTTGATGAGGTACCTTTGTGTGAGGTATCATTGATCTCAGCTGAGAGTTCGTTATTCATTGATCATGATTTGGCCCTCCCCTCTAAGCTTAAGCCACGCCCCCTAAGCTTTAGCCACGCCCCCTATACTTTAGCCACGCCCCCTTTCTCAAATGACCCGCTTGATGAGGTACCTTTGTGTGAGGTATCATTGATCTCAGCTGAGAGTTCGTTATTCATTGATCATGATTTGGCCCTCCCATCTAAGCTTAAACCACGCCCCCTAAGCTTTAGCCACGCCCCCTATACTTTAGCCACGCCCCCTTTCTCAAATGACCCGTTTGATGAGGTACCTTTGTTTGAGGTATCATTGATCTCAGCTGAGAGTTCGTTATTCATTGATCATGATTTGGCCCTCCCCTCTAAGCTTAAGCCACGCCCCCTAAGCTTTAGCCACGCCCCCTTTCTCAAATGACCCGTTTGATGAGGTACCTTTGCGTGAGGTATCATTGATCTCAGCTGAGAGTTCGTTATTCATTGATCATGATTTGGCCCTCCCCTCTAAGCTTATGCCACGCCCCCTAAGCTTTAGCCACGCCCCCTATACTTTAGCCACGCCCCCTTTCTCAAATGACCCGTTTGATGAGGTACCTTTGTGTGAGGTATCATTGATCTCAGCTGAGAGTTCGTTATTCATTGATCATGATTTGGCCCTCCCCTCTAAGCTTAAGCCACGCCCCCTAAGCTTTAGCCACGCCCCCTATACTTTAGCCACGCCCCCTAAGCTTTAGCCACGCCCCCTATACTTTAGCCACGCCCCCTTTCTCAAATGACCCGTTTGATGAGGTACCTTTGTGTGAGGTATCATTGATCTCAGCTGAGAGTTCGTTATTCATTGATCATGATTTGGCCCTCCCCTCTAAGCTTAAGCCACGCCCCCTAAGCTTTAGCCACGCCCCCTATACTTTAGCCACGCCCCCTTTCTCAAATGACCCGTTTGATGAGGTACTTTTGTGTGAGGTATCATTGATCTCAGCTGAGAGTTCGTTATTCATTGATCATGATTTGGCCCTCCCATCTAAGCTTAAGCCACGCCCCCTAAGCTTTAGCCACGCCCCCTAAGCTTTAGCCACGCCCCCTTTCTCAAATGACCCGTTTGATGAGGTACCTTTGTGTGAGGTATCATTGATCTCAGCTGAGAGTTCGTTATTCATTGATCATGATTTGGCCCTCCCCTCTAAGCTTAAGCCACGCCCCCTAAGCTTTAGCCACGCCCCCTATACTTTAGCCACGCCCCCTAAGCTTTAGCCACGCCCCCTATACTTTAGCCACGCCCCCTTTCTCAAATGACCCGTTTGATGAGGTACCTTTGTTTGAGGTATCATTGATCTCAGCTGAGAGTTCGTTATTCATTGATCATGATTTGGCCCTCCCCTCTAAGCTTAAGCCACGCCCCCTAAGCTTTAGCCACGCCCCCTTTCTCAAATGACCCGTTTGATGAGGTACCTTTGCGTGAGGTATCATTGATCTCAGCTGAGAGTTCGTTATTCATTGATCATGATTTGGCCCTCCCCTCTAAGCTTATGCCACGCCCCCTAAGCTTTAGCCACGCCCCCTATACTTTAGCCACGCCCCCTTTCTCAAATGACCCGTTTGATGAGGTACCTTTGTGTGAGGTATCATTGATCTCAGCTGAGAGTTCGTTATTCATTGATCATGATTTGGCCCTCCCCTCTAAGCTTAAGCCACGCCCCCTAAGCTTTAGCCACGCCCCCTATACTTTAGCCACGCCCCCTAAGCTTTAGCCACGCCCCCTATACTTTAGCCACGCCCCCTTTCTCAAATGACCCGTTTGATGAGGTACCTTTGTGTGAGGTATCATTGATCTCAGCTGAGAGTTCGTTATTCATTGATCATGATTTGGCCCTCCCCTCTAAGCTTAAGCCACGCCCCCTAAGCTTTAGCCACGCCCCCTATACTTTAGCCACGCCCCCTTTCTCAAATGACCCGTTTGATGAGGTACTTTTGTGTGAGGTATCATTGATCTCAGCTGAGAGTTCGTTATTCATTGATCATGATTTGGCCCTCCCATCTAAGCTTAAGCCACGCCCCCTAAGCTTTAGCCACGCCCCCTAAGCTTTAGCCACGCCCCCTTTCTCAAATGACCCGTTTGATGAGGTACCTTTGTGTGAGGTATCATTGATCTCAGCTGAGAGTTCGTTATTCATTGATCATGATTTGGCCCTCCCCTCTAAGCTTAAGCCACGCCCCCTAAGCTTTAGCCACGCCCCCTATACTTTAGCCACGCCCCCTAAGCTTTAGCCACGCCCCCTATACTTTAGCCACGCCCCCTTTCTCAAATGACCCGTTTGATGAGGTACCTTTGTGTGAGGTATCATTGATCTCAGCTGAGAGTTCGTTATTCATTGATCATGATTTGGCCCTCCCCTCTAAGCTTAAGCCACGCCCCCTAAGCTTTAGCCACGCCCCCTATACTTTAGCCACGCCCCCTTTCTCAAATGACCAGTTTGATGAGGTACTTTTGTGTGCGGTATCATTGATCTCAGCTGAGAGTTCGTTATTCATTGATCATGATTTGGCCCTCCCATCTAAGCTTAAGCCACGCCCCCTAAGCTTTAGCCACGCCCCCTATACTTTAGCCACGCCCCCTTTCTCAAATGACCCGTTTGATGAGGTACCTTTGTGTGAGGTATCATTGATCTCAGCTGAGAGTTCGTTATTCATTGATCATGATTTGGCCCTCCCCTCTAAGCTTAAGCCACGCCCCCTAAGCTTTAGCCACGCCCCCTTTCTCAAATGACCCGTTTGATGAGGTACCTTTGTGTGAGGTATCATTGATCTCAGCTGAGAGTTCGTTATTCATTGATCATGATTTGGCCCTCCCCTCTAAGCTTAAGCCACGCCCCCTAAGCTTTAGCCACGCCCCCTATACTTTAGCCACGCCCCCTTTCTCAAATGACCCGTTTGATGAGGTACCTTTGTGTGAGGAATCATTGATCTCAGCTGAGAGTTCGTTATTCATTGATCATGATTTGGCCCTCCCCTCTAAGCTTAAGCCACGCCCCCTAAGCTTTAGCCACGCCCCCTATACTTTAGCCACGCCCCCTTTCTCAAATGACCCGTTTGATGAGGTACCTTTGTGTGAGGTATCATTGATCTCAGCTGAGAGTTCGTTATTCATTGATCATGATTTGGCCCTCCCCTCTAAGCTTAAGCCACGCCCCCTAAGCTTTAGCCACGCCCCCTATACTTTAGCCACGCCCCCTTTCTCAAATGACCCGTTTGATGAGGTACCTTTGTGTGAGGTATCATTGATCTCAGCTGAGAGTTCGTTATTCATTGATCATGATTTGGCCCTCCCCTCTAAGCTTAAGCCACGCCCCCTAAGCTTTAGCCACGCCCCCTATACTTTAGCCACGCCCCCTTTCTCAAATGACCCGTTTGATGAGGTACCTTTGTGTGAGGTATCATTGATCTCAGCTGAGAGTTCGTTATTCATTGATCATGATTTGGCCCTCCCCTCTAAGCTTAAGCCACGCCCCCTAAGCTTTAGCCACGCCCCCTTTCTCAAATGACCCGTTTGATGAGGTACCTTTGTGTGAGGTATCATTGATCTCAGCTGAGAGTTCGTTATTCATTGATCATGATTTGGCCCTCCCCTCTAAGCTTAAGCCACGCCCCCTAAGCTTTAGCCACGCCCCCTATACTTTAGCCACGCCCCCTAAGCTTTAGCCACGCCCCCTATACTTTAGCCACGCCCCCTTTCTCAAATGACCCGTTTGATGAGGTACCTTTGTGTGAGGTATCATTGATCTCAGCTGAGAGTTCGTTATTCATTGATCATGATTTGGCCCTCCCCTCTAAGCTTAAGCCACGCCCCCTAAGCTTTAGCCACGCCCCCTATACTTTAGCCACGCCCCCTTTCTCAAATGACCCGTTTGATGAGGTACTTTTGTGTGAGGTATCATTGATCTCAGCTGAGAGTTCGTTATTCATTGATCATGATTTGGCCCTCCCATCTAAGCTTAAGCCACGCCCCCTAAGCTTTAGCCACGCCCCCTATACTTTAGCCACGCCCCCTTTCTCAAATGACCCGTTTGATGAGGTACCTTTGTGTGAGGTATCATTGATCTCAGCTGAGAGTTCGTTATTCATTGATCATGATTTGGCCCTCCCCTCTAAGCTTAAGCCACGCCCCCTAAGCTTTAGCCACGCCCCCTTTCTCAAATGACCCGTTTGATGAGGTACCTTTGTGTGAGGTATCATTGATCTCAGCTGAGAGTTCGTTATTCATTGATCATGATTTGGCCCTCCCCTCTAAGCTTAAGCCACGCCCCCTAAGCTTTAGCCACGCCCCCTATACTTTAGCCACGCCCCCTTTCTCAAATGACCCGTTTGATGAGGTACCTTTGTGTGAGGAATCATTGATCTCAGCTGAGAGTTCGTTATTCATTGATCATGATTTGGCCCTCCCCTCTAAGCTTAAGCCACGCCCCCTAAGCTTTAGCCACGCCCCCTATACTTTAGCCACGCCCCCTTTCTCAAATGACCCGTTTGATGAGGTACCTTTGTGTGAGGTATCATTGATCTCAGCTGAGAGTTCGTTATTCATTGATCATGATTTGGCCCTCCCCTCTAAGCTTAAGCCACGCCCCCTAAGCTTTAGCCACGCCCCCTATACTTTAGCCACGCCCCCTTTCTCAAATGACCCGTTTGATGAGGTACCTTTGTGTGAGGTATCATTGATCTCAGCTGAGAGTTCGTTATTCATTGATCATGATTTGGCCCTCCCCTCTAAGCTTAAGCCACGCCCCCTAAGCTTTAGCCACGCCCCCTATACTTTAGCCACGCCCCCTTTCTCAAATGACCCGTTTGATGAGGTACCTTTGTGTGAGGTATCATTGATCTCAGCTGAGAGTTCGTTATTCATTGATCATGATTTGGCCCTCCCCTCTAAGCTTAAGCCACGCCCCCTAAGCTTTAGCCACGCCCCCTATACTTTAGCCACGCCCCCTTTCTCAAATGACCCGTTTGATGAGGTACCTTTGTGTGAGGTATCATTGATCTCAGCTGAGAGTTTGTTATTCATTGATCATGATTTGGCCCTTCCCTCTAAGCTTAAGCCACGCCCCCTAAGCTTTAGCCACGCCCCCTTTCTCAAATGACCCGTTTGATGAGGTACCTTTGTGTGAGGTATCATTGATCTCAGCTGAGAGTTCGTTATTCATTGATCATGATTTGGCCCACCCCTCTAAGCTTAAGCCACGCCCCCTAAGCTTTAGCCACGCCCCTATACTTTAGCCACGCCCCCTTTCTCAACTGACCCGTTTGATGAGGTACCTTTGTGTGAGGTATCATTGATCTCAGCTGAGAGTTCGTTATTCATTGATCATGATTTGGCCCTCCCATCTAAGCTTAAGCCACGCCCCCTAAGCTTTAGCCACGCCCCCTATACTTTAGCCACGCCCCCTTTCTCAAATGACCAGTTTGATGAGGTACCTTTGTGTGAGGTATCATTGATCTCAGCTGAGAGTTCGTTATTCATTGATCATGATTTGGCCCTCCCCTCTAAGCTTAAGCCACGCCCCCTAAGCTTTAGCCACGCCCCTTATACTTTTGCCACGCCCCCTTTCTCAAATGACCCGTTTGATGAGGTACCTTTGTGTGAGGTATCATTGATCTCAGCTGAGAGTTCGTTATTCATTGATCATGATTTGGCCCTCTATACTTTAGCCACACCCCCTTTCTCAAATGACCCGTTTGATGAGGTACCTTTGTGTGAGGTATCATTGATCTCAGCTGAGAGTTCGTTATTCATTGATCATGATTTGGCCCTCCCCTCTAAGCTTAAGCCACGCCCCCTAAGCTTTAGCCACGCCCCCTATACTTTAGCCACGCCCCCTTTCTCAAATGACCCGTTTGATGAGGTACCTTTGTGTGAGGTATCATTGATCTCAGCTGAGAGTTCGTTATTCATTGATCATGATTTTGCCCTCCCCTCTAAGCTTAAGCCACGCCCCCTAAGCTTTATCCACGCCCCCTATACTTTAGCCACGCCCCCTTTCTCAAATGACCCGTTTGATGAGGTACCTTTGTGTGAGGTATCATTGATCTCAGCTGAGAGTTCGTTATTCATTGATCATGATCTGGCCCTCCCCTCTGAGCTTAAGCCACGCCCCCTAAGCTTTAGCCACGCCCCCTATACTTTAGCCACGCCCCCTTTCTCAAATGACCCGTTTGATGAGGTACCTTTGTGTGAGGTATCATTGATCTCAGCTGAGAGTTCGTTATTAATTGATCATGATTTGGCCCTCCCCTCTGAGCTTAAGCCACGCCCACTAAGGTTTAGCCACGCCCCCTATACTTTAGCCACGCCCCCTTTCTCAAATGACCCGTTTGATGAGGTACCTTTGTGTGAGGTATCATTGATCTCAGCTGAGAGTTCGTTATTCATTGATCATGATTTGGCCCTCCCCTCTAAGCTTAAGCCACGCCCCCTAAGCTTCAGCTACGCCCCCTTTCTCAAATGACCCGTTTGATGAGGTACCTTTGTGTGAGGTATCATTGATCTCAGCTGAGAGTTCGTTATTCATTGATCATGATTTGGCCCTCCCATCTAAGCTTAAGCCACGCCCCCTAAGCTTTAGCCACGCCCCCTATACTTTAGCCACGCCCCCTTTCTCAAATGACCAGTTTGATGAGGTACCTTTGTGTGAGGTATCATTGATCTCAGCTGAGAGTTCGTTATTCATTGATCATGATTTGGCCCTCCCCTCTAAGCTTAAGCCACGCCCCCTAAGCTTTAGCCACGCCCCTTATACTTTTGCCACGCCCCCTTTCTCAAATGACCCGTTTGATGAGGTACCTTTGTGTGAGGTATCATTGATCTCAGCTGAGAGTTCGTTATTCATTGATCATGATTTGGCCCTCTATACTTTAGCCACACCCCCTTTCTCAAATGACCCGTTTGATGAGGTACCTTTGTGTGAGGTATCATTGATCTCAGCTGAGAGTTCGTTATTCATTGATCATGATTTGGCCCTCCCCTCTAAGCTTAAGCCACGCCCCCTAAGCTTTAGCCACGCCCCCTATACTTTAGCCACGCCCCCTTTCTCAAATGACCCGTTAGATGAGGTACCTTTGTGTGAGGTATCATTGATCTCAGCTGAGAGTTCGTTATTCATTGATCATGATTTGGCCCTCCCATCTAAGCTTAAGCCACGCCCCCTAAGCTTTAGCCACGCCCCCTATACTTTAGCCACGCCCCCTTTCTCAAATGACCCGTTTGATGAGGTACCTTTGTGTGAGGTATCATTGATCTCAGCTGAGAGTTCGTTATTCATTGATCATGATTTGGCCCTCCCCTCTAAGCTTAAGCCACGCCCCCTAAGCTTTAGCCACGCCCCTTATACTTTTGCCACGCCCCCTTTCTCAAATGACCCGTTTGATGAGGTACCTTTGTGTGAGGTATCATTGATCTCAGCTGAGAGTTCGTTATTCATTGATCATGATTTGGCCCTCTATACTTTAGCCACACCCCCTTTCTCAAATGACCCGTTTGATGAGGTACCTTTGTGTGAGGTATCATTGATCTCAGCTGAGAGTTCGTTATTCATTGATCATGATTTGGCCCTCCCCTCTAAGCTTAAGCCACGCCCCCTAAGCTTTAGCCACGCCCCCTATACTTTAGCCACGCCCCCTTTCTCAAATGACCCGTTTGATGAGGTACCTTTGTGTGAGGTATCATTGATCTCAGCTGAGAGTTCGTTATTCATTGATCATGATTTGGCCCTCCCCTCTGAGCTTAAGCCACGCCCCCTATACTTTAGCCACGCCCCCTTTCTCAAATGACCCGTTTGATGAGGTACCTTTGTGTGAGGTATCATTGATCTCAGCTGAGAGTTCGTTATTCATTGATCATGATTTGGCCCTCCCCTCTAAGCTTAAGCCACGCCCCCTAAGCTTTAGCCACGCCCCCTATACTTTAGCCACGCCCCCTTTCTCAAATGACCCGTTTGATGAGGTACCTTTTTGTGAGGTATCATTGATCTCAGCTGAGAGTTCGTTATTCATTGATCATGATTTGGCCCTCCCCTCTAAGCTTAAGCCACGCCCCCTAAGCTTTAGCCACGCCCCCTATACTTTAGCCACGCCCCCTTTCTCAAATGACCCGCTTGATGAGGTACCTTTGTGTGAGGTATCATTGATCTCAGCTGAGAGTTCGTTATTCATTGATCATGATTTGGCCCTCCCATCTAAGCTTAAACCACGCCCCCTAAGCTTTAGCCACGCCCCCTATACTTTAGCCACGCCCCCTTTCTCAAATGACCCGTTTGATGAGGTATCTTTGTTTGAGGTATCATTGATCTCAGCTGAGAGTTCGTTATTCATTGATCATGATTTGGCCCTCCCCTCTAAGCTTAAGCCACGCCCCCTAAGCTTTAGCCACGCCCCCTTTCTCAAATGACCCGTTTGATGAGGTACATTTGTGTGAGGTATCATTGATCTCAGCTGAGAGTTCGTTATTCATTGATCATGATTTGGCCCTCCCCTCTAAGCTTAAGCCACGCCCCCTAAGCTTTAGCCACGCCCCCTATACTTTAGCCACGCCCCCTTTCTCAAATGACCCGTTTGATGAGGTACCTTTGTGTGAGGTATCATTGATCTCAGCTGAGAGTTCGTTATTCATTGATCATGATTTGGCCCTCCCCTCTAAGCTTAAGCCACGCCCCCTAAGCTTTAGCCACGCCCCCTATACTTTAGCCACGCCCCCTTTCTCAAATGACCCGTTTGATGAGGTACCTTTGTGTGAGGTATCATTGATCTCAGCTGAGAGTTTGTTATTCATTGATCATGATTTGGCCCTTCCCTCTAAGCTTAAGCCACGCCCCCTAAGCTTTAGCCACGCCCCCTTTCTCAAATGACCCGTTTGATGAGGTACCTTTGTGTGAGGTATCATTGATCTCAGCTGAGAGTTCGTTATTCATTGATCATGATTTGGCCCACCCCTCTAAGCTTAAGCCACGCCCCCTAAGCTTTAGCCACGCCCCTATACTTTAGCCACGCCCCCTTTCTCAACTGACCCGTTTGATGAGGTACCTTTGTGTGAGGTATCATTGATCTCAGCTGAGAGTTCGTTATTCATTGATCATGATTTGGCCCTCCCCTCTAAGCTTAAGCCACGCCCCCTAAGCTTTATCCACGCCCCCTTTCTCAAATGACCCGTTTGATGAGGTACCTTTGTGTGAAGGTATCATTGATCTCAGCTGAGAGTTCGTTATTCATTGATCATGATTTGGCCCTCCCCTCTAAGCTTAAGCCACGCCCCCTATACTTTAGCCACGCCCCCTTTCTCAAATGACCCGTTTGATGAGGTACCTTTGTGTGAGGTATCATTGATCTCAGCTGAGAGTGCGTTATTCATTGATCATTATTTGGCCCTCCCCTCTGAGCTTAAGCCACGCCCCCTAAGCTTTAGCCACGCCCCCTATACTTTAGCCACGCCCCCTTTCTCAAATGACCCGTTTGATGAGGTACCTTTGTGTGAGGTATCATTGATCTCAGCTGAGAGTTCGTTATTCATTGATCATGATTTGGCCCTCCCCTACGAGCTTAAGCCACGCCCACTAAGCTTTAGCCACGCCCCCTATACTTTAGCCACGCCCCCTATACTTTAGCCACGCCCCTTTTCTCAAATGACCCGTTTGATGAGGTAACTTTGTGTGAGGTATCATTGATCTCAGCTGAGAGTTTGTTATTCATTGATCATGATTTGGCCCTCCCCTCTAAGCTTAAGCCACGCCCCCTAAGCTTTAGCCACGCCCCCTTTCTCAAATGACCCGTTTGATGAGGTACCTTTGTGTGAAGGTATCATTGATCTCAGCTGAGAATTCGTTATTCATTGATCATGATTTGGCCCTCCCCTCTAAGCTTAAGCCACGCCCCCTAAGCTTTAGCCACGCCCCCTTTCTCAAATGACCCGTTTGATGAGGTACCTTTGTGTGAAGGTATCATTGATCTCAGCTGAGAATTCGTTATTCATTGATCATGATTTGGCCCTCCCCTCTAAGCTTAAGCCACGCCCCCTAAGCTTTAGCCACGCCCCCTATACTTTAGCCACGCCCCCTTTCTCAAATGACCCGTTTGATGAGCTAACTTTGTGTGAGGTATCATTGATCTCAGCTGAGAGTTCGTTATTCATTGATCATGATTTGGCCCTCCCCTCTAAGCTTAAGCCACGCCCCCTAAGCTTTAGCCACGCCCCCTTTCTCAAATGACCCGTTTGATGAGGTACCTTTGTGTGAGGTATCATTGATCTCAGCTGAGAGTTCGTTATTCATTGATCATGATTTGGCCCTCCCTCTAAGCTTAAGCCACGCCCCCTAAGCTTTAGCCACGCCCCTTATACTTTAGCCACGCCCCCTTTCTCAAATGACCCGTTTGATGAGGTACCTTTGTGTGAGGTATCATTGATCTCAGCTGAGAGTTCGTTATTCATTGATCATGATTTGGCCCTCCCCTCTAAGCTTAAGCCACGCCCCCTAAGCTTTAGCCACGCCCCCTATACGTTAGCCACGCCCCCTTTCTCAAATGACCCGTTTGATGAGGTACCTTTGTGTGATCTCAGCTGAGAGTTCGTTATTCATTGATCATGATTTGGCCCTCCCCTCTAAGCGTAAGCCACGCCCCCTAAGCTTTAGCCACGCCCCCTATCTCAAATGACCCGTTTGATGAGGTACCTTTGTGTGAGGTATAATTGATCTCAGCTGAGAGTTCGTTATTCATTGATCATGATTTGGCCCTCCCCTCTAAGCTTAAGCCACGCCCCCTAAGCTTTAGCCACGCCCCCTATACTTTAGCCACGCCCCCTTTCTCAAATGACCCGTTTGATGAGGTACCTTTGTGTGAGGTATCATTGATCTCAGCTGAGAGTTCGTTATACATTGATCATGATTTGGCCCTCCCCTCTAAGCTTAAGCCACGCCCCCTAAGCTTTATCCACGCCCCCTATACTTTAGCCACGCCCCCTTTCTCAAATGACCCGTTTGATGAGGTACCTTTGTGTGAGGTATCATTGATCTCAGCTGAGAGTTCGTTATTCATTGATCATGATTTGGCCCTCCCCTCTGAGCTTAAGCCACGCCCCCTAAGCTTTAGCCACGCCCCCTATACTTTAGCCACGCCCCCTTTCTCAAATGACCCGTTTGATGAGGTACCTTTGTGTGAGGTATCATTGATCTCAGCTGAGAGTTCGTTATTAATTGATCATGATTTGGCCCTCCCCTCTGAGCTTAAGCCACGCCCACTAAGGTTTAGCCACGCCCCCTATACTTTAGCCACGCCCCCTTTCTCAAATGACCCGTTTGATGAGGTACCTTTGTGTGAGGTATCATTGATCTCAGCTGAGAGTTCGTTATTCATTGATCATGATTTGGCCCTCCCCTCTAAGCTTAAGCCACGCCCCCTAAGCTTCAGCTACGCCCCCTTTCTCAAATGACCCGTTTGATGAGGTACCTTTGTGTGAGGTATCATTGATCTCAGCTGAGAGTTCGTTATTCATTGATCATGATTTGGCCCTCCCATCTAAGCTTAAGCCACGCCCCCTAAGCTTTAGCCACGCCCCCTATACTTTAGCCACGCCCCCTTTCTCAAATGACCCGTTTGATGAGGTACCTTTGTATGAGGTATCATTGATCTCAGCTGAGAGTTCGTTATTCATTGATCATGATTTGGCCCTCCCCTCTAAGCTTAAGCCACGCCCCCTAAGCTTTAGCCACGCCCCTTATACTTTTGCCACGCCCCCTTTCTCAAATGACCCGTTTGATGAGGTACCTTTGTGTGAGGTATCATTGATCTCAGCTGAGAGTTCGTTATTCATTGATCATGATTTGGCCCTCTATACTTTAGCCACACCCCCTTTCTCAAATGACCCGTTTGATGCGGTACCTTTGTGTGAGGTATCATTGATCTCAGCTGAGAGTTCGTTATTCATTGATCATGATTTGGCCCTCCCCTCTAAGCTTAAGCCACGCCCCCTAAGCTTTAGCCACGCCCCCTATACTTTAGCCACGCCCCCTTTCTCAAATGACCCGTTTGATGAGGTACCTTTGTGTGAGGTATCATTGATCTCAGCTGAGAGTTCGTTATTCATTGATCATGATTTGGCCCTCCCATCTAAGCTTAAGCCACGCCCCCTAAGCTTTAGCCACGCCCCCTATACTTTAGCCACGCCCCCTTTCTCAAATGACCCGTTTGATGAGGTACCTTTGTGTGAGGTATCATTGATCTCAGCTGAGAGTTCGTTATTCATTGATCATGATTTGGCCCTCCCCTCTAAGCTTAAGCCACGCCCCCTAAGCTTTAGCCACGCCCCTTATACTTTTGCCACGCCCCCTTTCTCAAATGACCCGTTTGATGAGGTACCTTTGTGTGAGGTATCATTGATCTCAGCTGAGAGTTCGTTATTCATTGATCATGATTTGGCCCTCTATACTTTAGCCACACCCCCTTTCTCAAATGACCCGTTTGATGAGGTACCTTTGTGTGAGGTATCATTGATCTCAGCTGAGAGTTCGTTATTCATTGATCATGATTTGGCCCTCCCCTCTAAGCTTAAGCCACGCCCCCTAAGCTTTAGCCACGCCCCCTATACTTTAGCCACGCCCCCTTTCTCAAATGACCCGTTTGATGAGGTACCTTTGTGTGAGGTATCATTGATCTCAGCTGAGAGTTCGTTATTCATTGATCATGATTTGGCCCTCCCCTCTGAGCTTAAGCCACGCCCCCTATACTTTAGCCACGCCCCCTTTCTCAAATGACCCGTTTGATGAGGTACCTTTGTGTGAGGTATCATTGATCTCAGCTGAGAGTTCGTTATTCATTGATCATGATTTGGCCCTCCCCTCTAAGCTTAAGCCACGCCCCCTAAGCTTTAGCCACGCCCCCTATACTTTAGCCACGCCCCCTTTCTCAAATGACCCGTTTGATGAGGTACCTTTGTGTGAGGTATCATTGATCTCAGCTGAGAGTTCGTTATTCATTGATCATGATTTGGCCCTCCCTTCTAAGCTTAAGCCACGCCCCCTAAGCTTTAGCCACGCCCCCTATACTTTAGCCACGCCCCCTTTCTCAAATGACCCGCTTGATGAGGTACCTTTGTGTGAGGTATCATTGATCTCAGCTGAGAGTTCGTTATTCATTGATCATGATTTGGCCCTCCCATCTAAGCTTAAACCACGCCCCCTAAGCTTTAGCCACGCCCCCTATACTTTAGCCACGCCCCCTTTCTCAAATGACCCGTTTGATGATGTACCTTTGTTTGAGGTATCATTGATCTCAGCTGAGAGTTCGTTATTCATTGATCATGATTTGGCCCTCCCCTCTAAGCTTAAGCCACGCCCCCTAAGCTTTAGCCACGCCCGCTTTCTCAAATGACCCGTTTGATGAGGTACCTTTGTGTGAGGTATCATTGATCTCAGCTGAGAGTTCGTTATTCATTGATCATGATTTGTCCCTCCCCTCTAAGCTTATGCCACGCCCCCTAAGCTTTAGCCACGCCCCCTATACTTTAGCCACGCCCCCTTTCTCAAATGACCCGTTTGATGAGGTACCTTTGTGTGAGGTATCATTGATCTCAGCTGAGAGTTCGTTATTCATTGATCATGATTTGGCCCTCCCCTCTAAGCTTAAGCCACGCCCCCTAAGCTTTAGCCACGCCCCCTATACTTTAGCCACGCCCCCTTTCTCAAATGACCCGTTTGATGAGGTACCTTTGTGTGAGGTATCATTGATCTCAGCTGAGAGTTCGTTATTCATTGATCATGATTTGGCCCTCCCCTCTAAGCTTAAGCCACGCCCCCTAAGCTTTAGCCACGCCCCCTATACTTTAGCCACGCCCCCTTTCTCAAATGACCCGTTTGATGAGGTACCTTTGTGTGAGGTATCATTGATCTCAGCTGAGAGTTCGTTATTCATTGATCATGATTTGGCCCTCCCCTCTAAGCTTAAGCCACGCCCCCTAAGCTTTAGCCACGCCCCCTATACTTTAGCCACGCCCCCTTTCTCAAATGACCCGTTTGATGAGGTACCTTTGTGTGAGGTATCATTGATCTCAGCTGAGAGTTCGTTATTCATTGATCATGATTTGGCCCTCCCCTCTAAGCTTAAGCCACGCCCCCTAAGCTTTAGCCACGCCCCCTATACTTTAGCCACGCCCCCTTTCTCAAATGACCCGTTTGATGAGGTACCTTTGTGTGAGGTATCATTGATCTCAGCTGAGAGTTTGTTATTCATTGATCATGATTTGGCCCTTCCCTCTAAGCTTAAGCCACGCCCCCTAAGCTTTAGCCACGCCCCCTTTCTCAAATGACCCGTTTGATGAGGTACCTTTGTGTGAGGTATCATTGATCTCAGCTGAGAGTTCGTTATTCATTGATCATGATTTGGCCCACCCCTCTAAGCTTAAGCCACGCCCCCTAAGCTTTAGCCACGCCCCTATACTTTAGCCACGCCCCCTTTCTCAACTGACCCGTTTGATGAGGTACCTTTGTGTGAGGTATCATTGATCTCAGCTGAGAGTTCGTTATTCATTGATCATGATTTGGCCCTCCCCTCTAAGCTTAAGCCACGCCCCCTAAGCTTTATCCACGCCCCCTTTCTCAAATGACCCGTTTGATGAGGTACCTTTGTGTGAAGGTTTCATTGATCTCAGCTGAGAGTTCGTTATTCATTGATCATGATTTGGCCCTCCCCTCTAAGCTTAAGCCACGCCCCCTATACTTTAGCCACGCCCCCTTTCTCAAATGACCCGTTTGATGAGGTACCTTTGTGTGAGGTATCATTGATCTCAGCAGAGAGTGCGTTATTCATTGATCATTATTTGGCCCTCCCCTCTGAGCTTAAGCCACGCCCCCTAAGCTTTAGCCACGCCCCCTATACTTTAGCCACGCCCCCTTTCTCAAATGACCCGTTTGATGAGGTACCTTTGTGTGAGGTATCATTGATCTCAGCTGAGAGTTCGTTATTCATTGATCATGATTTGGCCCTCCCCTCTGAGCTTAAGCCACGCCCACTAAGCTTTAGCCACGCCCCCTATACTTTAGCCACGCCCCCTATACTTTAGCCACGCCCCTTTTCTCAAATGACCCGTTTGATGAGGTAACTTTGTGTGAGGTATCATTGATCTCAGCTGAGAGTTCGTTATTCATTGATCATGATTTGGCCCTCTATACTTTAGCCACACCCCCTTTCTCAAATGACCCGTTTGATGAGGTACCTTTGTGTGAGGTATCATTGATCTCAGCTGAGAGTTCGTTATTCATTGATCATGATTTGGCCCTCCCCTCTAAGCTTAAGCCACGCCCCCTAAGCTTTAGCCACGCCCCCTATACTTTAGCCACGCCCCCTTTCTCAAATGACCCGTTTGATGAGGTACCTTTGTGTGAGGTATCATTGATCTCAGCTGAGAGTTCGTTATTCATTGATCATGATTTGGCCCTCCCCTCTGAGCTTAAGCCACGCCCCCTATACTTTAGCCACGCCCCCTTTCTCAAATGACCCGTTTGATGAGGTACCTTTGTGTGAGGTATCATTGATCTCAGCTGAGAGTTCGTTATTCATTGATCATGATTTGGCCCTCCCCTCTAAGCTTAAGCCACGCCCCCTAAGCTTTAGCCACGCCCCCTATACTTTAGCCACGCCCCCTTTCTCAAATGACCCGTTTGATGAGGTACCTTTGTGTGAGGTATCATTGATCTCAGCTGAGAGTTCGTTATTCATTGATCATGATTTGGCCCTCCCCTCTAAGCTTAAGCCACGCCCCCTAAGCTTTAGCCACGCCCCCGTTCTCAAATGACCCGTTTGATGAGGTACCTTTGTGTGAGGTATCATTGATCTCAGCTGAGAGTTCGTTATTCATTGATCATGATTTGGCCCTCCCCTCTAAGCTTATGCCACGCCCCCTAAGCTTTAGCCACGCCCCCTATACTTTAGCCACGCCCCCTTTCTCAAATGACCCGTTTGATGAGGTACCTTTGTGTGAGGTATCATTGATCTCAGCTGAGAGTTCGTTATTCATTGATCATGATTTGGCCCTCCCCTCTAAGCTTAAGCCACGCCCCCTAAGCTTTAGCCACGCCCCCTATACTTTAGCCACGCCCCCTTTCTCAAATGACCCGTTTGATGAGGTACCTTTGTGTGAGGTATCATTGATCTCAGCTGAGAGTTCGTTATTCATTGATCATGATTTGGCCCTCCCCTCTAAGCTTAAGCCACGCCCCCTAAGCTTTAGCCACGCCCCCTATACTTTAGCCACGCCCCCTTTCTCAAATGACCCGTTTGATGAGGTACCTTTGTGTGAGGTATCATTGATCTCAGCTGAGAGTTCGTTATTCATTGATCATGATTTGGCCCTCCCCTCTAAGCTTAAGCCACGCCCCCTAAGCTTTAGCCACGCCCCCTATACTTTAGCCACGCCCCCTTTCTCAAATGACCCGTTTGATGAGGTACCTTTGTGTGAGGTATCATTGATCTCAGCTGAGAGTTTCTTATTCATTGATCATGATTTGGCCCTTCCCTCTAAGCTTAAGCCACGCCCCCTAAGCTTTAGCCACGCCCCCTTTCTCAAATGACCCGTTTGATGAGGTACCTTTGTGTGAGGTATCATTGATCTCAGCTGAGAGTTCGTTATTCATTGATCATGATTTGGCCCACCCCTCTAAGCTTAAGCCACGCCCCCTAAGCTTTAGCCACGCCCCTATACTTTAGCCACGCCCCCTTTCTCAACTGACCCGTTTGATGAGGTACCTTTGTGTGAGGTATCATTGATCTCAGCTGAGAGTTCGTTATTCATTGATCATGATTTGGCCCTCCCCTCTAAGCTTAAGCCACGCCCCCTAAGCTTTATCCACGCCCCCTTTCTCAAATGACCCGTTTGATGAGGTACCTTTGTGTGAAGGTATCATTGATCTCAGCTGAGAGTTCGTTATTCATTGATCATGATTTGGCCCTCCCCTCTAAGCTTAAGCCACGCCCCCTATACTTTAGCCACGCCCCCTTTCTCAAATGACCCGTTTGATGAGGTACCTTTGTGTGAGGTATCATTGATTTCAGCTGAGAGTGCGTTATTCATTGATCATTATTTGGCCCTCCCCTCTGAGCTTAAGCCACGCCCCCTAAGCTTTAGCCACGCCCCCTATACTTTAGCCACGCCCCCTTTCTCAAATGACCCGTTTGATGAGGTACCTTTGTGTGAGGTATCATTGATCTCAGCTGAGAGTTCGTTATTCATTGATCATGATTTGGCCCTCCCCTCTGAGCTTAAGCCACGCCCACTAAGCTTTAGCCACGCCCCCTATACTTTAGCCACGCCCCCTATACTTTAGCCACGCCCCTTTTCTCAAATGACCCGTTTGATGAGGTAACTTTGTGTGAGGTATCATTGATCTCAGCTGAGAGTTTGTTATTCATTGATCATGATTTGGCCCTCCCCTCTAAGCTTAAGCCACGCCCCCTAAGCTTTAGCCACGCCCCCTTTCTCAAATGACCCGTTTGATGAGGTACCTTTGTGTGAAGGTATCATTGATCTCAGCTGAGAATTCGTTATTCATTGATCATGATTTGGCCCTCCCCTCTAAGCTTAAGCCACGCCCCCTAAGCTTTAGCCACGCCCCCTTTCTCAAATGACCCGTTTGATGAGGTACCTTTGTGTGAAGGTATCATTGATCTCAGCTGAGAATTCGTTATTCATTGATCATGATTTGGCCCTCCCCTCTAAGCTTAAGCCACGCCCCCTAAGCTTTAGCCACGCCCCCTATACTTTAGCCACGCCCCCTTTCTCAAATGACCCGTTTGATGAGCTAACTTTGTGTGAGGTATCATTGATCTCAGCTGAGAGTTCGTTATTCATTGATCATGATTTGGCCCTCCCCTCTAAGCGTAAGCCACGCCCCCTAAGCTTTAGCCACGCCCCCTATCTCAAATGACCCGTTTGATGAGGTACCTTTGTGTGAGGTATAATTGATCTCAGCTGAGAGTTCGTTATTCATTGATCATGATTTGGCCCTCCCCTCTAAGCTTAAGCCACGCCCCCTAAGCTTTAGCCACGCCCCCTATACTTTAGCCACGCCCCCTTTCTCAAATGACCCGTTTGATGAGGTACCTTTGTGTGAGGTATCATTGATCTCAGCTGAGAGTTCGTTATTCATTGATCATGATTTGGCCCTCCCCTCTAAGCTTAAGCCACGCCCCCTAAGCTTTATCCACGCCCCCTTTCTCAAATGACCCGTTTGATGAGGTACCTTTGTGTGAAGGTATCATTGATCTCAGCTGAGAGTTCGTTATTCATTGATCATGATTTGGCCCTCCCCTCTAAGCTTAAGCCACGCCCCCTAAGCTTTAGCCACGCCCCCTATACTTTAGCCACGCCCCCTTTCTCAAATTACCCGTTTGATGAGGTACCTTTGTGTGAGGTATCATTGATCTCAGCTGAGAGTTCGTTATTCATTGAT
Source organism: Zingel zingel (assembly GCA_023566125.1). NCBI lineage: Eukaryota > Metazoa > Chordata > Actinopteri > Perciformes > Percidae > Zingel > Zingel zingel. The sequence continues at coordinate 35,405,510 of CM042318.1, read as the reverse complement.
CATGATTTGGCCCTCCCCTCTAAGCTTAAGCCACGCCCCCTAAGCTTCAGCTACGCCCCCTTTCTCAAATGACCCGTTTGATGAGGTACCTTTGTGTGAGGTATCATTGATCTCAGCTGAGAGTTCGTTATTCATTGATCATGATTTGGCCCTCCCATCTAAGCTTAAGCCACGCCCCCTAAGCTTTAGCCACGCCCCCTATACTTTAGCCACGCCCCCTTTCTCAAATGACCCGTTTGATGAGGTACCTTTGTGTGAGGTATCATTGATCTCAGCTGAGAGTTCGTTATTCATTGATCATGATTTGGCCCTCCCCTCTAAGCTTAAGCCACGCCCCCTAAGCTTTAGCCACGCCCCTTATACTTTTGCCACGCCCCCTTTCTCAAATGACCCGTTTGATGAGGTACCTTTGTGTGAGGTATCATTGATTTCAGCTGAGAGTTCGTTATTCATTGATCATGATTTGGCCCTCTATACTTTAGCCACACCCCCTTTCTCAAATGACCCGTTTGATGAGGTACCTTTGTGTGAGGTATCATTGATCTCAGCTGAGAGTTCGTTATTCATTGATCATGATTTGGCCCTCCCCTCTAAGCTTAAGCCACGCCCCCTAAGCTTTAGCCACGCCCCCTATACTTTAGCCACGCCCCCTTTCTCAAATGACCCGTTTGATGAGGTACCTTTGTGTGAGGTATCATTGATCTCAGCTGAGAGTTCGTTATTCATTGATCATGATTTGGCCCTCCCCTCTGAGCTTAAGCCACGCCCCCTATACTTTAGCCACGCCCCCTTTCTCAAATGACCCGTTTGATGAGGTACCTTTGTGTGAGGTATCATTGATCTCAGCTGAGAGTTCGTTATTCATTGATCATGATTTGGCCCTCCCATCTAAGCTTAAGCCACGCCCCCTAAGCTTTAGCCACGCCCCCTATACTTTAGCCACGCCCCCTTTCTCAAATGACCCGTTTGATGAGGTACCTTTGTGTGAGGTATCATTGATCTCAGCTGAGAGTTCGTTATTCATTGATCATGATTTGGCCCTCCCCTCTAAGCTTAAGCCACGCCCCCTAAGCTTTAGCCACGCCCCTTATACTTTTGCCACGCCCCCTTTCTCAAATGACCCGTTTGATGAGGTACCTTTGTGTGAGGTATCATTGATCTCAGCTGAGAGTTCGTTATTCATTGATCATGATTTGGCCCTCTATACTTTAGCCACACCCCCTTTCTCAAATGACCCGTTTGATGAGGTACCTTTGTGTGAGGTATCATTGATCTCAGCTGAGAGTTCGTTATTCATTGATCATGATTTGGCCCTCCCGTCTAAGCTTAAGCCACGCCCCCTAAGCTTTAGCCACGCCCCCTATACTTTAGCCACGCCCCCTTTCTCAAATGACCCGTTTGATGAGGTACCTTTGTGTGAGGTATCATTGATCTCAGCTGAGAGTTCGTTATTCATTGATCATGATTTGGCCCTCCCCTCTGAGCTTAAGCCACGCCCCCTATACTTTAGCCACGCCCCCTTTCTCAAATGACCCGTTTGATGAGGTACCTTTGTGTGAGGTATCATTGATCTCAGCTGAGAGTTCGTTATTCATTGATCATGATTTGGCCCTCCCCTCTAAGCTTAAGCCACGCCCCCTAAGCTTTAGCCAAGCCCCCTATACTTTAGCCACGCCCCCTTTCTCAAATGACCCGTTTGATGAGGTACCTGAGGTATCATTGATCTCAGCTGAGAGTTCGTTATTCATTGATCATGATTTGGCCCTCCCCTCTAAGCTTAAGCCACGCCCCCTAAGCTTTAGCCACGCCCCCTATACTTGAGCCACGCCCCCTTTCTCAAATGACCCGCTTGATGAGGTACCTTTGTGTGAGGTATCATTGATCTCAGCTGAGAGTTCGTTATTCATTGATCATGATTTGGCCCTCCCATCTAAGCTTAAACCACGCCCCCTAAGCTTTAGCCACGCCCCCTATACTTTAGCCACGCCCCCTTTCTCAAATGACCCGTTTGATGAGGTACCTTTGTTTGAGGTATCATTGATCTCAGCTGAGAGTTCGTTATTCATTGATCATGATTTGGCCCTCCCCTCTAAGCTTAAGCCACGCCCCCTAAGCTTTAGCCACGCCCCCTTTCTCAAATGACCCGTTTGATGAGGTACCTTTGTGTGAGGTATCATTGATCTCAGCTGAGAGTTCGTTATTCATTGATCATGATTTGGCCCTCCCCTCTAAGCTTATGCCACGCCCCCTAAGCTTTAGCCACGCCCCCTATACTTTAGCCACGCCCCCTTTCTCAAATGACCCGTTTGATGAGGTACCTTTGTGTGAGGTATCATTGATCTCAGCTGAGAGTTCGTTATTCATTGATCATGATTTGGCCCTCCCCTCTAAGCTTAAGCCACGCCCCCTAAGCTTTAGCCACGCCCCCTATACTTTAGCCACGCCCCCTAAGCTTTAGCCACGCCCCCTATACTTTAGCCACGCCCCCTTTCTCAAATGACCCGTTTGATGAGGTACCTTTGTTTGAGGTATCATTGATCTCAGCTGAGAGTTCGTTATTCATTGATCATGATTTGGCCCTCCCCTCTAAGCTTAAGCCACGCCCCCTAAGCTTTAGCCACGCCCCCTATACTTTAGCCACGCCCCCTTTCTCAAATGACCCGTTTGATGAGGTACTTTTGTGTGAGGTATCATTGATCTCAGCTGAGAGTTCGTTATTCATTGATCATGATTTGGCCCTCCCCTCTAAGCTTAAGCCACGCCCCCTAAGCTTTAGCCACGCCCCCTATACTTTAGCCACGCCCCCTTTCTCAAATGACCCGTTTGATGAGGTACCTTTGTGTGAGGTATCATTGATCTCAGCTGAGAGTTCGTTATTCATTGATCATGATTTGGCCCTCCCCTCTAAGCTTAAGCCACGCCCCCTAAGCTTTAGCCACGCCCCCTATACTTTAGCCACGCCCCCTTTCTCAAATGACCCGTTTGATGAGGTACCTTTGTGTGAGGTATCATTGATCTCAGCTGAGAGTTCGTTATTCATTGATCATGATTTGGCCCTCCCCTCTAAGCTTAAGCCACGCCCCCTAAGCTTTAGCCACGCCCCCTATACTTTAGCCACGCCCCCTTTCTCAAATGACCCGTTTGATGAGGTACCTTTGTGTGAGGTATCATTGATCTCAGCTGAGAGTTCGTTATTCATTGATCATGATTTGGCCCTCCCCTCTAAGCTTAAGCCACGCCCCCTAAGCTTTAGCCACGCCCCCTATACTTTAGCCACGCCCCCTTTCTCAAATGACCCGTTTGATGAGGTACCTTTGTGTGAGGTATCATTGATCTCAGCTGAGAGTTCGTTATTCATTGATCATGATTTGGCCCTCCCCTCTAAGCTTAAGCCACGCCCCCTAAGCTTTAGCCACGCCCCCTATACTTTAGCCACGCCCCCTTTCTCAAATGACCCGTTTGATGAGGTACCTTTGTGTGAGGTATCATTGATCTCAGCTGAGAGTTCGTTATTCATTGATCATGATTTGGCCCTCCCCTCTAAGCTTAAGCCACGCCCCCTAAGCTTTAGCCACGCCCCCTTTCTCAAATGACCCGTTTGATGAGGTACCTTTGAATGAGGTATCATTGATCTCAGCTGAGAGTTCGTTATTCATTGATCATGATTTGGCCCTCCCCTCTAAGCTTAAGCCACGCCCCCTAAGCTTTAGCCACGCCCCCTATACTTTAGCCACGCCCCTTTCTCAAATGACCCGTTTGATGAGGTACATTTGTGTGAGGTATCATTGATCTCAGCTGAGAGTTCGTTATTCATTGATCATGATTTGGCCCTCCCCTCTAAGCTTAAGCCACGCCCCCTAAGCTTTAGCCACGCCCCCTTTCTCAAATGACCCGTTTGATGAGGTACCTTTGTGTGAGGTATCATTGATCTCAGCTGAGAGTTCGTTATTCATTGATCATGATTTGGCCCACCCCTCTAAGCTTAAGCCACGCCCCCTAAGCTTTAGCCACGTCCCTATACTTTAGCCACGCCCCCTTTCTCAACTGACCCGTTTGATGAGGTACCTTTGTGTGAGGTATCATTGATCTCAGCTGAGAGTTCGTTATTCATTGATCATGATTTGGCCCTCCCCTCTAAGCTTAAGCCACGCCCCCTAAGCTTTATCCACGCCCCCTTTCTCAAATGACCCGTTTGATGAGGTACCTTTGTGTGAAGGTATCATTGATCTCAGCTGAGAGTTCGTTATTCATTGATCATGATTTGGCCCTCCCCTCTAAGCTTAAGCCACGCCCCCTATACTTTAGCCACGCCCCCTTTCTCAAATGACCCGTTTGATGAGGTACCTTTGTGTGAGGTATCATTGATCTCAGCTGAGAGTGCGTTATTCATTGATCATGATTTGGCCCTCCCCTCTGAGCTTAAGCCACGCCCCCTAAGCTTTAGCCACGCCCCCTATACTTTAGCCACGCCCCCTTTCTCAAATGACCCGTTTGATGAGGTACCTTTGTGTGAGGTATCATTGATCTCAGCTGAGAGTTCGTTATTCATTGATCATGATTTGGCCCTCCCCTCTGAGCTTAAGCCACGCCCACTAAGCTTTAGCCACGCCCCCTATACTTTAGCCACGCCCCCTATACTTTAGCCACGCCCCTTTTCTCAAATGACCCGTTTGATGAGGTAACTTTGTGTGAGGTATCATTGATCTCAGCTGAGAGTTTGTTATTCATTGATCATGATTTGGCACTCCCCTCTAAGCTTAAGCCACGCCCCCTAAGCTTTAGCCACGCCCCCTTTCTCAAATGACCCGTTTGATGAGGTACCTTTGTGTGAAGGTATCATTGATCTCAGCTGAGAATTCGTTATTCATTGATCATGATTTGGCCCTCCCCTCTGAGCTTAAGCCACGCCCACTAAGGTTTAGCCACGCCCCCTATACTTTAGCCACGCCCCCTTTCTCAAATGACCCGTTTGATGAGGTACCTTTGTGTGAGGTATCATTGATCTCAGCTGAGAGTTCGTTATTCATTGATCATGATTTGGCCCTCCCCTCTAAGCTTAAGCCACGCCCCCTAAGCTTCAGCTACGCCCCCTTTCTCAAATGACCCGTTTGATGAGGTACCTTTGTGTGAGGTATCATTGATCTCAGCTGAGAGTTCGTTATTCATTGATCATGATTTGGCCCTCCCATCTAAGCTTAAGCCACGCCCCCTAAGCTTTAGCCACGCCCCCTATACTTTAGCCACGCCCCCTTTCTCAAATGACCCGTTTGATGAGGTACCTTTGTGTGAGGTATCATTGATCTCAGCTGAGAGTTCGTTATTCATTGATCATGATTTGGCCCTCCCCTCTAAGCTTAAGCCACGCCCCCTAAGCTTTAGCCACGCCCCTTATACTTTTGCCACGCCCCCTTTCTCAAATGACCCGTTTGATGAGGTACCTTTGTGTGAGGTATCATTGATCTCAGCTGAGAGTTCGTTATTCATTGATCATGATTTGGCCCTCTATACTTTAGCCACACCCCCTTTCTCAAATGACCCGTTTGATGAGGTACCTTTGTGTGAGGTATCATTGATCTCAGCTGAGAGTTCGTTATTCATTGATCATGATTTGGCCCTCCCCTCTAAGCTTAAGCCACGCCCCCTAAGCTTTAGCCACGCCCCCTATACTTTAGCCACGCCCCCTTTCTCAAATGACCCGTTTGATGAGGTACCTTTGTGTGAGGTATCATTGATCTCAGCTGAGAGTTCGTTATTCATTGATCATGATTTGGCCCTCCCCTCTGAGCTTAAGCCACGCCCCCTATACTTTAGCCACGCCCCCTTTCTCAAATGACCCGTTTGATGAGGTACCTTTGTGTGAGGTATCATTGATCTCAGCTGAGAGTTCGTTATTCATTGATCATGATTTGGCCCTCCCATCTAAGCTTAAGCCACGCCCCCTAAGCTTTAGCCACGCCCCCTATACTTTAGCCACGCCCCCTTTCTCAAATGACCCGTTTGATGAGGTACCTTTGTGTGAGGTATCATTGATCTCAGCTGAGAGTTCGTTATTCATTGATCATGATTTGGCCCTCCCCTCTAAGCTTAAGCCACGCCCCCTAAGCTTTAGCCACGCCCCTTATACTTTTGCCACGCCCCTTTCTCAAATGACCCGTTTGATGAGGTACCTTTGTGTGAGGTATCATTGATCTCAGCTGAGAGTTCGTTATTCATTGATCATGATTTGGCCCTCTATACTTTAGCCACGCCCCCTTTCTCAAATGACCCGTTTGATGAGGTACCTTTGTGTGAGGTATCATTGATCTCAGCTGAGAGTTCGTTATTCATTGATCATGATTTGGCCCTCCCCTCTAAGCTTAAGCCACGCCCCCTAAGCTTTAGCCACGCCCCCTATACTTTAGCCACGCCCCCTTTCTCAAATGACCCGTTTGATGAGGTACCTTTGTGTGAGGTATCATTGATCTCAGCTGAGAGTTCGTTATTCATTGATCATGATTTGGCCCTCCCCTCTAAGCTTAAGCCACGCCCCCTAAGCTTTAGCCACGCCCCCTATACTTTAGCCACGCCCCCTTTCTCAAATGACCCGCTTGATGAGGTACCTTTGTGTGAGGTATCATTGATCTCAGCTGAGAGTTCGTTATTCATTGATCATGATTTGGCCCTCCCATCTAAGCTTAAACCACGCCCCCTAAGCTTTAGCCACGCCCCCTATACTTTAGCCACGCCCCCTTTCTCAAATGACCCGTTTGATGAGGTACCTTTGTTTGAGGTATCATTGATCTCAGCTGAGAGTTCGTTATTCATTGATCATGATTTGGCCCTCCCCTCTAAGCTTAAGCCACGCCCCCTAAGCTTTAGCCACGCCCCCTTTCTCAAATGACCCGTTTGATGAGGTACCTTTGTGTGAGGTATCATTGATCTCAGCTGAGAGTTCGTTATTCATTGATCATGATTTGGCCCTCCCCTCTAAGCTTAAGCCACGCCCCCTAAGCTTTAGCCACGCCCCCTATACTTTAGCCACGCCCCCTTTCTCAAATGACCCGTTTGATGAGGTACCTTTGTGTGAGGTATCATTGATCTCAGCTGAGAGTTCGTTATTCATTGATCATGATTTGGCCCTCCCCTCTAAGCTTAAGCCACGCCCCCTAAGCTTTAGCCACGCCCCCTATACTTTAGCCACGCCCCCTTTCTCAAATGACCCGCTTGATGAGGTACCTTTGTGTGAGGTATCATTGATCTCAGCTGAGAGTTCGTTATTCATTGATCATGATTTGGCCCTCCCATCTAAGCTTAAACCACGCCCCCTAAGCTTTAGCCACGCCCCCTATACTTTAGCCACGCCCCCTTTCTCAAATGACCCGTTTGATGAGGTACCTTTGTTTGAGGTATCATTGATCTCAGCTGAGAGTTCGTTATTCATTGATCATGATTTGGCCCTCCCCTCTAAGCTTAAGCCACGCCCCCTAAGCTTTAGCCACGCCCCCTTTCTCAAATGACCCGTTTGATGAGGTACCTTTGTGTGAGGTATCATTGATCTCAGCTGAGAGTTCGTTATTCATTGATCATGATTTGGCCCTCCCCTCTAAGCTTATGCCACGCCCGCTAAGCTTTAGCCACGCCCCCTATACTTTAGCCACGCCCCCTTTCTCAAATGACCCGTTTGATGAGGTACCTTTGTGTGAGGTATCATTGATCTCAGCTGAGAGTTCGTTATTCATTGATCATGATTTGGCCCTCCCCTCTAAGCTTAAGCCACGCCCCCTAAGCTTTAGCCACGCCCCCTATACTTTAGCCACGCCCCCTAAGCTTTAGCCACGCCCCCTATACTTTAGCCACGCCCCCTTTCTCAAATGACCCGTTTGATGAGGTACCTTTGTTTGAGGTATCATTGATCTCAGCTGAGAGTTCGTTATTCATTGATCATGATTTGGCCCTCCCCTCTAAGCTTAAGCCACGCCCCCTAAGCTTTAGCCACGCCCCCTATACTTTAGCCACGCCCCCTTTCTCAAATGACCAGTTTGATGAGGTACTTTTGTGTGAGGTATCATTGATCTCAGCTGAGAGTTCGTTATTCATTGATCATGATTTGGCCCTCCCCTCTAAGCTTAAGCCACGCCCCCTAAGCTTTAGCCACGCCCCCTATACTTTAGCCACGCCCCCTTTCTCAAATGACCCGTTTGATGAGGTACCTTTGTGTGAGGTATCATTGATCTCAGCTGAGAGTTCGTTATTCATTGATCATGATTTGGCCCTCCCCTCTAAGCTTAAGCCACGCCCCCTAAGCTTTAGCCACGCCCCCTTTCTCAAATGACCCGTTTGATGAGGTACCTTTGAATGAGGTATCATTGATCTCAGCTGAGAGTTCGTTATTCATTGATCATGATTTGGCCCTCCCCTCTAAGCTTAAGCCACGCCCCCTAAGCTTTAGCCACGCCCCCTATACTTTAGCCACGCCCCTTTCTCAAATGACCCGTTTGATGAGGTACATTTGTGTGAGGTATCATTGATCTCAGCTGAGAGTTCGTTATTCATTGATCATGATTTGGCCCTCCCCTCTAAGCTTAAGCCACGCCCCCTAAGCTTTAGCCACGCCCCCTTTCTCAAATGACCCGTTTGATGAGGTACCTTTGTGTGAGGTATCATTGATCTCAGCGGAGAGTTCGTTATTCATTGATCATGATTTGGCCCACCCCTCTAAGCTTAAGCCACGCCCCCTAAGCTTTAGCCACGTCCCTATACTTTAGCCACGCCCCCTTTCTCAACTGACCCGTTTGATGAGGTACCTTTGTGTGAGGTATCATTGATCTCAGCTGAGAGTTCGTTATTCATTGATCATGATTTGGCCCTCCCCTCTAAGCTTAAGCCACGCCCCCTAAGCTTTATCCACGCCCCCTTTCTCAAATGACCCGTTTGATGAGGTACCTTTGTGTGAAGGTATCATTGATCTCAGCTGAGAGTTCGTTATTCATTGATCATGATTTGGCCCTCCCCTCTAAGCTTAAGCCACGCCCCCTATACTTTAGCCACGCCCCCTTTCTCAAATGACCCGTTTGATGAGGTACCTTTGTGTGAGGTATCATTGATCTCAGCTGAGAGTGCGTTATTCATTGATTATGATTTGGCCCTCCCCTCTGAGCTTAAGCCACGCCCCCTAAGCTTTAGCCACGCCCCCTATACTTTAGCCACGCCCCCTTTCTCAAATGACCCGTTTGATGAGGTACCTTTGTGTGAGGTATCATTGATCTCAGCTGAGAGTTCGTTATTCATTGATCATGATTTGGCCCTCCCCTCTGAGCTTAAGCCACGCCCACTAAGCTTTAGCCACGCCCCCTATACTTTAGCCACGCCCCCTATACTTTAGCCACGCCCCTTTTCTCAAATGACCCGTTTGATGAGGTAACTTTGTGTGAGGTATCATTGATCTCAGCTGAGAGTTTGTTATTCATTGATCATGATTTGGCACTCCCCTCTAAGCTTAAGCCACGCCCCCTAAGCTTTAGCCACGCCCCCTTTCTCAAATGACCCGTTTGATGAGGTACCTTTGTGTGAAGGTATCATTGATCTCAGCTGAGAATTCGTTATTCATTGATCATGATTTGGCCCTCCCCTCTAAGCTTAAGCCACGCCCCCTAAGCTTCAGCCACGCCCCCTTTCTCAAATGACCCGTTTGATGAGGTACCTTTGTGTGAAGGTATCATTGATCTCAGCTGAGAATTCGTTATTCATTGATCATGATTTGGCCCTCCCCTCTAAGCTTAAGCCACGCCCCCTAAGCTTTAGCCACGCCCCCTATACTTTAGCCACGCCCCCTTTCTCAAATGACCCGTTTGATGAGGTACCTTTGTGTGAAGGTATCATTGATCTCAGCTGAGAATTCGTTATTCATTGATCATGATTTGGCCCTCCCCTCTAAGCTTAAGCCACGCCCCCTAAGCTTTAGCCACGCCCCCTATACTTTAGCCACGCCCCCTTTCTCAAATGACCCGTTTGATGAGCTAACTTTGTGTGAGGTATCATTGATCTCAGCTGAGAGTTCGTTATTCATTGATCATGATTTGGCCCTCCCCTCTAAGCTTAAGCCACGCCCCCTAAGCTTTAGCCACGCCCCTTATACTTTAGCCACGCCCCCTTTCTCAAATGACCCGTTTGATGAGGTACCTTTGTGTGAGGTATCATTGATCTCAGCTGAGAGTTCGTTATTCATTGATCATGATTTGGCCCTCCCCTCTAAGCTTAAGCCACGCCCCCTAAGCTTTAGCCACGCCCCCTTTCTCAAATGACCCGTTTGATGAGGTACCTTTGTGTGAGGTATCATTGATCTCAGCTGAGAGTTCGTTATTCATTGATCATGATTTGGCCCTCCCCTCTAAGCTTAAGCCACGCCCCCTAAGCTTTAGCCACGCCCCCTTTCTCAAATGACCCGTTTGATGAGGTACCTTTGTGTGAGGTATCATTGATCTCAGCTGAGAGTTCGTTATTCATTGATCATGATTTGGCCCTCCCTCTAAGCTTAAGCCACGCCCCCTAAGCTTTAGCCACGCCCCTTATACTTTAGCCACGCCCCCTTTCTCAAATGACCCGTTTGATGAGGTACCTTTGTGTGAGGTATCATTGATCTCAGCTGAGAGTTCGTTATTCATTGATCATGATTTGGCCCTCCCCTCTAAGCTTAAGCCACGCCCCCTAAGCTTCAGCTACGCCCCCTTTCTCAAATGACCCGTTTGATGAGGTACCTTTGTGTGAGGTATCATTGATCTCAGCTGAGAGTTCGTTATTCATTGATCATGATTTGGCCCTCCCCTCTAAGCTTAAGCCACGCCCCCTAAGCTTTAGCCACGCCCCCTATACTTTAGCCACGCCCCCTTTCTCAAATGACCCGTTTGATGAGGTACCTTTGTGTGAGGTATCATTGATCTCAGCTGAGAGTTCGTTATTCATTGATCATGATTTGTCCCTCCCCTCTGAGCTTAAGCCACGCCCCCTATACTTTAACCACGCCCCCTTTCTCAAATGACCCGTTTGATGAGGTACCTTTGTGTGAGGTATCATTGATCTCAGCTGAGAGTTCGTTATTCATTGATCATGATTTGGCCCTCCCATCTAAGCTTAAGCCACGCCCCCTAAGCTTTAGCCACGCCCCCTATACTTTAGCCACGCCCCCTTTCTCAAATGACCCGTTTGATGAGGTACCTTTGTGTGAGGTATCATTGATCTCAGCTGAGAGTTCGTTATTCATTGATCATGATTTGGCCCTCCCCTCTAAGCTTAAGCCACGCCCCCTAAGCTTTAGCCACGCCCCTTATACTTTTGCCACGCCCCCTTTCTCAAATGACCCGTTTGATGATGTACCTTTGTGTGAGGTATCATTGATCTCAGCTGAGAGTTCGTTATTCATTGATCATGATTTGGCCCTCTATACTTTAGCCACACCCCCTTTCTCAAATGACCCGTTTGATGAGGTACCTTTGTGTGAGGTATCATTGATCTCAGCTGAGAGTTCGTTATTCATTGATCATGATTTGGCCCTCCCCTCTAAGCTTAAGCCACGCCCCCTAAGGTTTAGCCACGCCCCCTATACTTTAGCCACGCCCCCTTTCTCAAATGACCCGTTTGATGAGGTACCTTTGTGTGAGGTATCATTGATCTCAGCTGAGAGTTCGTTATTCATTGATCATGATTTGGCCCTCCCCTCTGAGCTTAAGCCACGCCCCCTATACTTTAGCCACGCCCCCTTTCTCAAATGACCCGTTTGATGAGGTACCTTTGTGTGAGGTATCATTGATCTCAGCTGAGAGTTCGTTATTCATTGATCATGATTTGGCCCTCCCCTCTAAGCTTAAGCCACGCCCCCTAAGCTTTAGCCACGCCCCCTATACTTTAGCCACGCCCCCTTTCTCAAATGACCCGTTTGATGAGGTACCTTTGTGTGAGGTATCATTGATCTCAGCTGAGAGTTCGTTATTCATTGATCATGATTTGGCCCTCCCCTCTAAGCTTAAGCCACGCCCCCTAAGCTTTAGCCATGCCCCCTATACTTTAGCCACGCCCCCTTTCTCAAATGACCCGCTTGATGAGGTACCTTTGTGTGAGGTATCATTGATCTCAGCTGAGAGTTCGTTATTCATTGATCATGATTTGGCCCTCCCATCTAAGCTTAAACCACGCCCCCTAAGCTTTAGCCACGCCCCCTATACTTTAGCCACGCCCCCTTTCTCAAATGACCCGTTTGATGAGGTACCTTTGTTTGAGGTATCATTGATCTCAGCTGAGAGTTCGTTATTCATTGATCATGATTTGGCCCTCCCCTCTAAGCTTAAGCCACGCCCCCTAAGCTTTAGCCACGCCCCCTTTCTCAAATGACCCGTTTGATGAGGTACCTTTGTGTGAGGTATCATTGATCTCAGCTGAGAGTTCGTTATTCATTGATCATGATTTGGCCCTCCCCTCTAAGCTTAAGCCACGCCCCCTAAGCTTTAGCCACGCCCCCTATACTTTAGCCACGCCCCCTAAGCTTTAGCCACGCCCCCTTTCTCAAATGACCCGTTTGATGAGGTACCTTTGTGTGAGGTATCATTGATCTCAGCTGAGAGTTTGTCATTCATTGATCATGATTTGGCACTCCCCTCTAAGCTTAAGCCACGCCCCCTAAGCTTTAGCCACGCCCCCTTTCTCAAATGACCCGTTTGATGAGGTACCTTTGTGTGAAGGTATCATTGATCTCAGCTGAGAATTCGTTATTCATTGATCATGATTTGGCCCTCCCCTCTAAGCTTAAGCCACGCCCCCTAAGCTTTAGCCACGCCCCCTTTCTCAAATGACCCGTTTGATGAGGTACCTTTGTGTGAAGGTATCATTGATCTCAGCTGAGAATTCGTTATTCATTGATCATGATTTGGCCCTCCCCTCTAAGCTTAAGCCACGCCCCCTAAGCTTTAGCCACGCCCCCTATACTTTAGCCACGCCCCCTTTCTCAAATGACCCGTTTGATGAGCTAACTTTGTGTGAGGTATCATTGATCTCAGCTGAGAGTTCGTTATTCATTGATCATGATTTGGCCCTCCCCTCTAAGCTTAAGCCACGCCCCCTAAGCTTTAGCCACGCCCCTTATACTTTAGCCACGCCCCCTTTCTCAAATGACCCGTTTGATGAGGTACCTTTGTGTGAGGTATCATTGATCTCAGCTGAGAGTTCGTTATTCATTGATCATGATTTGGCCCTCCCCTCTAAGCTTAAGCCACGCCCCCTAAGCTTTAGCCACGCCCCCTTTCTCAAATGACCCGTTTGATGAGGTACCTTTGTGTGAGGTATCATTGATCTCAGCTGAGAGTTCGTTATTCATTGATCATGATTTGGCCCTCCCCTCTAAGCTTAAGCCACGCCCCCTAAGCTTTAGCCACGCCCCTTATACTTTTGCCACGCCCCCTTTCTCAAATGACCCGTTTGATGAGGTACCTTTGTGTGAGGTATCATTGATCTCAGCTGAGAGTTCGTTATTCATTGATCATGATTTGGCCCTCTATACTTTAGCCACACCCCCTTTCTCAAATGACCCGTTTGATGAGGTACCTTTGTGTGAGGTATCATTGATCTCAGCTGAGAGTTCGTTATTCATTGATCATGATTTGGCCCTCCCCTCTAAGCTTAAGCCACGCCCCCTAAGCTTTAGCCACGCCCCCTATACTTTAGCCACGCCCCCTTTCTCAAATGACCCGTTTGATGAGGTACCTTTGTGTGAGGTATCATTGATCTCAGCTGAGAGTTCGTTATTCATTGATCATGATTTGGCCCTCCCCTCTAAGCTTAAGCCACGCCCCCTAAGCTTTAGCCACGCCCCTTATACTTTTGCCACACCCCCTTTCTCAAATGACCCGTTTGATGAGGTACCTTTGTGTGAGGTATCATTGATCTCAGCTGAGAGTTCGTTATTCATTGATCATGATTTGGCCCTCTATACTTTAGCCACACCCCCTTTCTCAAATGACCCGTTTGATGAGGTACCTTTGTGTGAGGTATCATTGATCTCAGCTGAGAGTTCGTTATTCATTGATCATGATTTGGCCCTCCCCTCTAAGCTTAAGCCACGCCCCCTAAGGTTTAGCCACGCCCCCTATACTTTAGCCACGCCCCCTTTCTCAAATGACCCGTTTGATGAGGTACCTTTGTGTGAGGTATCATTGATCTCAGCTGAGAGTTCGTTATTCATTGATCATGATTTGGCCCTCCCCTCTGAGCTTAAGCCACGCCCCCTATACTTTAGCCACGCCCCCTTTCTCAAATGACCCGTTTGATGAGGTACCTTTGTGTGAGGTATCATTGATCTCAGCTGAGAGTTCGTTATTCATTGATCATGATTTGGCCCTCCCCTCTAAGCTTAAGCCACGCCCCCTAAGCTTTAGCCACGCCCCCTATACTTTAGCCACGCCCCCTTTCTCAAATGACCCGTTTGATGAGGTACCTTTGTGTGAGGTATCATTGATCTCAGCTGAGAGTTCGTTATTCATTGATCATGATTTGGCCCTCCCCTCTAAGCTTAAGCCACGCCCCCTAAGCTTTAGCCACGCCCCCTATACTTTAGCCACGCCCCCTTTCTCAAATGACCCGCTTGATGAGGTACCTTTGTGTGAGGTATCATTGATCTCAGCTGAGAGTTCGTTATTCATTGATCATGATTTGGCCCTCCCATCTAAGCTTAAACCACGCCCCCTAAGCTTTAGCCACGCCCCCTATACTTTAGCCACGCCCCCTAAGCTTTAGCCACGCCCCCTTTCTCAAATGACCCGTTTGATGAGGTACCTTTGTGTGAGGTATCATTGATCTCAGCTGAGAGTTTGTTATTCATTGATCATGATTTGGCACTCCCCTCTAAGCTTAAGCCACGCCCCCTAAGCTTTAGCCACGCCCCCTTTCTCAAATGACCCGTTTGATGAGGTACCTTTGTGTGAAGGTATCATTGATCTCAGCTGAGAATTCGTTATTCATTGATCATGATTTGGCCCTCCCCTCTAAGCTTAAGCCACGCCCCCTAAGCTTTAGCCACGCCCCCTTTCTCAAATGACCCGTTTGATGAGGTACCTTTGTGTGAGGTATCATTGATCTCAGCTGAGAGTTCGTTATTCATTGATCATGATTTGGCCCTCCCCTCTAAGCTTAAGCCACGCCCCCTAAGCTTTAGCCACGCCCCCTTTCTCAAATGACCCGTTTGATGAGGTACCTTTGTGTGAGGTATCATTGATCTCAGCTGAGAGTTCGTTATTCATTGATCATGATTTGGCCCTCCCCTCTAAGCTTAAGCCACGCCCCCTAAGCTTTAGCCACGCCCCCTATACTTTAGCCACGCCCCCTTTCTCAAATGACCCGTTTGATGAGGTACCTTTGTGTGAGGTATCATTGATCTCAGCTGAGAGTTCGTTATTCATTGATCATGATTTGGCCCTCCCCTCTAAGCTTAAGCCACGCCCCCTAAGCTTTAGCCACGCCCCCTATACTTTAGCCACGCCCCCTTTCTCAAATGACCCGTTTGATGAGGTACCTTTGTGTGAGGTATCATTGATCTCAGCTGAGAGTTCGTTATTCATTGATCATGATTTGGCCCTCCCCTCTAAGCTTAAGCCACGCCCCCTAAGCTTTAGCCACGCCCCCTATACTTTAGCCACGCCCCCTTTCTCAAATGACCCGTTTGATGAGGTACCTTTGTGTGAGGTATCATTGATCTCAGCTGAGAGTTCGTTATTCATTGATCATGATTTGGCCCTCCCCTCTAAGCTTAAGCCACGCCCCCTAAGCTTTAGCCACGCCCCCTTTCTCAAATGACCCGTTTGATGAGGTACCTTTGAATGAGGTATCATTGATCTCAGCTGAGAGTTCGTTATTCATTGATCGTGATTTGGCCCTCCCCTCTAAGCTTAAGCCACGCCCCCTAAGCTTTAGCCACGCCCCCTATACTTTAGCCACGCCCCTTTCTCAAATGACCCGTTTGATGAGGTACATTTGTGTGAGGTATCATTGATCTCAGCTGAGAGTTCGTTATTCATTGATCATGATTTGGCCCTCCCCTCTAAGCTTAAGCCACGCCCCCTAAGCTTTTGCCACGCCCCCTTTCTCAAATGACCCGTTTGATGAGGTACCTTTGTGTGAGGTATCATTGATCTCAGCTGAGAGTTCGTTATTCATTGATCATGATTTGGCCCACCCCTCTAAGCTTAAGCCACGCCCCCTAAGCTTTAGCCACGCCCCTATACTTTAGCCACGCCCCCTTTCTCAACTGACCCGTTTGATGAGGTACCTTTGTGTGAGGTATCATTGATCTCAGCTGAGAGTTCGTTATTCATTGATCATGATTTGGCCCTCCCCTCTAAGCTTAAGCCACGCCCCCTAAGCTTTATCCACGCCCCCTTTCTCAAATGACCCGTTTGATGAGGTACCTTTGTGTGAGGTATCATTGATCTCAGCTGAGAGTTCGTTATTCATTGATCATGATTTGGCCCTCCCCTCTAAGCTTAAGCCACGCCCCCTAAGCTTTAGCCACGCCCCCTTTCTCAAATGACCCGTTTGATGAGGTACCTTTGTGTGAGGTATCATTGATCTCAGCTGAGAGTTCGTTATTCATTGATCATGATTTGGCCCTCCCCTCTAAGCTTAAGCCACGCCCCCTAAGCTTCAGCCACGCCCCCTTTCTCAAATGACCCGTTTGATGAGGTACCTTTGTGTGAGGTATCATTGATCTCAGCTGAGAGTTCGTTATTCATTGATCATGATTTGGCCCTCCCCTCTAAGCTTAAGCCACGCCCCCTAAGCTTTAGCCACGCCCCCTATACTTTAGCCACGCCCCCTTTCTCAAATGACCCGTTTGATGAGGTACCTTTGTGTGAGGTATCATTGATCTCAGCTGAGAGTTCGTTATTCATTGATCATGATTTGGCCCTCCCCTCTGAGCTTAAGCCACGCCCCCCTAAGCTTTAGCCACGCCCCTATACTTTAGCCACGCCCCCTTTCTCAAATGACCCGTTTGATGAGGTACCTTTGTGTGAGGTATCATTGATCTCAGCTGAGAGTTCGTTATTCATTGATCATGATTTGGCCCTCCCCTCTAAGCTTAAGCCACGCCCCCTAAGCTTTAGCCACGCCCCCTATACTTTAGCCACGCCCCCTTTCTCAAATGACCCGTTAGATGAGGTACCTTTGTGTGAGGTATCATTGATCTCAGCTGAGAGTTCGTTATTCATTGATCATGATTTGGCCCTCCCCTCTGAGCTTAAGCCACGCCCCCTAAGCTTTAGCCACGCCCCTATACTTTAGCCACGCCCCCTTTCTCAAATGACCCGTTTGATGAGGTACCTTTGTGTGAGGTATCATTGATCTCAGCTGAGAGTTCGTTATTCATTGATCATGATTTGGCCCTCCCCTCTAAGCTTAAGCCACGCCCCCTAAGCTTTAGCCACGCCCCCTTTCTCAAATGACCCGTTTGATGAGGTACCTTTGTGTGAAGGTATCATTGATCTCAGCTGAGAGTTCGTTATTCATTGATCATGATTTGGCCCTCCCCTCTAAGCTTAAGCCACGCCCCCTATACTTTAGCCACGCCCCCTTTCTCAAATGACCCGTTTGATGAGGTACCTTTGTGTGAGGTATCATTGATCTCAGCTGAGAGTTCGTTATTCATTGATCATGATTTGGCCCTCCCCTCTGAGCTTAAGCCAAGCCCCCTAAGCTTTAGCCACGCCCCCTATACTTTAGCCACGCCCCCTTTCTCAAATGACCCGTTTGATGAGGTACCTTTGTGTGAGGTATCATTGATCTCAGCTGAGAGTTCGTTATTCATTGATCATAATTTGGCCCTCCCCTCTGAGCTTAAGCCACGCCCACTAAGCTTTAGCCACGCCCCCTATACTTTAGCCACGCCCCCTTTCTCAAATGACCCGTTTGATGAGGTACCTTTGTGTGAGGTATCATTGATCTCAGCTGAAAGTTCGTTATTCATTGATCATGATTTGGCCCTCCCCTCTAAGCTTAAGCCACGCCCCCTAAGCTTCAGCTACGCCCCCTTTCTCAAATGACCCGTTTGATGAGGTACCTTTGTGTGAGGTATCATTGATTTCAGCTGAGAGTTCGTTATTCATTGATCATGATTTGGCCCTCCCATCTAAGCTTAAGCCACGCCCCCTAAGCTTTAGCCACGCCCCCTATACTTTAGCCACGCCCCCTTTCTCAAATGATCCGTTTGATGAGGTACCTTTGCGTGAGGTATCATTGATCTCAGCTGAGAGTTCGTTATTCATTGATCATGATTTGGCCCTCCCCTCTAAGCTTAAGCCACGCCCCCTAAGCTTTAGCCACGCCCTTTTACTTCAGCCACGCCCCCTTTCTCAAATGACCCGTTTGATGAGGTACCTTTGTGTGAGGTATCATTGATCTCAGCTGAGAGTTCGTTATTCATTGATCATGATTTGGCCCTCCCCTCTAAGCTTATGCCACGCCCCCTAAGCTTTAGCCACGCCCCCTATACTTTAGCCACGCCCCCTTTCTCAAATGACCCGTTTGATGAGGTACCTTTGTGTGATCTCAGCTGAGAGTTCGTTATTCATTGATCATGATTTGGCCCTCCCCTCTAAGCTTAAGCCACGCCCCCTAAGCTTTAGCCACGCCCCCTATACTTTAGCCACGCCCCCTTTCTCAAATGACCCGTTTGATGAGGTACCTTTGCGTGATCTCAGCTGAGAGTTCGTTATTCATTGATCATGATTTGGCCCTCCCCTCTAAGCTTAAGCCACGCCCCCTAAGCTTTAGCCACGCCCCCTATACTTTAGCCACGCCCGCTTTCTCAAATGACCCGTTTGATGAGGTACCTTTGTGTGATCTCAGCTGAGAGTTCGTTATTCATTGATCATGATTTGGCCCTCCCCTCTGAGCTTAAGCCACGCCCCCTAAGCTTTAGCCACGCCCCCTATACTTTAGCCACGCCCCCTTTCTCAAATGACACGTTTGATGAGGTACCTTTGTGTGATCTCAGCTGAGAGTTCGTTATTCATTGATCACGATTTGGCCCTCCCCTCTAAGATTAAGCCACGCCCCCTAAGCTTTAGCCACGCCCCCTATACTTTAGCCATGCCCCCTTTCTCAAATGACCCGTTTGATGAGGTACCTTTGTGTGAGGTATCATTGATCTCAGCTGAGAGTTCGTTATTCATTGATCATGATTTGGCCCTCCCCTCTGAGCTTAAGCCACGCCCCCTAAGCTTTAGCCACGCCCCCTATACTTTAGCCACGCCCCCTTTCTCAAATGACACGTTTGATGAGGTACCTTTGTGTGATCTCAGCTGAGAGTTTGTTATTCATTGATCACGATTTGGCCCTCCCCTCTAAGATTAAGCCACGCCCCCTAAGCTTTAGCCACGCCCCCTATACTTTAGCCATGCCCCCTTTCTCAAATGACCCGTTTGATGAGGTACCTTTGTGTGAGGTATCATTGATCTCAGCTGAGAGTTCGTTATTCATTGATCATGATTTGGCCCTCCCCTCTAAGCTTAAGCCACGCCCCCTAAGCTTTAGCCACGGCCCCTATAATTTAGCCACGCCCCCTTTCTCAAATGACCCGTTTGATGAGGTACCTTAGTGTGATCTCAGCTGAGAGTTCGTTATTCATTGATCATGATTTGGCCCTCCCCTCTAAGCTTAAGCCACGCCCCCTAAGCTTTAGCCACGCCCCCTATACTTTAGCCACGCCCCCTTTCTCAAATGACCCGTTTGATGAGGTACCTTTGTGTGATCTCAGCTGAGAGTTCGTTATTCATTGATCATGATTTGTCCCTCCCCTCTAAGCTTAAGCCACGCCCCCTAAGCTTTAGCCACGCCCCCTATACTTTAGCCACGCCCCCTTTCTCAAATGACCCGTTTGATGAGGTACCTTTGTGTGAGGTATCATTGATCTCAGCTGAGAGTTCGTTATTCATTGATCATGATTTGGCCCTCCCCTCTAAGCTTAAGCCACGCCCCCTAAGCTTTAGCCACGCCCTTATACTTTAGCCACGCCCCCTTTCTCAAATGACCCGTTTGATGAGGTACCTTTGTGTGAGGTATCATTGATCTCAGCTGAGAGTTCGTTATTCATTGATCATGATTTGGCCCTCCCCTCTAAGCTTAAGCCATGCCCCCTAAGCTTTAGCCACGCCCGCTATACTTTAGCCACGCCCCCTTTCTCAAATGACCCGTTTGATGAGGTACCTTTGTGTGAGGTATCATTGATCTCAGCTGAGAGTTCGTTATTCATTGATCATGATTTGGCCCTCCCCTCTAAGCTTAAGCCACGCCCCCTAAGCTTTAGCCACGCCCCCTATACTTTAGCCACGCCCCCTTTCTCAAATGACCCGTTTGATGAGCTAACTTTGTGTGAGGTATCATTGATCTCAGCTGAGAGTTCGTTATTCATTGATCATGATTTGGCCCTCCCCTCTAAGCTTAAGCCACGCCCCCTAAGCTTTAGCCACGCCCCCTTTCTCAAATGACCCGTTTGATGAGGTACCTTTGTGTGAGGTATCATTGATCTCAGCTGAGAGTTCGTTATTCATTGATCATGATTTGGCCCTCCCCTCTAAGCTTAAGCCACGCCCCCTAAGCTTTAGCCAGGCCCCCTTTCTCAAATGACCCGTTTGATGAGGTACCTTTGTGTGAGGTATCATTGATCTCAGCTGAGAGTTCGTTATTCATTGATCATGATTTGGCCCTCCCCTCTAAGCTTAAGCCACGCCCCCTAAGCTTTATCCACGCCCCCTATACTTTAGCCACGCCCCCTTTCTCAAATGACCCGTTTGATGAGGTAACTTTGTGTGAGGTATCATTGATCTCAGCTGAGAGTTCGTTATTCATTGATCATGATTTGGCCCTCCACTCTAAGCTTAAGCCACGCCCCCTAAGCTTTAGCCACGCCCCCTATACTTTAGCCACGCCCCCTTTCTCAAATGACACGTTTGATGAGGTACCTTTGTGTGAGGTATCATTGATCTCAGCTGAGAGTTCGTTATTCATTGATCATGATTTGGCCCTCCCCTCTAAGCTTTAGCCACGCCCCTATACTTTAGCCACGCCCCCTTTCTCAAATGACCCGTTTGATGAGGTACCTTTGTGTGAGGTATCATTGATCTCAGCTGAGAGTTCGTTATTCATTGATCATGATTTGGCCCTCCCCTCTAAGCTTAAGCCACGCCCCCTAAGTTTTAGCCACGCCCCCTATACTTTAGCCACGCCCCCTTTCTCAAATGACCCGTTCGATGAGGTACCTTTGTGTGAGGTATCATTGATCTCAGCTGAGAGTTCGTTATTCATTGATCATGATTTGGCCCTCCCCTCTAAGCTTAAGCCACGCCCCCTAAGCTTTAGCCACCCCCGCTATACTTTAGCCACGCCCCCTTTCTCAAATGACCCGTTTGATGAGGTACCTTTGTGTGATCTCAGCTGAGAGTTCGTTATTCATTGATCATGATTTGGCCCCTTCCCTCTAAGCTTAAGCCACGCCCCCTAAGCTTTAGCCACGCCCCCTATACTTTAGCCACACCCCCTTTCTCAAATGACCCGTTTGATGAGGTACCTTTGTGTGATCTCAGCTGAGAGTTCGTTATTCATTGATCATGATTTGGCCCTCCCCTCTAAGCTTAAGCCACGCCCCCTAAGCTTTAGCCACGCCCCCTATACTTTAGCCACGCCCCCTTTCTCAAATGACCCGTTTGATGAGGTACCTTTGTGTGATCTCAGCTGAGAGTTCGTTATTCTTTGATCATGATTTGGCCCTCCCCTCTAAGCTTAAGCCACGACCCCTACGCTTTAGCCACGCCCCCTATACTTTAGCCACGCCCCCTTTCTCAAATGATCCGTTTGATGAGGTACCTTTGAGTGAGGTATCATTGATCTCAGCTGAGAGTTCGTTATTCATTGATCATGATTTGGCCCTCCCCTCTAAGCTTAAGCCACGCCCCCTAAGCTTTAGCCACGCCCTTATACTTTAGCCACGCCCCCTTTCTCAAATGACCCGTTTGATGAGGTACCTTTGTGTGATATCAGCTGAGAGTTCGTTATTCATTGATCATGATTTGGCCCTCCCCTCTAAGCTTAAGCCACGCCCCCTAAGCTTTAGCCACGCCCCCTATACTTTAGCCACGCCCGCTTTCTCAAATGACCCGTTTGATGAGGTACCTTTGTGTGATCTCAGCTGAGAGTTCGTTATTCATTGATCATGATTTGGCCCTCCCCTCTGAGCTTAAGCCACGCCCCCTAAGCTTTAGCCACGCCCCCTATACTTTAGCCACGCCCCCTTTCTCAAATGACACGTTTGATGAGGTACCTTTGTGTGATCTCAGCTGAGAGTTCGTTATTCATTGATCATGATTTGGCCCTCCCCTCTAAGCTTAAGCCACGCCCCCTAAGCTTTAGCCACGCCCCCTATACTTTAGCCACGCCCCCTTTCTCAAATGACCCGTTTGATGAGGTACCTTTGTGTGAGGTATCATTGATCTCAGCTGAGAGTTCGTTATTCATTGATCATGATTTGGGCCTCCCCTCTAAGCTTAAGCCACGCCCCCTAAGCTTTAGCCACGCCCCCTATACTTTAGCCACGCCCCCTTTCTCAAATGACCCGTTTGATGAGGTACCTTTGTGTGATCTCAGCTGAGAGTTCGTTATTCATTGATCATGATTTGGCCCTCCCCTCTAAGCTTAAGCCACGCCCCCTAAGCTTTAGCCACGCCCCTATACTTTAGCCATGTCCCCTTTCTCAAATGACCCGTTTGATGAGGTACCTTTGTGTGATCTCATTTGAGAGTTTGTTATTCATTGATCACGATTTGGCCCTCCCCTCTAAGATTAAGCCACGCCCCCTAAGCTTTAGCCACGCCCCCTATACTTTAGCCACGCCCCCTTTCTCAAATGACCCGTTTGATGAGGTACCTTTGTGTGAGGTATCATTGATCTCAGCTGAGAGTTCGTTATTCATTGATCATGATTTGGCCCTCCCCTCTAAGCTTAAGCCACGCCCCCTAAGCTTTAGCCACGCCCGCTATACTTTAGCCACGCCCCCTTTCTCAAATGACCCGTTTGATGAGGTACCTTTGTGTGAGGTATCATTGATCTCAGCTGAGAGTTCGTTATTCATTGATCATGATTTGGCCCTCCCCTCTAAGCTTAAGCCACGCCCCCTAAGCTTTAGCCACGCCCCCTATACTTTAGCCACGCCCCCTTTCTCAAATGACCCGTTTGATGAGGTACCTTTGTGTGATCTCAGCTGAGAGTTCGTTATTCATTGATCATGATTTGGCCCTCCCCTCTAAGCTTAAGCCACGCCCCCTAAGCTTTAGCCACGCCCCCTATACTTTAGCCACGCCCCCTTTCTCAAATGACCCGTTTGATGAGGTACCTTTGTGTGAGGTATCATTGATCTCAGCTGAGAGTTCGTTATTCATTGATCATGATTTGGCCCTCCCCTCTAAGCTTAAGCCACGCCCCCTATACTTTAGCCACGCCCCCTTTCTCAAATGACCCGTTTGATGAGGTACCTTTGTGTGAGGTATCATTGATCTCAGCTGAGAGTTCGTTATTCATTGATCATGATTTGGCCCTCCCCTCTGAGCTTAAGCCACGCCCCCCTAAGCTTTAGCCACGCCCCTATACTTTAGCCACGCCCCCTTTCTCAAATGACCCGTTTGATGAGGTACCTTTGTGTGAGGTATCATTGATCTCAGCTGAGAGTTCGTTATTCATTGATCATGATTTGGCCCTCCCCTCTAAGCTTAAGCCACGCCCCCTAAGCTTTAGCCACGCCCTTATACTTTAGCCACGCCCCCTTTCTCAAATGACCCGTTTGATGAGGTACCTTTGTGTGAGGTATCATTGATCTCAGCTGAGAGTTCGTTATTCATTGATCATGATTTGGCCCTCCCATCTAAGCTTAAGCCACGCCCCCTAAGCTTTAGCCACGCCCCCTTTCTCAAATGACCCGTTTGATGTGGTACCTTTGTGTGAAGGTATCATTGATCTCAGCTGAGAGTTCGTTATTCATTGATCATGATTTGGCCCTCCCCTCTAAGCTTAAGCCACGCCCCCTAAGCTTTAGCCAAGCCCCCTATACTTTAGCCACGCCCCCTTTCTCAAATGACCCGTTTGATGAGGTACCTTTGTGTGAGGAATCATTGATCTCAGCTGAGAGTTCGTTATTCATTGATCATGATTTGGCCCTCCCCTCTAAGCTTAAGCCACGCCCCCTAAGCTTTAGCCACGCCCCTATACTTTAGCCACGCCCCCTTTCTCAAATAACCCGTTTGATGAGGTACCTTTGTGTGAGGTATCATTGATCTCAGCTGAGAGTTCGTTATTAATTGATCATGATTTGGCACTCCCCTCTAAGCTTAAGCCACGCCCCCTAAGCTTTAGCCACGCCCCCTATACTTTAGCTACGCCCCCTTTCTCAAATGACCCATTTGATGAGGTACCTTTGTGTGAGGTATCATTGATCTCAGCCGAGAGTTCGTTATTCATTGATCATGATTTGGCCCTCCCCTCTAAGCTTAAGCCACGCCCCCTAAGCTTTAGCCACGCCCCCTATACTTTAGCCACGCCCCCTTTCTCAAATGACCCGTTTGATGAGGTACTTTTGTGTGAGGTATCATTGATCTCAGCTGAGAGTTCGTTATTCATTGATCATGATTTGGCCCTCCCCTCTAAGCTTAAGCCACGCCCCCTAAGCTTTAGCCACGGCCCCTATACTTTAGCCACGCCCCCTTTCTCAAATGACCCGTTTGATGAGGTACCTTTGTTTGATCTCAGCTGAGAGTTCGTTATTCATTGATCATGATTTGGCCCTCCCCTCTAAGCTTAAGCCACGCCCCCTAAGCTTTAGCCACGCCCCCTATACTTTAGCCACGCCCCCTTTCTCAAATGACCCGTTTGATGAGGTACCTTTGTGTGATCTCAGCTGAGAGTTCGTTATTCATTGATCATGATTTGGCCCTCCCCTCTAAGCTTTAGCCACGCCCCCTATACTTTAGCCACTCCCCCTTTCTCAAATGACCCGTTTGATGAGGTACCTTTGTGTGATCTCAGCTGAGAGTTCGTTATTCATTGATCATGATTTGGCCCTCCCCTCTAAGCTTAAGCCACGCCCCCTAAGCTTTAGCCACGCCCCCTTTCTCAAATGACCCGTTTGATGAGGTACCTTTGTGTGAGGTATCATTGATCTCAGCTGAGAGTTCGTTATTCATTGATCATGATTTGGCCCTCCCCTCTAAGCTTAAGCCACACCCCCTAAGCTTTAGCCAGGCCCCCTTTCTCAAATGACCCGTTTGATGAGGTACCTTTGTGTGAGGTATCATTGATCTCAGCTGAGAGTTCGTTATTCATTGATCATGATTTGGCCCTCCCCTCTAAGCTTAAGCCACGCCCCCTAAGCTTTATCCACGCCCCCTATACTTTAGCCACGCCCCCTTTCTCAAATGACCCGTTTGATGAGGTAACTTTGTGTGAGGTATCATTGATCTCAGCTGAGAGTTCGTTATTCATTGATCATGATTTGGCCCTCCCCTCTAAGCTTAAGCCACGCCCCCTAAGCTTTAGCCACGCCCCCTATACTTTAGCCACGCCCCCTTTCTCAAATGACCCGTTTGATGAGGTACCTTTGTGTGAGGTATCATTGATCTCAGCTGAGAGTTCGTTATTCATTGATCATGATTTGGCCCTCCCCTCTAAGCTTAAGCCACGCCCCCTAAGCTTCAGCCACGCCCCCTTTCTCAAATGACCCGTTTGATGAGGTACCTTTGTGTGAGGTATCATTGATCTCAGCTGAGAGTTCGTTATTCATTGATCATGATTTGGCCCTCCCCTCTGAGCTTAAGCCACGCCCCCCTAAGCTTTAGCCACGCCCCTATACTTTAGCCACGCCCCCTTTCTCAAATGACCCGTTTGATGAGGTACCTTTGTGTGAGGTATCATTGATCTCAGCTGAGAGTTCGTTATTCATTGATCATGATTTGGCCCTCCCCTCTAAGCTTAAGCCACGCCCCCTAAGCTTTAGCCACGCCCCCTATACTTTAGCCACGCCCCCTTTCTCAAATGACCCGTTCGATGAGGTACCTTTGTGTGAGGTATCATTGATCTCAGCTGAGAGTTCGTTATTCATTGATCATGATTTGGCCCTCCCCTCTAAGCTTAAGCCACGCCCCCTAAGCTTTAGCCATGCCCGCTATACTTTAGCCACGCCCCCTTTCTCAAATGACCCGTTTGATGAGGTACCTTTGTGTGATCTCAGCTGAGAGTTCGTTATTCATTGATCATGATTTGGTCCCTTCCCTCTAAGCTTAAGCCACGCCCCCTAAGCTTTAGCCACGCCCCCTATACTTTAGCCACGCCCCCTTTCTCAAATGACCCGTTTGATGAGGTACCTTTGTGTGATCTCAGCTGAGAGTTCGTTATTCATTGATCATGATTTGGCCCTCCCCTCTAAGCTTAAGCCACGCCCCCTAAGCTTTAGCCACGCCCCCTATACTTTAGCCACGCCCCCTTTCTCAAATGACCCGTTTGATGAGGTACCTTTGTGTGATCTCAGCTGAGAGTTCGTTATTCATTGATCATGATTTGGCCCTCCCCTCTAAGCTTAAGCCACGCCCCCTAAGCTTTAGCCACGCCCCCTATACTTTAGCCACGCCCCCTTTCTCAAATGACCCGTTTGATGAGGTACCTTTGTGTGATCTCAGCTGAGAGTTCGTTATTCTTTGATCATGATTTGGTCCTCCCCTCTAAGCTTAAGCCACGACCCCTACGCTTTAGCCACGCCCCCTATACTTTAGCCACGCCCCCTTTCTCAAATGATCCGTTTGATGAGGTACCTTTGAGTGAGGTATCATTGATCTCAGCTGAGAGTTCGTTATTCATTGATCATGATTTGGCCCTCCCCTCTAAGCTTAAGCCACGCCCCCTAAGCTTTAGCCACGCCCTTATACTTTAGCCACGCCCCCTTTCTCAAATGACCCGTTTGATGAGGTACCTTTGTGTGAGGTATCATTGATCTCAGCTGAGAGTTCGTTATTCATTGATCATGATTTGGCCCTCCCCTCTAAGCTTAAACCACGCCCCCTAAGCTTTAGCCACGCCCGCTATACTTTAGCCACGCCCCCTTTCTCAAATGACCCGTTTGATGAGGTACCTTTGTGTGAGGTATCATTGATCTCAGCTGAGAGTTCGTTATTCATTGATCATGATTTGGCCCTCCCCTCTAAGCTTAAACCACGCCCCTTAAGCTTTAGCCACGCCCCCTATACTTTAGCCACGCCCCCTTTCTCAAATTACCCGTTTGATGAGGTACCTTTGTGTGATCTCAGCTGAGAGTTCGTTATTCATTGATCACGATTTGGCCCCCCCCTCTAAGCTTAAGCCACGCCCCCTAAGCTTTAGCCACGACCCCTATGCTTTAGCCACGCCCTCTTTCTCAAATGACCCGTTTGATGAGGTACCTTTGTGTGAGGTATCATTGATCTCAGCTGAGAGTTCGTTATTCATTGATCATGATTTGGCCCTCCCCTCTAAGCTTAAGCCACGCCCCCTAAGCTTTAACCACGCCCCCTATACTTTAGCCACGCCCCCTTTCTCAAATGACCCGTTTGATGAGGTACCTTTGTGTGAGGTATCATTGATCTCAGCTGAGAGTTCGTTATTCATTGATCATGATTTGGCCCTCCCCTCTAAGCTTAAGCCACGCCCCCTAAGCTTTAGCCACGCCCCCTATACTTTAGCCACGCCCCCTTTCTCAAATGACCCGTTTGATGAGGTACCTTTGTGTGAGGTATCATTGATCTCAGCTGAGAGTTTGTTATTCATTGATCATGATTTGGCCCTCCCCTCTAAGCTTAAGCCACGCCCCCTAAGCTTTAGCCACGCCCCCTATACTTTAGCCACGCCCCCTTTCTCAAATGACCCGTTTGATGAGGTACCTTTGTGTGATATCAGCTGAGAGTTCGTTATTCATTGATCATGATTTGGCCCTCCCCTCTAAGCTTAAGCCACGCCCCCTAAGCTTTAGCCACGCCCCCTATACTTTAGCCACGCCCCCTTTCTCAAATGACCCGTTTGATGAGGTACCTTTGTGTGAGGTATCATTGATCTCAGCTGAGAGTTCGTTATTCATTGATCATGATTTGGCCCTCCCCTCTAAGCTTAAGCCACGCCCCCTAAGCTTTATCCACGCCCCCTATACTTTAGCCACGCCCCCTTTCTCAAATGACCCGTTTGATGAGGTAACTTTGTGTGAGGTATCATTGATCTCAGCTGAGAGTTCGTTATTCATTGATCATGATTTGGCCCTCCCCTCTAAGCTTAAGCCACGCCCCCTAAGCTTTAGCCACGCCCCCTATACTTTAGCCACGCCCCCTTTCTCAAATGACCCGTTTGATGAGGTACCTTTGTGTGAGGTATCATTGATCTCAGCTGAGAGTTCGTTATTCATTGATCATGATTTGGCCCTCCCCTCTAAGCTTAAGCCACGCCCCCTAAGCTTCAGCCACGCCCCCTTTCTCAAATGACCCGTTTGATGAGGTACCTTTGTGTGAGGTATCATTGATCTCAGCTGAGAGTTCGTTATTCATTGATCATGATTTGGCCCTCCCCTCTGAGCTTAAGCCACGCCCCCCTAAGCTTTAGCCACGCCCCTATACTTTAGCCACGCCCCCTTTCTCAAATGACCCGTTTGATGAGGTACCTTTGTGTGAGGTATCATTGATCTCAGCTGAGAGTTCGTTATTCATTGATCATGATTTGGCCCTCCCCTCTAAGCTTAAGCCACGCCCCCTAAGCTTTAGCCACGCCCCCTATACTTTAGCCACGCCCCCTTTCTCAAATGACCCGTTTGATGAGGTAACTTTGTGTGAGGTATCATTGATCTCAGCTGAGAGTTCGTTATTCATTGATCATGATTTGGCCCTCCCCTCTAAGCTTAAGCCACGCCCCCTAAGCTTTAGCCACGCCCCCTATACTTTAGCCACGCCCCCTTTCTCAAATGACCCGTTTGATGAGGTACCTTTGTGTGAGGTATCATTGATCTCAGCTGAGAGTTCGTTATTCATTGATCATGATTTGGCCCTCCCCTCTAAGCTTAAGCCACGCCCCCTAAGCTTCAGCAACGCCCCCTTTCTCAAATGACCCGTTTGATGAGGTACCTTTGTGTGAGGTATCATTGATCTCAGCTGAGAGTTCGTTATTCATTGATCATGATTTGGCCCTCCCCTCTGAGCTTAAGCCACGCCCCCCTAAGCTTTAGCCACGCCCCTATACTTTAGCCACGCCCCCTTTCTCAAATGACCCGTTTGATGAGGTACCTTTGTGTGAGGTATCATTGATCTCAGCTGAGAGTTCGTTATTCATTGATCATGATTTGGCCCTCCCCTCTAAGCTTAAGCCACGCCCCCTAAGCTTTAGCCACGCCCCCTATACTTTAGCCACGCCCCCTTTCTCAAATGACCCGTTCGATGAGGTACCTTTGTGTGAGGTATCATTGATCTCAGCTGAGAGTTCGTTATTCATTGATCATGATTTGGCCCTCCCCTCTAAGCTTAAGCCACGCCCCCTAAGCTTTAGCCATGCCCGCTATACTTTAGCCACGCCCCCTTTCTCAAATGACCCGTTTGATGAGGTACCTTTGTGTGATCTCAGCTGAGAGTTCGTTATTCATTGATCATGATTTGGTCCCTTCCCTCTAAGCTTAAGCCACGCCCCCTAAGCTTTAGCCACGCCCCCTATACTTTAGCCACGCCCCCTTTCTCAAATGACCCGTTTGATGAGGTACCTTTGTGTGATCTCAGCTGAGAGTTCGTTATTCATTGATCATGATTTGGCCCTCCCCTCTAAGCTTAAGCCACGCCCCCTAAGCTTTAGCCACGCCCCCTATACTTTAGCCACGCCCCCTTTCTCAAATGACCCGTTTGATGAGGTACCTTTGTGTGATCTCAGCTGAGAGTTCGTTATTCATTGATCATGATTTGGCCCTCCCCTCTAAGCTTAAGCCACGCCCCCTAAGCTTTAGCCACGCCCCCTATACTTTAGCCACGCCCCCTTTCTCAAATGACCCGTTTGATGAGGTACCTTTGTGTGATCTCAGCTGAGAGTTCGTTATTCTTTGATCATGATTTGGCCCTCCCCTCTAAGCTTAAGCCACGACCCCTACGCTTTAGCCACGCCCCCTATACTTTAGCCACGCCCCCTTTCTCAAATGATCCGTTTGATGAGGTACCTTTGAGTGAGGTATCATTGATCTCAGCTGAGAGTTCGTTATTCATTGATCATGATTTGGCCCTCCCCTCTAAGCTTAAGCCACGCCCCCTAAGCTTTAGCCACGCCCTTATACTTTAGCCACGCCCCCTTTCTCAAATGACCCGTTTGATGAGGTACCTTTGTGTGAGGTATCATTGATCTCAGCTGAGAGTTCGTTATTCATTGATCATGATTTGGCCCTCCCCTCTAAGCTTAAGCCACGCCCCCTAAGCTTTAGCCACGCCCGCTATACTTTAGCCACGCCCCCTTTCTCAAATGACCCGTTTGATGAGGTACCTTTGTGTGAGGTATCATTGATCTCAGCTGAGAGTTCGTTATTCATTGATCATGATTTGGCCCTCCCCTCTAAGCTTAAACCACGCCCCCTAAGCTTTAGCCACGCCCCCTATACTTTAGCCACGCCCCCTTTCTCAAATGACCCGTTTGATGAGGTACCTTTGTGTGATATCAGCTGAGAGTTCGTTATTCATTGATCATGATTTGGCCCTCCCCTCTAAGCTTAAGCCACGCCCCCTAAGCTTTAGCCACGCCCCCTATACTTTAGCCACGCCCCCTTTCTCAAATGACCCGTTTGATGAGGTACCTTTGTGTGAGGTATCATTGATCTCAGCTGAGAGTTCGTTATTCATTGATCATGATTTGGCCCTCCCCTCTAAGCTTAAGCCACGCCCCCTAAGCTTTATCCACGCCCCCTATACTTTAGCCACGCCCCCTTTCTCAAATGACCCGTTTGATGAGGTAACTTTGTGTGAGGTATCATTGATCTCAGCTGAGAGTTCGTTATTCATTGATCATGATTTGGCCCTCCCCTCTAAGCTTAAGCCACGCCCCCTAAGCTTTAGCCACGCCCCCTATACTTTAGCCACGCCCCCTTTCTCAAATGACCCGTTTGATGAGGTACCTTTGTGTGAGGTATCATTGATCTCAGCTGAGAGTTCGTTATTCATTGATCATGATTTGGCCCTCCCCTCTAAGCTTAAGCCACGCCCCCTAAGCTTCAGCCACGCCCCCTTTCTCAAATGACCCGTTTGATGAGGTACCTTTGTGTGAGGTATCATTGATCTCAGCTGAGAGTTCGTTATTCATTGATCATGATTTGGCCCTCCCCTCTGAGCTTAAGCCACGCCCCCCTAAGCTTTAGCCACGCCCCTATACTTTAGCCACGCCCCCTTTCTCAAATGACCCGTTTGATGAGGTACCTTTGTGTGAGGTATCATTGATCTCAGCTGAGAGTTCGTTATTCATTGATCATGATTTGGCCCTCCCCTCTAAGCTTAAGCCACGCCCCCTAAGCTTTAGCCACGCCCCCTATACTTTAGCCACGCCCCCTTTCTCAAATGACCCGTTTGATGAGGTACCTTTGTGTGATCTCAGCTGAGAGTTCGTTATTCATTGATCATGATTTGGCCCTCCCCTCTAAGCTTAAGCCACGCCCCCTAAGCTTTAGCCACGCCCCCTATACTTTAGCCACGCCCCCTTTCTCAAATGACCCGTTTGATGAGGTACCTTTGTGTGATCTCAGCTGAGAGTTCGTTATTCATTGATCATGATTTGGCCCTCCCCTCTAAGCTTAAGCCACGCCCCCTAAGCTTTAGCCACGCCCCCTATACTTTAGCCACGCCCCCTTTCTCAAATGACCCGTTTGATGAGGTACCTTTGTGTGATCTCAGCTGAGAGTTCGTTATTCATTGATCACGATTTGGCCCCCCCCTCTAAGCTTAAGCCACGCCCCCTAAGCTTTAGCCACGACCCCTATACTTTAGCCACGCCCCCTTTCTCAAATGACCCGTTTGATGAGGTACCTTTGTGTGAGGTATCATTGATCTCAGCTGAGAGTTTGTTATTCATTGATCATGATTTGGCCCTCCCCTCTAAGCTTAAGCCACGCCCCCTAAGCTTTAGCGACGCCCCCTATACTTTAGCCACGCCCCCTTTCTCAAATGACCCGTTTGATGAGGTACCTTTGTGTGATCCCAGCTGAGAGTTCGTTATTCATTGATCATGATTTGGCCCTCCCCTCTAAGCTTAAGCCACGCCCCCTAAGCTTTAGCCACGCCCCCTATACTTTAGCCACGCCCCCTTTCTCAAATTACCCGTTTGATGAGGTACCTTTGTGTGATCTCAGCTGAGAGTTCGTTATTCATTGATCATGATTTGGCCCTCCCCTCTAAGCTTAAGCCACGCCCCCTAAGCTTTAACCACGCCCCCTATACTTTAGCCACGCCCCCTTTCTCAAATGACCCGTTTGATGAGGTACCTTTGTGTGAGGTATCATTGATCTCAGCTGAGAGTTCGTTATTCATTGATCATGATTTGGCCCTCCCCTCTAAGCTTAAGCCACGCCCCCTAAGCTTTAGCCACGCCCCCTATACTTTAGCCACGCCCCCTTTCTCAAATGACCCGTTTGATGAGGTACCTTTGTGTGAGGTATCATTGATCTCAGCTGAGAGTTTGTTATTCATTGATCATGATTTGGCCCTCCCCTCTAAGCTTAAGCCACGCCCCCTAAGCTTTAGCCACGCCCCCTATACTTTAGCCACGCCCCCTTTCTCAAATGACCCGTTTGATGAGGTACCTTTGTGTGATATCAGCTGAGAGTTCGTTATTCATTGATCATGATTTGGCCCTCCCCTCTAAGCTTAAGCCACGCCCCCTAAGCTTTAGCCACGCCCCCTATACTTTAGCCACGCCCCCTTTCTCAAATGACCCGTTTTATGAGGTACCTTTGTGTGAGGTATCATTGATCTCAGCTGAGAGTTCGTTATTCATTGATCATGATTTGGCCCTCCCCTCTAAGCTTAAGCCACGCCCCCTAAGCTTTAGCCACGCCCCCTATACTTTAGCCACGCCCCCTTTCTCAAATGACCCGTTTGATGAGGTACCTTTGTGTGATCTCAGCTGAGAGTTCGTTATTCATTGATCATGATTTGGCCCTCCCCTCTAAGCTTAAGCCACGCCCCCTAAGCTTTAGCCACGCCCCCTATACTTTAGCCACGCCCCCTTTCTCAAATGACCCGTTTGATGAGGTACCTTTGTGTGAGGTATCATTGATCTCAGCTGAGAGTTCGTTATTCATTGATCATGATTTGGCCCTCCCCTCTAAGCTTAAGCCACGCCCCCTAAGCTTTAGCCACGCCCCCTATACTTTAGCCACGCCCCCTTTCTCAAATGACCCGTTTGATGAGGTACCTTTGTGTGAGGTATCATTGATCTCAGCTGAGAGTTCGTTATTCATTGATCATGATTTGGCCCTCCCCTCTAAGCTTAAGCCACGCCCCCTAAGCTTTAGCCACGCCCCCTATACTTTAGCCACGCCCCCTTTCTCAAATGACCCGTTTGATGAGGTACCTTTGTGTGAGGTATCATTGATCTCAGCTGAGAGTTCGTTATTCATTGATCATGATTTGGTCCTCCCCTCTAAGCTTAAGCCACGCCCCCTATACTTTAGCCACGCCCCCTTTCTCAAATGACCCGTTTGATGAGGTACCTTTGTGTGATATCAGCTGAGAGTTCGTTATTCATTGATCATGATTTGGCCCTCCCCTCTAAGCTTAAGCCACGCCCCCTAAGCTTTAGCCACGCCCCCTATACTTTAGCCACGCCCCCTTTCTCAAATGACCCGTTTGATGAGGTACCTTTGTGTGAGGTATCATTGATCTCAGCTGAGAGTTCGTTATTCATTGATCATGATTTGGCCCTCCCCTCTAAGCTTAAGCCACGCCCCCTAAGCTTTAGCCACGCCCCCTATACTTTAGCCACGCCCCCTTTCTCAAATGACCCGTTTGATGAGGTACCTTTGTGTGATCTCAGCTGAGAGTTCGTTATTCATTGATCATGATTTGGCCCTCCCCTCTAAGCTTAAGCCACGCCCCCTAAGCTTTAGCCACGCCCCCTATACTTTAGCCACGCCCCCTTTCTCAAATGACCCGTTTGATGAGGTACCTTTGTGTGAGGTATCATTGATCTCAGCTGAGAGTTCGTTATTCATTGATCATGATTTGGCCCTCCCCTCTAAGCTTAAGCCACGCCCCCTAAGCTTTAGCCACGCCCCCTATACTTTAGCCACGCCCCCTTTCTCAAATGACCCGTTTGATGAGGTACCTTTGTGTGAGGTATCATTGATCTCAGCTGAGAGTTCGTTATTCATTGATCATGATTTGGCCCTCCCCTCTAAGCTTAAGCCACGCCCCCTAAGCTTTAGCCACGCCCCCTATACTTTAGCCACGCCCCCTTTCTCAAATGACCCGTTTGATGAGGTACCTTTGTGTGAGGTATCATTGATCTCAGCTGAGAGTTCGTTATTCATTGATCATGATTTGGTCCTCCCCTCTAAGCTTAAGCCACGCCCCCTATACTTTAGCCACGCCCCCTTTCTCAAATGACCCGTTTGATGAGGTACCTTTGTGTGAGGTATCATTGATCTCAGCTGAGAGTTCGTTATTCATTGATCATGATTTGGCCCTCCCCTCTGAGCTTAAGCCACGCCCCCCTAAGCTTTAGCCACGCCCCTATACTTTAGCCACGCCCCCTTTCTCAAATGACCCGTTTGATGAGGTACCTTTGTGTGAGGTATCATTGATCTCAGCTGAGAGTTCGTTATTCATTGATCATGATTTGGCCCTCCCCTCTAAGCTTAAGCCACGCCCCCTAAGCTTTAGCCACGCCCCCTATACTTTAGCCACGCCCCCTTTCTCAAATGACCCGTTTGATGAGGTACCTTTGTGTGAGGTATCATTGATCTCAGCAGAGAGTTCGTTATTCATTGATCATGACTTGGCCCTCCCCTCTAAGCTTAAGCCACGCCCCCTAAGCTTTAGCCACGCCCCCTATACTTTAGCCACGCCCCCTTTCTCAAATGACCCGTTTGATGAGGTACCTTTGTGTGATCTCAGCTGAGAGTTCGTTATTCATTGATCATGATTTGGCCCTCCCCTCTAAGCTTAAGCCACGCCCCCTAAGCTTTAGCCACGCCCTTATACTTTAGCCACGCCCCCTTTCTCAAATGACCCGTTTGATGAGGTACCTTTGTGTGAGGTATCATTGATCTCAGCTGAGAGTTCGTCATTCATTGATCATGATTTGGCCCTCTCCTCTAAGCTTAAGCCACGCCCCCTAAGCTTTAGCCACGCCCCCTATACTTTAGCCACGCCCCCTTTCTCAAATGACCTGTTTGATGAGGTACCTTTGTGTGAGGTATCATTGATCTCAGCTGAGAGTTCGTTATTCATTGATCATGATTTGGCCCTCCCATCTAAGCTTAAGCCACGCCCCCTAAGCTTTAGCCACGCCCCCTTTCTCAAATGACCCGTTTGATGTGGTACCTTTGTGTGAAGGTATCATTGATCTCAGCTGAGAGTTCGTTATTCATTGATCATGATTTGGCCCTCCCCTCTAAGCTTAAGCCACGCCCCCTAAGCTTTAGCCAAGCCCCCTATACTTTAGCCACGCCCCCTTTCTCAAATGACCCGTTTGATGTGGTACCTTTGTGTGAAGGTATCATTGATCTCAGCTGAGAGTTCGTTATTCATTGATCATGATTTGGCCCTCCCCTCTAAGCTTAAGCCACGCCCCCTAAGCTTTAGCCAAGCCCCCTATACTTTAGCTACGCCCCCTTTCTCAAATGACCCGTTTGATGAGGTACCTTTGTGTGAGGAATCATTGATCTCAGCTGAGAGTTCGTTATTCATTGATCATGATTTGGCCCTCCCCTCTAAGCTTAAGCCACGCCCCCTAAGCTTTAGCCACGCCCCTATACTTTAGCCACGCCCCCTTTCTCAAATAACCCGTTTGATGAGGTACCTTTGTGTGAGGTATCATTGATCTCAGCTGAGAGTTCGTTATTAATTGATCATGATTTGGCACTCCCCTCTAAGCTTAAGCCACGCCTCCTAAGCTTTAGCCACGCCCCCTATACTTTAGCAACGCCCCCTTTCTCAAATGACCCATTTGATGAGGTACCTTTGTGTGAGGTATCATTGATCTCAGCCGAGAGTTCGTTATTCATTGATCATGATTTGGCCCTCCCCTCTAAGCTTAAGCCACGCCCCCTAAGCTTTAGCCACGCCCCCTATACTTTAGCCACGCCCCCTTTCTCAAATGACCCGTTTGATGAGGTACCTTTGTGTGAGGTATCATTGATCTCAGCTGAGAGTTCGTTATTCATTGATCATGATTTGGCCCTCCCCTCTAAGCTTAAGCCAAGCCCCCTAAGCTTTAATCACGCCCCCTATACTTTAGCCACGCCCCCTTTCTCAAATGACCCGTTTGATGAGGTACCTTTGTGTGAGGTATCATTGATCTCAGCTGAGAGTTCGTTATTCATTGATCATGATTTGGCCCTCCCCTCTAAGCTTAAGCCACGCCCCCTAAGGTTTAACCACGCCCCCTATACTTTAGCCACGCCCCCTAAGCTTTAGCCACGCCCCCTATACTTTAGCCACGCCCCCTTTCTCAAATGACCCGTTTGATGAGGTACCTTTGTGTGAGGTATCATTGATCTCAGCTGAGAGTTTGTTATTCATTGATCATGATTTGGCCCTCCCCTCTAAGCTTAAGCCACGCCCCCTAAGCTTTAGCCACGCCCCCTATACTTTAGCCACGCCCCCTTTCTCAAATGACCCGTTTGATGAGGTACCTTTGTGTGATATCAGCTGAGAGTTCGTTATTCATTGATCATGATTTGGCCCTCCCCTCTGAGCTTAAGCCACGCCCCCTAAGCTTTAGCCACGCCCCCTATACTTTAGCCACGCCCCCTTTCTCAAATGACCCGTTTGATGAGGTACCTTTGTGTGAGGTATCATTGATCTCAGCTGAGAGTTTGTTATTCATTGATCATGATTTGGCCCTCCCCTCTAAGCTTAAGCCACGCCCCCTAAGCATTATCCACGCCCCCTATACTTTAGCCACGCCCCCTTTCTCAAATGACCCGTTTGATGAGGTAACTTTGTGTGAGGTATCATTGATCTCAGCTGAGAGTTCGTTATTCATTGATCATGATTTGGCCCTCCCCTCTAAGCTTAAGCCACGCCCCCTAAGCTTTAGCCACGCCCCCTATACTTTAGCCACGCCCCCTTTCTCAAATGACCCGTTTGATGAGGTACCTTTGTGTGAGGTATCATTGATCTCAGCTGAGAGTTCGTTATTCATTGATCATGATTTGGCCCTCCCCTCTAAGCTTAAGCCACGCCCCCTAAGCTTCAGCCACGCCCCCTTTCTCAAATGACCCGTTTGATGAGGTACCTTTGTGTGAGGTATCATTGATCTCAGCTGAGAGTTCGTTATTCATTGATCATGATTTGGCCCTCCCCTCTGAGCTTAAGCCACGCCCCCCTAAGCTTTAGCCACGCCCCTATACTTTAGCCACGCCCCCTTTCTCAAATGACCCGTTTGATGAGGTACCTTTGTGTGAGGTATCATTGATCTCAGCTGAGAGTTCGTTATTCATTGATCATGATTTGGCCCTCCCCTCTAAGCTTAAGCCACGCCCCCTAAGCTTTAGCCACGCCCCCTATACTTTAGCCACGCCCCCTTTCTCAAATGACCCGTTTGATGAGGTACCTTTGTGTGATCTCAGCTGAGAGTTCGTTATTCATTGATCATGATTTGGCCCTCCCCTCTAAGCTTAAGCCACGCCCCCTAAGCTTTAGCCACGCCCCCTATACTTTAGCCACGCCCCCTTTCTCAAATGACCCGTTTGATGAGGTACCTTTGTGTGATCTCAGCTGAGAGTTCGTTATTCATTGATCATGATTTGGCCCTCCCCTCTAAGCTTAAGCCACGCCCCCTAAGCTTTAGCCACGCCCCCTATACTTTAGCCACGCCCCCTTTCTCAAATGACCCGTTTGATGAGGTACCTTTGTGTGATCTCAGCTGAGAGTTCGTTATTCTTTGATCATGATTTGGCCCTCCCCTCTAAGCTTAAGCCACGACCCCTACGCTTTAGCCACGCCCCCTATACTTTAGCCACGCCCCCTTTCTCAAATGATCCGTTTGATGAGGTACCTTTGAGTGAGGTATCATTGATCTCAGCTGAGAGTTCGTTATTCATTGATCATGATTTGGCCCTCCCCTCTAAGCTTAAGCCACGCCCCCTAAGCTTTAGCCACGCCCTTATACTTTAGCCACGCCCCCTTTCTCAAATGACCCGTTTGATGAGGTACCTTTGTGTGAGGTATCATTGATCTCAGCTGAGAGTTCGTTATTCATTGATCATGATTTGGCCCTCCCCTCTAAGCTTAAGCCACGCCCCCTAAGCTTTAGCCACGCCCCCTATACTTTAGCCACGCCCCCTTTCTCAAATGACCCGTTTGATGAGGTACCTTTGTGTGAGGTATCATTGATCTCAGCAGAGAGTTCGTTATTCATTGATCATGACTTGGCCCTCCCCTCTAAGCTTAAGCCACGCCCCCTAAGCTTTAGCCACGCCCCCTATACTTTAGCCACGCCCCCTTTCTCAAATGACCCGTTTGATGAGGTACCTTTGTGTGATCTCAGCTGAGAGTTCGTTATTCATTGATCATGATTTGGCCCTCCCCTCTAAGCTTAAGCCACGCCCCCTAAGCTTTAGCCACGCCCTTATACTTTAGAAACGCCCCCTTTCTCAAATGACCCGTTTGATGAGGTACCTTTGTGTGAGGTATCATTGATCTCAGCTGAGAGTTCGTTATTCATTGATCATGATTTGGCCCTCTCCTCTAAGCTTAAGCCACGCCCCCTAAGCTTTAGCCACGCACCCTATACTTTAGCCACGCCCCCTTTCTCAAATGACCTGTTTGATGAGGTACCTTTGTGTGAGGTATCATTGATCTCAGCTGAGAGTTCGTTATTCATTGATCATGATTTGGCCCTCCCATCTAAGCTTAAGCCACGCCCCCTAAGCTTTAGCCACGCCCTCTTTCTCAAATGACCCGTTTGATGTGGTACCTTTGTGTGAAGGTATCATTGATCTCAGCTGAGAGTTCGTTATTCATTGATCATGATTTGGCCCTCCCCTCTAAGCTTAAGCCACGCCCCCTAAGCTTTAGCCAAGCCCCCTATACTTTAGCCACGCCCCCTTTCTCAAATGACCCGTTTGATGTGGTACCTTTGTGTGAAGGTATCATTGATCTCAGCTGAGAGTTCGTTATTCATTGATCATGATTTGGCCCTCCCCTCTAAGCTTAAGCCACGCCCCCTAAGCTTTAGCCAAGCCCCCTATACTTTAGCCACGCCCCCTTTCTCAAATGACCCGTTTGATGAGGTACCTTTGTGTGAGGAATCATTGATCTCAGCTCAGAGTTCGTTATTCATTGATCATGATTTGGCCCTCCCCTCTAAGCTTAAGCCACGCCCCCTAAGCTTTAGCCACGCCCCTATACTTTAGCCACGCCCCCTTTCTCAAATAACCCGTTTGATGAGGTACCTTTGTGTGAGGTATCATTGATCTCAGCTGAGAGTTCGTTATTAATTGATCATGATTTGGCACTCCCCTCTAAGCTTAAGCCACGCCTCCTAAGCTTTAGCCACGCCCCCTATACTTTAGCAACGCCCCCTTTCTCAAATGACCCATTTGATGAGGTACCTTTGTGTGAGGTATCATTGATCTCAGCCGAGAGTTCGTTATTCATTGATCATGATTTGGCCCTCCCCTCTAAGCTTAAGCCACGCCCCCTAAGCTTTAGCCACGCCCCCTATACTTTAGCCACGCCCCCTTTCTCAAATGACCCGTTTGATGAGGTACCTTTGTGTGAGGTATCATTGATCTCAGCTGAGAGTTCGTTATTCATTGATCATGATTTGGCCCTCCCCTCTAAGCTTAAGCCAAGCCCCCTAAGCTTTAGCCACGCCCCCTATACTTTAGCCACGCCCCCTTTCTCAAATGACCCGTTTGATGAGGTACCTTTGTGTGATCTCAGCTGAGAGTTCGTTATTCATTGATCATGATTTGGCCCTCCCCTCTAAGCTTAAGCCACGCCCCCTAAGCTTTAGCCACGCCCCATATACTTTAGCCACGCCCCCTTTCTCAAATGACCCGTTTGATGAGGTACTTTTGTGTGAGGTATCATTGATCTCAGCTGAGAGTTCGTTATTCATTGATCATGATTTGGCCCTCCCCTCTAAGCTTAAGCCACGCCCCCTAAGCTTTAGCCACGGCCCCTATACTTTAGCCACGCCCCCTTTCTCAAATGACCCGTTTGATGAGGTACCTTTGTGTGATCTCAGCTGAGAGTTCGTTATTCATTGATCATGATTTGGCCCTCCCCTCTAAGCTTAAGCCACGCCCCCTAAGCTTTAGCCACGCCCCCTATACTTTAGCCACGCCCCCTTTCTCAAATGACCCGTTTGATGAGGTACCTTTGTGTGATCTCAGCTGAGAGTTCGTTATTCATTGATCATGATTTGGCCCTCCCCTCTAAGCTTAAGCCACGCCCCCTAAGCTTTAGCCACGCCCCCTATACTTTAGCCACTCCCCCTTTCTCAAATTACCCGTTTGATGAGGTACCTTTGTGTGATCTCAGCTGAGAGTTCGTTATTCATTGATCATGATTTGGCCCTCCCCTCTAAGCTTAAGCCACGCCCCCTAAGCTTTAGCCACGCCCCCGATACTTTAGCCACGCCCCCTTTCTCAAATGACCCGTTTGATGATGTACCTTTGTGTGAGGTATCATTGATCTCAGCTGAGAGTTCGTTATTCATTGATCATGATTTGGCCCTCCCCTCTAAGCTTAAGCCAAGCCCCCTAAGCTTTAGCCACGCCCCCTATACTTTAGCCACGCCCCCTTTCTCAAATGACCCGTTTGATGAGGTACCTTTGTGTGATCTCAGCTGAGAGTTCGTTATTCATTGATCATGATTTGGCCCTCCCCTCTAAGCTTAAGCCACGCCCCCTAAGCTTTAGCCACGCCCCCTATACTTTAGCCACGCCCCCTTTCTCAAATGACCCGTTTCATGAGGTACTTTTGTGTGAGGTATCATTGATCTCAGCTGAGAGTTCGTTATTCATTGATCATGATTTGGCCCTCCCCTCTAAGCTTAAGCCACGCCCCCTAAGCTTTAGCCACGGCCCCTATACTTTAGCCACGCCCCCTTTCTCAAATGACCCGTTTGATGAGGTACCTTTGTGTGATCTCAGCTGAGAGTTCGTTATTCATTGATCATGATTTGGCCCTCCCCTCTAAGCTTAAGCCACGCCCCCTAAGCTTTAGCCACGCCCCCTATACTTTAGCCACGCCCCCTTTCTCAAATGACCCATTTGATGAGGTACCTTTGTGTGATCTCAGCTGAGAGTTCGTTATTCATTGATCATGATTTGGCCCTCCCCTCTAAGCTTAAGCCACGCCCCCTAAGCTTTAGCCACGCCCCCTATACTTTAGCCACTCCCCCTTTCTCAAATGACCCGTTTGATGAGGTACCTTTGTGTGAGGTATCAGTGATCTCAGCTGAGAGTTCGTTATTCATTGATCATGATTTGGCCCTCCCCTCTAAGCTTAAGCCAAGCCCCCTAAGCTTTAGCCACGCCCCCTATACTTTAGCCACGCCCCCTTTCTCAAATGACCCGTTTGATGAGGTACCTTTGTGTGATCTCAGCTGAGAGTTCGTTATTCATTGATCATGATTTGGCCCTCCCCTCTAAGCTTAAGCCACGCCCCCTAAGCTTTAGCCACGCCCCCTATACTTTAGCCACGCCCCCTTTCTCAAATGACCCGTTTGATGAGGTACTTTTGTGTGAGGTATCATTGATCTCAGCTGAGAGTTCGTTATTCATTGATCATGATTTGGCCCTCCCCTCTAAGCTTAAGCCACGCCCCCTAAGCTTTAGCAACGGCCCCTATACTTTAGCCACGCCCCCTTTCTCAAATGACCCGTTTGATGAGGTACCTTTGTGTGATCTCAGCTGAGAGTTCGTTATTCATTGATCATGATTTGGCCCTCCCCTCTAAGCTTAAGCCACGCCCCCTAAGCTTTAGCCACGCCCCCTATACTTTAGCCACGCCCCCTTTCTCAAATGACCCGTTTGATGAGGTACCTTTGTGTGATCTCAGCTGAGAGTTCGTTATTCATTGATCATGATTTGGCCCTCCCATCTAAGCTTAAACCACGCCCCCTAAGCTTTAGCCACGCCCCCTATACTTTAGCCACTTCCCCTTTCTCAAATGACCCGTTTGATGAGGTACCTTTGTGTGAGGTATCATTGATCTCAGCTGAGAGTTCGTTATTCATTGATCATGATTTGGCCCTCCCCTCTAAGCTTAAGCCACGCCCCCTAAGCTTTAGCCACGCCCCCTTTCTCAAATGACCCGTTTGATGTGGTACCTTTGTGTGAAGGTATCATTGATCTCAGCTGAGAGTTCGTTATTCATTGATCATGATTTGGCCCTCCCCTCTAAGCTTAAGCCACGCCCCCTAAGCTTTAGCCAAGCCCCCTATACTTTAGCCACGCCCCCTTTCTCAAATGACCCGTTTGATGTGGTACCTTTGTGTGAAGGTATCATTGATCTCAGCTGAGAGTTCGTTATTCATTTATCATGATTTGGCCCTCCCCTCTAAGCTTAAGCCACGCCCCCTAAGCTTTAGCCACGCCCCCTATACTTTAGCCACGCCCCCTTTCTCAAATGACCCGTTTGATGAGGTACCTTTGTGTGAGGTATCATTGATCTCAGCTGAGAGTTCGTTATTCATTGATCATGATTTGGCCCTCCCCTCTAAGCTTAAGCCACGCCCCCTAAGCTTTAGCCACGCCCCCTATACTTTAGCCACGCCCCCTTTCTCAAATGACCCGTTTGATGAGGTACCTTTGTGTGAGGTATCATTGATCTCAGCAGAGAGTTCGTTATTCATTGATCATGACTTGGCCCTCCCCTCTAAGCTTAAGCCACGCCCCCTAAGCTTTAGCCACGCCCCCTATACTTTAGCCACGCCCCCTTTCTCAAATGACCCGTTTGATGAGGTACCTTTGTGTGATCTCAGCTGAGAGTTCGTTATTCATTGATCATGATTTGGCCCTCCCCTCTAAGCTTAAGCCACGCCCCCTAAGCTTTAGCCACGCCCTTATACTTTAGCCACGCCCCCTTTCTCAAATGACCCGTTTGATGAGGTATCTTTGTGTGAGGTATCATTGATCTCAGCTGAGAGTTCGTTATTCATTGATCATGATTTGGCCCTCTCCTCTAAGCTTAAGCCACGCCCCCTAAGCTTTAGCCACGCCCCCTATACTTTAGCCACGCCCCCTTTCTCAAATGACCTGTTTGATGAGGTACCTTTGTGTGAGGTATCATTGATCTCAGCTGAGAGTTCGTTATTCATTGATCATGATTTGGCCCTCCCATCTAAGCTTAAGCCACGCCCCCTAAGCTTTAGCCACGCCCCCTTTCTCAAATGACCCGTTTGATGTGGTACCTTTGTGTGAAGGTATCATTGATCTCAGCTGAGAGTTCGTTATTCATTGATCATGATTTGGCCCTCCCCTCTAAGCTTAAGCCAAGCCCCCTAAGCTTTAGCCACGCCCCCTATACTTTAGCCACGCCCCCTTTCTCAAATGACCCGTTTGATGAGGTACCTTTGTGTGATCTCAGCTGAGAGTTCGTTATTCATTGATCATGATTTGGCCCTCCCCTCTAAGCTTAAGCCACGCCCCCTAAGCTTTAGCCACGCCCCATATACTTTAGCCACGCCCCCTTTCTCAAATGACCCGTTTGATGAGGTACTTTTGTGTGAGGTATCATTGATCTCAGCTGAGAGTTCGTTATTCATTGATCATGATTTGGCCCTCCCCTCTAAGCTTAAGCCACGCCCCCTAAGCTTTAGCCACGGCCCCTATACTTTAGCCACGCCCCCTTTCTCAAATGACCCGTTTGATGAGGTACCTTTGTGTGATCTCAGCTGAGAGTTCGTTATTCATTGATCATGATTTGGCCCTCCCCTCTAAGCTTAAGCCACGCCCCCTAAGCTTTAGCCACGCCCCCTATACTTTAGCCACGCCCCCTTTCTCAAATGACCCGTTTGATGAGGTACCTTTGTGTGATCTCAGCTGAGAGTTCGTTATTCATTGATCATGATTTGGCCCTCCCCTCTAAGCTTAAGCCACGCCCCCTAAGCTTTAGCCACGCCCCCTATACTTTAGCCACTCCCCCTTTCTCAAATGACCCGTTTGATGAGGTACCTTTGTGTGA
This sequence comes from Zingel zingel, assembly GCA_023566125.1. NCBI lineage: Eukaryota > Metazoa > Chordata > Actinopteri > Perciformes > Percidae > Zingel > Zingel zingel. The sequence goes on along the minus strand of CM042318.1, from coordinate 35,361,075 downwards.
TCTCAGCTGAGAGTTCGTTATTCATTGATCATGATTTGGCCCTCCCCTCTAAGCTTAAGCCACGCCCCCTAAGCTTTAGCCACGCCCCCGATACTTTAGCCACGCCCCCTTTCTCAAATGACCCGTTTGATGATGTACCTTTGTGTGAGGTATCATTGATCTCAGCTGAGAGTTCGTTATTCATTGATCATGATTTGGCCCTCCCCTCTAAGCTTAAGCCAAGCCCCCTAAGCTTTAGCCACGCCCCCTATACTTTAGCCACGCCCCCTTTCTCAAATGACCCGTTTGATGAGGTACCTTTGTGTGATCTCAGCTGAGAGTTCGTTATTCATTGATCATGATTTGGCCCTCCCCTCTAAGCTTAAGCCACGCCCCCTAAGCTTTAGCCACGCCCCCTATACTTTAGCCACGCCCCCTTTCTCAAATGACCCGTTTCATGAGGTACTTTTGTGTGAGGTATCATTGATCTCAGCTGAGAGTTCGTTATTCATTGATCATGATTTGGCCCTCCCCTCTAAGCTTAAGCCACGCCCCCTAAGCTTTAGCCACGGCCCCTATACTTTAGCCACGCCCCCTTTCTCAAATGACCCGTTTGATGAGGTACCTTTGTGTGATCTCAGCTGAGAGTTCGTTATTCATTGATCATGATTTGGCCCTCCCCTCTAAGCTTAAGCCACGCCCCCTAAGCTTTAGCCACGCCCCCTATACTTTAGCCACGCCCCCTTTCTCAAATGACCCATTTGATGAGGTACCTTTGTGTGATCTCAGCTGAGAGTTCGTTATTCATTGATCATGATTTGGCCCTCCCCTCTAAGCTTAAGCCACGCCCCCTAAGCTTTAGCCACGCCCCCTATACTTTAGCCACTCCCCCTTTCTCAAATGACCCGTTTGATGAGGTACCTTTGTGTGATCTCAGCTGAGAGTTCGTTATTCATTGATCATGATTTGGCCCTCCCCTCTAAGCTTAAGCCACGCCCCCTAAGCTTTAGCCACGCCCCCTATACTTTAGCCACGCCCCCTTTCTCAAATGACCCGTTTGATGAGGTACCTTTGTGTGATCTCAGCTGAGAGTTCGTTATTCATTGATCATGATTTGGCCCTCCCCTCTAAGCTTAAGCCACGCCCCCTAAGCTTTAGCCACGCCCCCTATACTTTAGCCACGCCCCCTTTCTCAAATGACCCGTTTGATGAGGTACTTTTGTGTGAGGTATCATTGATCTCAGCTGAGAGTTCGTTATTCATTGATCATGATTTGGCCCTCCCCTCTAAGCTTAAGCCACGCCCCCTAAGCTTTAGCAACGGCCCCTATACTTTAGCCACGCCCCCTTTCTCAAATGACCCGTTTGATGAGGTACCTTTGTGTGATCTCAGCTGAGAGTTCGTTATTCATTGATCATGATTTGGCCCTCCCCTCTAAGCTTAAGCCACGCCCCCTAAGCTTTAGCCACGCCCCCTATACTTTAGCCACGCCCCCTTTCTCAAATGACCCGTTTGATGAGGTACCTTTGTGTGATCTCAGCTGAGAGTTCGTTATTCATTGATCATGATTTGGCCCTCCCATCTAAGCTTAAACCACGCCCCCTAAGCTTTAGCCACGCCCCCTATACTTTAGCCACTTCCCCTTTCTCAAATGACCCGTTTGATGAGGTACCTTTGTGTGAGGTATCATTGATCTCAGCTGAGAGTTCGTTATTCATTGATCATGATTTGGCCCTCCCCTCTAAGCTTAAGCCACGCCCCCTAAGCTTTAGCCACGCCCCTATACTTTAGCCACGCCCCCTTTCTCAAATGACCCGTTTGATGAGGTACCTTTGTGTGATCTCAGCTGAGAGTTCGTTATTCATTGATCATGATTTGGCCCTCCCCTCTAAGCTTAAGCCACGCCCCCTAAGCTTTAGCCACGCCCCCTATACTTTAGCCACGCCCCCTTTCTCAAATGACCCATTTGATGAGGTACCTTTGTGTGATCTCAGCTGAGAGTTCGTTATTCATTGATCATGATTTGGCCCTCCCCTCTAAGCTTAAGCCACGCCCCCTAAGCTTTAGCCACGCCCCCTATACTTTAGCCACGCCCCCTTTCTCAAATGACCCGTTTGATGAGGTACCTTTGTGTGATCTCAGCTGAGAGTTCGTTATTCATTGATCATGATTTGGCCCTCCCCTCTAAGCTTAAGCCACGCCCCCTAAGCTTTAGCCACGCCCCCTATACTTTAGCCACGCCCCCTTTCTCAAATGACCCGTTTGATGAGGTACTTTTGTGTGAGGTATCATTGATCTCAGCTGAGAGTTCGTTATTCATTGATCATGATTTGGCCCTCCCCTCTAAGCTTAAGCCACGCCCCCTAAGCTTTAGCAACGGCCCCTATACTTTAGCCACGCCCCCTTTCTCAAATGACCCGTTTGATGAGGTACCTTTGTGTGATCTCAGCTGAGAGTTCGTTATTCATTGATCATGATTTGGCCCTCCCCTCTAAGCTTAAGCCACGCCCCCTAAGCTTTAGCCACGCCCCCTATACTTTAGCCACGCCCCCTTTCTCAAATGACCCGTTTGATGAGGTACCTTTGTGTGATCTCAGCTGAGAGTTCGTTATTCATTGATCATGATTTGGCCCTCCCATCTAAGCTTAAACCACGCCCCCTAAGCTTTAGCCACGCCCCCTATACTTTAGCCACTTCCCCTTTCTCAAATGACCCGTTTGATGAGGTACCTTTGTGTGAGGTATCATTGATCTCAGCTGAGAGTTCGTTATTCATTGATCATGATTTGGCCCTCCCCTCTAAGCTTAAGCCACGCCCCCTAAGCTTTAGCCACGCCCCCTATACTTTAGCCACGCCCCCTTTCTCAAATGACCCGTTTGATGAGGTACCTTTGTGTGATCTCAGCTGAGAGTTCGTTATTCATTGATCATGATTTGGCCCTCCCCTCTAAGCTTAAGCCACGCCCCCTAAGCTTTAGCCACGCCCCCTATACTTTAGCCACTCCCCCTTTCTCAAATGACCCGTTTGATGAGGTACCTTTGTGTGATATCAGCTGAGAGTTCGTTATTCATTGATCATGATTTGGCCCTCCCCTCTAAGCTTAAGCCACGCCCCCTAAGCTTTAGCCACGCCCCCTATACTTTAGCCACGCCCCCTTTCTCAAATGACCCGTTTGATGAGGTACCTTTGTGTGAGGTATCATTGATCTCAGCTGAGAGTTTGTTATTCATTGATCATGATTTGGCCCTCCCCTCTAAGCTTAAGCCAAGCCCCCTAAGCTTTAGCCACGCCCCCTATACTTTAGCCACGCCCCCTTTCTCAAATGACCCGTTTGATGAGGTACCTTTGTGTGATCTCAGCTGAGAGTTCGTTATTCATTGATCATGATTTGGCCCTCCCCTCTAAGCTTAAGCCACGCCCCCTAAGCTTTAGCAACGGCCCCTATACTTTAGCCACGCCCCCTTTCTCAAATGACCCGTTTGATGAGGTACCTTTGTGTGATCTCAGCTGAGAGTTCCTTATTCATTGATCATGATTTGGCCCTCCCCTCTAAGCTTAAGCCACGCCCCCTAAGCTTTAGCCACGCCCCCTATACTTTAGCCACGCCCCCTTTCTCAAATGACCCGTTTGATGAGGTACCTTTGTGTGATCTCAGCTGAGAGTTCGTTATTCATTGATCATGATTTGGCCCTCCCATCTAAGCTTAAGCCACGCCCCCTAAGCTTTAGCCACGCCCCCTATACTTTAGCCACGCCCCCTTTCTCAAATGACCCGTTTGATGAGGTACCTTTGTGTGATCTCAGCTGAGTGTTCGTTATTCATTGATCATGATTTGGCCCTCCCATCTAAGCTTAAGCCACGCCCCCTATGCTTTAGCCACGCCCCCTATACTTTAGCCACTTCCCCTTTCTCAAATGACCCGTTTGATGAGGTACCTTTGTGTGAGGTATCATTGATCTCAGCTGAGAGTTCGTTATTCATTGATCATGATTTGGCCCTCCCCTCTAAGCTTAAGCCACGCCCCCTAAGCTTTAGCCACGCCCTCTTACTTTAGCCACGCCCCCTTTCTCAAATGACCCGTTTGATGAGGTACCTTTGTGTGATCTCAGCTGAGAGTTCGTTATTCATTGATCATGATTTGGCCCTCCCTTCTAAGCTTAAGCCACGCCCCCTAAGCTTTAGCCACGCCCCCTATACTTTAGCCACGCCCCCTTTCTCAAATGACCCGTTTGATGAGGTACTTTTGTGTGAGGTATCATTGATCTCAGCTGAGAGTTCGTTATTCATTGATCATGATTTGGCCCTCCCCTCTAAGCTTAAGCCACGCCCCCTAAGCTTTAGCCACGCCCCCTATACTTTAGCCACGCCCCCTTTCTCAAATGACCCATTTGATGAGGTACCTTTGTGTGATCTCAGCTGAGAGTTCGTTATTCATTGATCATGATTTGGCCCTCCCTTCTAAGCTTAAGCCACGCCCCCTAAGCTTTAGCCACGCCCCCTATACTTTAGCCACGCCCCCTTTCTCAAATGACCCGTTTGATGAGGTACCTTTGTGTGAGGTATCATTGATCTCAGCTGAGAGTTTGTTATTCATTGATCATGATTTGGCCCTCCCCTCTAAGCTTAATCCAAGCCCCCTAAGCTTTAGCCACGCCCCCTATACTTTCGCCACGCCCCCTTTCTCAAATGACCCTTTTGATGAGGTACCTTTGTGTGATCTCAGCTGAGAGTTCGTTATTCATTGATCATGATTTGGCCCTCCCTTCTAAGCTTAAGCCACGCCCCCTAAGCTTTAGCCGCGCCCCCTATACTTTAGCCACGCCCCCTTTCTCAAATGACCCGTTTGATGAGGTACCTTTGTGTGAGGTATCATTGATTTCAGCTGAGAGTTCGTTATTCATTGATCATGATTTGGCCCTCCCCTCTAAGCTTAAGCCAAGCCCCCTAAGCTTTAGCCACGCCCCCTATACTTTAGCCACGCCCCCTTTCTCAAATGACCCGTTTGATGAGGTACCTTTGTGTGATCTCAGCTGAGAGTTCGTTATTCATTGATCATGATTTGGCCCTCCCCTCTAAGCTTAAGCCACGCCCCCTAAGCTTTAGCCACGCCCCCTATACTTTAGCCACGCCCCCTTTCTCAAATGACCCGTTTGATGAGGTACTTTTGTGTGAGGTATCATTGATCTCAGCTGAGAGTTCGTTATTCATTGATCATGATTTGGCCCTCCCCTCTAAGTTTAAGCCACGCCCCCTAAGCTTTAGCCACGCCCCCTATACTTTAGCCACGCCCCCTTTCTCAAATGACCCGTTTGATGAGGTACCTTTGTGTGATCTCAGCTGAGAGTTCGTTATTCATTGATCATGATTTGGCCCTCCCCTCTAAGCTTAAGCCACGCCCCCTAAGCTTTAGCAACGGCCCCTATACTTTAGCCACGCCCCCTTTCTCAAATGACCCGTTTGATGAGGTACCTTTGTGTGATCTCAGCTGAGAGTTCGTTATTCATTGATCATGATTTGGCCCTCCCCTCTAAGTTTAAGCCACGCCCCCTAAGCTTTAGCCACGCCCCCTATACTTTAGCCACGCCCCCTTTCTCAAATGACCCGTTTGATGAGGTACCTTTGTGTGATCTCAGCTGAGAGTTCGTTATTCATTGATCATGATTTGGCCCTCCCCTCTAAGTTTAAGCCACGCCCCCTAAGCTTTAGCCACGCCCCCTATACTTTAGCCACGCCCCCTTTCTCAAATGACCCGTTTGATGAGGTACCTTTGTGTGATCTCAGCTGAGAGTTCTTTATTCATTGATCATGATTTGGCCCTCCCATCTAAGCTTAAGCCACGCCCCCTAAGCTTTATCCACGCCCCCTATACTTTAGCCACTTCCCCTTTCTCAAATGACCCGTTTGATGAGGTACCTTTGTGTGATCTCAGCTGAGAGTTCGTTATTCATTGATCATGATTTGGCCCTCCCCTCTAAGCTTAAGCCACGCCCCCTAAGCTTTAGCCACGCCCCCTATACTTTAGCCACGCCCCCTTTCTCAAATGACCCGTTTGATGAGGTACCTTTGTGTGAGGTATCAGTGATCTCAGCTGAGAGTTCGTTATTCATTGATCATGATTTGGCCCTCCCCTCTAAGCTTAAGCCAAGCCCCCTAAGCTTTAGCCACGCCCCCTATACTTTAGCCACGCCCCCTTTCTCAAATGACCCGTTTGATGAGGTACCTTTGTGTGATCTCAGCTGAGAGTTCGTTATTCATTGATGATGATTTGGCCCTCCCCTCTAAGCTTAAGCCACGCCCCCTAAGCTTTAGCCACGCCCCCTATACTTTAGCCACGCCCCCTTTCTCAAATGACCCGTTTGATGAGGTACTTTTGTGTGAGGTATCATTGATCTCAGCTGAGAGTTCGTTATTCATTGATCATGATTTGGCCCTCCCCTCTAAGCTTAAGCCACGCCCCCTAAGCTTTAGCAACGGCCCCTATACTTTAGCCACGCCCCCTTTCTCAAATGACCCGTTTGATGAGGTACCTTTGTGTGATCTCAGCTGAGAGTTCCTTATTCATTGATCATGATTTGGCCCTCCCCTCTAAGCTTAAGCCACGCCCCCTAAGCTTTAGCCACGCCCCCTATACTTTAGCCACGCCCCCTTTCTCAAATGACCCGTTTGATGAGGTACCTTTGTGTGATCTCAGCTGAGAGTTCGTTATTCATTGATCATGATTTGGCCCTCCCATCTAAGCTTAAGCCACGCCCCCTAAGCTTTAGCCACGCCCCCTATACTTTAGCCACTTCCCCTTTCTCAAATGACCCGTTTGATGAGGTACCTTTGTGTGAGGTATCATTGATCTCAGCTGAGAGTTCGTTATTCATTGATCATGATTTGGCCCTCCCCTCTAAGCTTAAGCCACGCCCCCTAAGCTTTAGCCACGCCCCCTTTCTCAAATGACCCGTTTGATGTGGTACCTTTGTGTGAAGGTATCATTGATCTCAGCTGAGAGTTCGTTATTCATTGATCATGATTTGGCCCTCCCCTCTAAGCTTAAGCCACGCCCCCTAAGCTTTAGCCAAGCCCCCTCTACTTTAGCCACGCCCCCTTTCTCAAATGACCCGTTTGATGTGGTACCTTTGTGTGAAGGTATCATTGATCTCAGCTGAGAGTTCGTTATTCATTGATCATGATTTGGCCCTCCCCTCTAAGCTTAAGCCACGCCCCCTAAGCTTTAGCCAAGCCCCCTATACTTTAGCCACGCCCCCTTTCTCAAATGACCCATTTGATGAGGTACCTTTGTGTGAGGAATCATTGATCTCAGCTGAGAGTTCGTTATTCATTGATCATGATTTGGCCCTCCCCTCTAAGCTTAAGCCACGCCCCCTAAGCTTTAGCCACGCCCCCTATACTTTAGCCATGCCCCCTTTCTCAAATGACCCGTTTGATGAGGTACCTTTGTGTGAGGTATCATTGATCTCAGCTGAGAGTTCGTTATTCATTGATCATGATTTGGCCCTCCCCTCTAAGCTTAAGCCAAGCCCCCTAAGCTTTAGCCACGCCCCCTATACTTTAGCCACGCCCCCTTTCTCAAATGACCCGTTTGATGAGGTACCTTTGTGTGATCTCAGCTGAGAGTTCGTTATTCATTGATCATGATTTGGCCCTCCCCTCTAAGCTTAAGCCACGCCCCCTAAGCTTTAGCCACGCCCCCTATACTTTAGCCACGCCCCCTTTCTCAAATGACCCGTTTGATGAGGTACTTTTGTGTGAGGTATCATTGATCTCAGCTGAGAGTTCGTTATTCATTGATCATGATTTGGCCCTCCCCTCTAAGCTTAAGCCACGCCCCCTAAGCTTTAGCCACGGCCCCTATACTTTAGCCACGCCCCCTTTCTCAAATGACCCGTTTGATGAGGTACCTTTGTGTGATCTCAGCTGAGAGTTCGTTATTCATTGATCATGATTTGGCCCTCCCCTCTAAGCTTAAGCCACGCCCCCTAAGCTTTAGCCACGCCCCCTATACTTTAGCCACGCCCCCTTTCTCAAATGACCCGTTTGATGAGGTACCTTTGTGTGATCTCAGCTGAGAGTTCGTTATTCATTGATCATGATTTGGCCCTCCCCTCTAAGCTTAAGCCACGCCCCCTAAGCTTTAGCCACGCCCCCTATACTTTAGCCACTCCCCCTTTCTCAAATGACCCGTTTGATGAGGTACCTTTGTGTGATATCAGCTGAGAGTTCGTTATTCATTGATCATGATTTGGCCCTCCCCTCTAAGCTTAAGCCACGCCCCCTAAGCTTTAGCCACGCCCCCTATACTTTAGCCACGCCCCCTTTCTCAAATGACCCGTTTGATGAGGTACCTTTGTGTGAGGTATCATTGATCTCAGCTGAGAGTTCGTTATTCATTGATCATGATTTGGCCCTCCCCTCTAAGCTTAAGCCAAGCCCCCTAAGCTTTAGCCACGCCCCCTATACTTTAGCCACGCCCCCTTTCTCAAATGACCCGTTTGATGAGGTACCTTTGTGTGATCTCAGCTGAGAGTTCGTTATTCATTGATCATGATTTGGCCCTCCCCTCTAAGCTTAAGCCACGCCCCCTAAGCTTTAGCAACGGCCCCTATACTTTAGCCACGCCCCCTTTCTCAAATGACCCGTTTGATGAGGTACCTTTGTGTGATCTCAGCTGAGAGTTCCTTATTCATTGATCATGATTTGGCCCTCCCCTCTAAGCTTAAGCCACGCCCCCTAAGCTTTAGCCAAGCCCCCTATACTTTAGCCACGCCCCCTTTCTCAAATGACCCGTTTGATGAGGTACCTTTGTGTGATCTCAGCTGAGAGTTCGTTATTCATTGATCATGATTTGGCCCTCCCATCTAAGCTTAAGCCACGCCCCCTAAGCTTTAGCCACGCCCCCTATACTTTAGCCACGCCCCCTTTCTCAAATGACCCGTTTGATGAGGTACCTTTGTGTGATCTCAGCTGAGAGTTCGTTATTCATTGATCATGATTTGGCCCTCCCTTCTAAGCTTAAGCCACGCCCCCTAAGCTTTAGCCACGCCCCCTATACTTTAGCCACGCCCCCTTTCTCAAATGACCCGTTTGATGAGGTACTTTTGTGTGAGGTATCATTGATCTCAGCTGAGAGTTCGTTATTCATTGATCATGATTTGGCCCTCCCCTCTAAGCTTAAGCCACGCCCCCTAAGCTTTAGCCACGCCCCCTATACTTTAGCCACGCCCCCTTTCTCAAATGACCCATTTGATGAGGTACCTTTGTGTGATCTCAGCTGAGAGTTCGTTATTCATTGATCATGATTTGGCCCTCCCTTCTAAGCTTAAGCCACGCCCCCTAAGCTTTAGCCACGCCCCCTATACTTTAGCCACGCCCCCTTTCTCAAATGACCCGTTTGATGAGGTACCTTTGTGTGAGGTATCATTGATCTCAGCTGAGAGTTTGTTATTCATTGATCATGATTTGGCCCTCCCCTCTAAGCTTAAGCCAAGCCCCCTAAGCTTTAGCCACGCCCCCTATACTTTCGCCACGCCCCCTTTCTCAAATGACCCTTTTGATGAGGTACCTTTGTGTGATCTCAGCTGAGAGTTCGTTATTCATTGATCATGATTTGGCCCTCCCTTCTAAGCTTAAGCCACGCCCCCTAAGCTTTAGCCGCGCCCCCTATACTTTAGCCACGCCCCCTTTCTCAAATGACCCGTTTGATGAGGTACCTTTGTGTGAGGTATCATTGATTTCAGCTGAGAGTTCGTTATTCATTGATCATGATTTGGCCCTCCCCTCTAAGCTTAAGCCAAGCCCCCTAAGCTTTAGCCACGCCCCCTATACTTTAGCCACGCCCCCTTTCTCAAATGACCCGTTTGATGAGGTACCTTTGTGTGATCTCAGCTGAGAGTTCGTTATTCATTGATCATGATTTGGCCCTCCCCTCTAAGCTTAAGCCACGCCCCCTAAGCTTTAGCCACGCCCCCTATACTTTAGCCACGCCCCCTTTCTCAAATGACCCGTTTGATGAGGTACTTTTGTGTGAGGTATCATTGATCTCAGCTGAGAGTTCGTTATTCATTGATCATGATTTGGCCCTCCCCTCTAAGCTTAAGCCACGCCCCCTAAGCTTTAGCAACGGCCCCTATACTTTAGCCACGCCCCCTTTCTCAAATGACCCGTTTGATGAGGTACCTTTGTGTGATCTCACCTGAGAGTTCGTTATTCATTGATCATGATTTGGCCCTCCCCTCTAAGCTTAAGCCACGCCCCCTAAGCTTTAGCTACGCCCCCTATACTTTAGCCACGCCCCCTTTCTCAAATGACCCGTTTGATGAGGTACCTTTGTGTGATCTCAGCTGAGAGTTCGTTATTCATTGATCATGATTTGGCCCTCCCCTCTAAGTTTAAGCCACGCCCCCTAAGCTTTAGCCACGCCCCCTATACTTTAGCCACGCCCCCTTTCTCAAATGACCCGTTTGATGAGGTACCTTTGTGTGATCTCAGCTGAGAGTTCGTTATTCATTGATCATGATTTGGCCCTCCCCTCTAAGCTTAAGCCACGCCCCCTAAGCTTTAGCAACGGCCCCTATACTTTAGCCACGCCCCCTTTCTCAAATGACCCGTTTGATGAGGTACCTTTGTGTGATCTCAGCTGAGAGTTCGTTATTCATTGATCATGATTTGGCCCTCCCCTCTAAGTTTAAGCCACGCCCCCTAAGCTTTAGCCACGCCCCCTATACTTTAGCCACGCCCCCTTTCTCAAATGACCCGTTTGATGAGGTACCTTTGTGTGATCTCAGCTGAGAGTTCCTTATTCATTGATCATGATTTGGCCCTCCCCTCTAAGCTTAAGCCACGCCCCCTAAGCTTTAGCCAAGCCCCCTATACTTTAGCCACGCCCCCTTTCTCAAATGACCCGTTTGATGAGGTACCTTTGTGTGATCTCAGCTGAGAGTTCGTTATTCATTGATCATGATTTGGCCCTCCCATCTAAGCTTAAGCCACGCCCCCTAAGCTTTAGCCACGCCCCCTATACTTTAGCCACGCCCCCTTTCTCAAATGACCCGTTTGATGAGGTACCTTTGTGTGATCTCAGCTGAGAGTTCGTTATTCATTGATCATGATTTGGCCCTCCCTTCTAAGCTTAAGCCACGCCCCCTAAGCTTTAGCCACGCCCCCTATACTTTAGCCACGCCCCCTTTCTCAAATGACCCGTTTGATGAGGTACTTTTGTGTGAGGTATCATTGATCTCAGCTGAGAGTTCGTTATTCATTGATCATGATTTGGCCCTCCCCTCTAAGCTTAAGCCACGCCCCCTAAGCTTTAGCCACGCCCCCTATACTTTAGCCACGCCCCCTTTCTCAAATGACCCATTTGATGAGGTACCTTTGTGTGATCTCAGCTGAGAGTTCGTTATTCATTGATCATGATTTGGCCCTCCCTTCTAAGCTTAAGCCACGCCCCCTAAGCTTTAGCCACGCCCCCTATACTTTAGCCACGCCCCCTTTCTCAAATGACCCGTTTGATGAGGTACCTTTGTGTGAGGTATCATTGATCTCAGCTGAGAGTTTGTTATTCATTGATCATGATTTGGCCCTCCCCTCTAAGCTTAAGCCAAGCCCCCTAAGCTTTAGCCACGCCCCCTATACTTTCGCCACGCCCCCTTTCTCAAATGACCCTTTTGATGAGGTACCTTTGTGTGATCTCAGCTGAGAGTTCGTTATTCATTGATCATGATTTGGCCCTCCCTTCTAAGCTTAAGCCACGCCCCCTAAGCTTTAGCCGCGCCCCCTATACTTTAGCCACGCCCCCTTTCTCAAATGACCCGTTTGATGAGGTACCTTTGTGTGAGGTATCATTGATTTCAGCTGAGAGTTCGTTATTCATTGATCATGATTTGGCCCTCCCCTCTAAGCTTAAGCCAAGCCCCCTAAGCTTTAGCCACGCCCCCTATACTTTAGCCACGCCCCCTTTCTCAAATGACCCGTTTGATGAGGTACCTTTGTGTGATCTCAGCTGAGAGTTCGTTATTCATTGATCATGATTTGGCCCTCCCCTCTAAGCTTAAGCCACGCCCCCTAAGCTTTAGCCACGCCCCCTATACTTTAGCCACGCCCCCTTTCTCAAATGACCCGTTTGATGAGGTACTTTTGTGTGAGGTATCATTGATCTCAGCTGAGAGTTCGTTATTCATTGATCATGATTTGGCCCTCCCCTCTAAGCTTAAGCCACGCCCCCTAAGCTTTAGCAACGGCCCCTATACTTTAGCCACGCCCCCTTTCTCAAATGACCCGTTTGATGAGGTACCTTTGTGTGATCTCACCTGAGAGTTCGTTATTCATTGATCATGATTTGGCCCTCCCCTCTAAGCTTAAGCCACGCCCCCTAAGCTTTAGCTACGCCCCCTATACTTTAGCCACGCCCCCTTTCTCAAATGACCCGTTTGATGAGGTACCTTTGTGTGATCTCAGCTGAGAGTTCGTTATTCATTGATCATGATTTGGCCCTCCCCTCTAAGTTTAAGCCACGCCCCCTAAGCTTTAGCCACGCCCCCTATACTTTAGCCACGCCCCCTTTCTCAAATGACCCGTTTGATGAGGTACCTTTGTGTGATCTCAGCTGAGAGTTCGTTATTCATTGATCATGATTTGGCCCTCCCCTCTAAGCTTAAGCCACGCCCCCTAAGCTTTAGCAACGGCCCCTATACTTTAGCCACGCCCCCTTTCTCAAATGACCCGTTTGATGAGGTACCTTTGTGTGATCTCAGCTGAGAGTTCGTTATTCATTGATCATGATTTGGCCCTCCCCTCTAAGTTTAAGCCACGCCCCCTAAGCTTTAGCCACGCCCCCTATACTTTAGCCACGCCCCCTTTCTCAAATGACCCGTTTGATGAGGTACCTTTGTGTGATCTCAGCTGAGAGTTCGTTATTCATTGATCATGATTTGGCCCTCCCCTCTAAGTTTAAGCCACGCCCCCTAAGCTTTAGCCACGCCCCCTATACTTTAGCCACGCCCCCTTTCTCAAATGACCCGTTTGATGAGGTACCTTTGTGTGATCTCAGCTGAGAGTTCTTTATTCATTGATCATGATTTGGCCGTCCCATCTAAGCTTAAGCCACGCCCCCTAAGCTTTAGCCACGCCCCCCATACTTTAGCCACTTCCCTTTTCTCAAATGACCCGTTTGATGAGGTACCTTTGTGTGAGGTATCATTGATCTCAGCTGAGAGTTCGTTATTCATTGATCATGATTTGGCCCTCCCCTCTAAGCTTAAGCCACGCCCCCTAAGCTTTAGCCACGCCCTCATACTTTAGCCACGCCCCCTTTCTCAAATGACCGGTTTGATGAGGTACCTTTGTGTGAGGTATCATTGATCTCAGCTGAGAGTTCGTTATTCATTGATCATGATTTGGCCCTCCCCTCTGAGCTTAAGCCACGCCCCCTAAGCTTTAGCCACGCCCCCTATACTTTAGCCACGCCCCCTTTCTCAAATGACCCGTTTGATGAGGTACCTTTGTGTGATCTCAGCTGAGATTTCGTTATTCATTGATCATGATTTGGCCCTCCCCTCTAAGCTTAAGCCACGCCCCCTAAGCTTTAGCCACGCCCCCTATACTTTAGCCACGCCCCCTTTCTCAAATGACCCGTTTGATGAGGTACCTTTGTGTGATCTCAGCTGAGAGTTCGTTATTCATTGATCATGATTTGGCCCTCCCTTCTAAGCTTAAGCCACGCCCCCTAAGCTTTAGCCACGCCCCCTATACTTTAGCCACGCCCCCTTTCTCAAATGACCCGTTTGATGAGGTACTTTTGTGTGAGGTATCATTGATCTCAGCTGAGAGTTCGTTATTCATTGATCATGATTTGGCCCTCCCTTCTAAGCTTAAGCCACGCCCCCTAAGCTTTAGCCACGCCCCCTATACTTTAGCTACGCCCCCTTTCTCAAATGACCCGTTTGATGAGGTACCTTTGTGTGAGGTATCATTGATTTCAGCTGAGAGTTCGTTATTCATTGATCATGATTTGGCCCTCCCCTCTAAGCTTAAGCCAAGCCCCCTAAGCTTTAGCCACGCCCCCTATACTTTAGCCACGCCCCCTTTCTCAAATGACCCGTTTGATGAGGTACCTTTGTGTGATCTCAGCTGAGAGTTCGTTATTCATTGATCATGATTTGGCCCTCCCTTCTAAGCTTAAGCCACGCCCCCTAAGCTTTAGCCACGCCCCCTATACTTTAGCCACGCCCCCTTTCTCAAATGACCCGTTTGATGAGGTACCTTTGTGTGAGGTATCATTGATCTCAGCTGAGAGTTCGTTATTCATTGATCATGATTTGGCCCTCCCCTCTAAGCTTAAGCCAAGCCCCCTAAGCTTTAGCCACGCCCCCTATACTTTAGCCACGCCCCTTTCTCAAATGACCCGTTTGATGAGGTACCTTTGTGTGATCTCAGCTGAGAGTTCGTTATTCATTGATCATGATTTGGCCCTCCCCTCTAAGCTTAAGCCACGCCCCCTAAGCTTTAGCAACGGCCCCTATACTTTAGCCACGCCCCCTTTCTCAAATGACCCGTTTGATGAGGTACCTTTGTGTGATCTCAGCTGAGAGTTCGTTATTCATTGATCATGATTTGGCCCTCCCCTCTAAGTTTAAGCCACGCCCCCTAAGCTTTAGCCACGCCCCCTATACTTTAGCCACGCCCCCTTTCTCAAATGACCCGTTTGATGAGGTACCTTTGTGTGATCTCAGCTGAGAGTTCGTTATTCATTGATCATGATTTGGCCCTCCCCTCTAAGTTTAAGCCACGCCCCCTAAGCTTTAGCCACGCCCCCTATACTTTAGCCACGCCCCCTTTCTCAAATGACCCGTTTGATGAGGTACCTTTGTGTGATCTCAGCTGAGAGTTCTTTATTCATTGATCATGATTTGGCCGTCCCATCTAAGCTTAAGCCACGCCCCCTAAGCTTTAGCCACGCCCCCCATACTTTAGCCACTTCCCTTTTCTCAAATGACCCGTTTGATGAGGTACCTTTGTGTGAGGTATCATTGATCTCAGCTGAGAGTTCGTTATTCATTGATCATGATTTGGCCCTCCCCTCTAAGCTTAAGCCACGCCCCCTAAGCTTTAGCCACGCCCTCATACTTTAGCCACGCCCCCTTTCTCAAATGACCGGTTTGATGAGGTACCTTTGTGTGAGGTATCATTGATCTCAGCTGAGAGTTCGTTATTCATTGATCATGATTTGGCCCTCCCCTCTGAGCTTAAGCCACGCCCCCTAAGCTTTAGCCACGCCCCCTATACTTTAGCCACGCCCCCTTTCTCAAATGACCCGTTTGATGAGGTACCTTTGTGTGATCTCAGCTGAGAGTTCGTTATTCATTGATCATGATTTGGCCCTTCCCTCTAAGCTTAAGCCACGCCCCCTAAGCTTTAGCCACGCCCCCTATACTTTAGCCACGCCCCCTTTCTCAAATGACCCGTTTGATGAGGTACCTTTGTGTGATCTCAGCTGAGAGTTCGTTATTCATTGATCATGATTTGGCCCTCCCTTCTAAGCTTAAGCCACGCCCCCTAAGCTTTAGCCACGCCCCCTATACTTTAGCCACGCCCCCTTTCTCAAATGACCCGTTTGATGAGGTACTTTTGTGTGAGGTATCATTGATCTCAGCTGAGAGTTCGTTATTCATTGATCATGATTTGGCCCTCCCTTCTAAGCTTAAGCCACGCCCCCTAAGCTTTAGCCACGCCCCCTATACTTTAGCTACGCCCCCTTTCTCAAATGACCCGTTTGATGAGGTACCTTTGTGTGAGGTATCATTGATTTCAGCTGAGAGTTCGTTATTCATTGATCATGATTTGGCCCTCCCCTCTAAGCTTAAGCCAAGCCCCCTAAGCTTTAGCCACGCCCCCTATACTTTAGCCACGCCCCCTTTCTCAAATGACCCGTTTGATGAGGTACCTTTGTGTGATCTCAGCTGAGAGTTCGTTATTCATTGATCATGATTTGGCCCTCCCTTCTAAGCTTAAGCCACGCCCCCTAAGCTTTAGCCACGCCCCCTATACTTTAGCCACGCCCCCTTTCTCAAATGACCCGTTTGATGAGGTACCTTTGTGTGAGGTATCATTGATCTCAGCTGAGAGTTCGTTATTCATTGATCATGATTTGGCCCTCCCCTCTAAGCTTAAGCCAAGCCCCCTAAGCTTTAGCCACGCCCCCTATACTTTAGCCACGCCCCTTTCTCAAATGACCCGTTTGATGAGGTACCTTTGTGTGATCTCAGCTGAGAGTTCGTTATTCATTGATCATGATTTGGCCCTCCCTTCTAAGCTTAAGCCAAGCCCCCTAAGCTTTAGCCACGCCCCCTATACTTTAGCCACGCCCCCTTTCTCAAATGACCCGTTTGATGAGGTACCTTTGTGTGAGGTATCATTGATCTCAGCTGAGAGTTCGTTATTCATTGATCATGATTTGGCCCTCCCCTCTAAGCTTAAGCCACGCCCCCTAAGCTTTAGCCACGCCCCCTATACTTTAGCCACGCCCCCTTTCTCAAATAACCCGTTTGATGAGGTACCTTTGTGTGAGGTATCATTGATCTCAGCTGAGAGTTCGTTATTAATTGATCATGATTTGGCCCTCCCCTCTAAGCTTAAGCCACGCCCCCTAAAGTTAAGCCACGCCCCCTATGCTTTAGCCACGCCCCCTATACTTTAGCCACGCCCCCTTTTTCAAATGACCCGTTTGATGAGGTACCTTTGTGTGAGGTATCATTGATCTCAGCTGAGAGTTCGTTATTCATTGATCATGATTTGGCCCTCCCCTCTAAGCTTAAGCCAAGCCCCCTAAGCTTTAGCCACGCCCCCTATACTTTAGCCACGCCCCCTTTCTCAAATGACCCGTTTGATGAGGTACCTTTGTGTGATCTCAGCTGAGAGTTCGTTATTCATTGATCATGATTTGGCCCTCCCCTCTAAGCTTAAGCCAAGCCCCCTAAGCTTTAGCCACGCCCCCTATACTTTAGCCACGCCCCCTTTCTCAAATGACCCGTTTGATGAGGTACCTTTGTGTGATCTCAGCTGAGAGTTCGTTATTCATTGATCATGATTTGGCCCTCCCCTCTAAGCTTAAGCCACGCCCCCTAAGCTTTAGCCACGCCCCCTATACTTTAGCCACGCCCCCTTTCTCAAATGACCCGTTTGATGAGGTACCTTTGTGTGATCTCAGCTGAGAGTTCGTTATTCATTGATCATGATTTGGCCCTCCCATCTAAGCTTAAGCCACGCCCCCTATGCTTTAGCCACGCCCCCTATACTTTAGCCACTTCCCCTTTCTCAAATGACCCGTTTGATGAGGTACCTTTGTGTGAGGTATCATTGATCTCAGCTGAGAGTTCGTTATTCATTGATCATGATTTGGCCCTCCCCTCTAAGCTTAAGCCACGCCCCCTAATCTTTAGCCACGCCCCCTATACTTTAGCCACGCCCCCTTTCTCAAATGACCCGTTTGATGAGGTACCTTTGTGTGAGGTATCATTGATCTCAGCTGAGAGTTTGTTATTCATTGATCATGATTTGGCCCTCCCCTCTAAGCTTAAGCCAAGCCCCCTAAGCTTTAGCCACGCCCCCTATACTTTCGCCACGCCCCCTTTCTCAAATGACCCTTTTGATGAGGTACCTTTGTGTGATCTCAGCTGAGAGTTCGTTATTCATTGATCATGATTTGGCCCTCCCTTCTAAGCTTAAGCCACGCCCCCTAAGCTTTAGCCGCGCCCCCTATACTTTAGCCACGCCCCCTTTCTCAAATGACCCGTTTGATGAGGTACCTTTGTGTGAGGTATCATTGATTTCAGCTGAGAGTTCGTTATTCATTGATCATGATTTGGCCCTCCCCTCTAAGCTTAAGCCAAGCCCCCTAAGCTTTAGCCACGCCCCCTATACTTTAGCCACGCCCCCTTTCTCAAATGACCCGTTTGATGAGGTACCTTTGTGTGATCTCAGCTGAGAGTTCGTTATTCATTGATCATGATTTGGCCCTCCCCTCTAAGCTTAAGCCACGCCCCCTAAGCTTTAGCCACGCCCCCTATACTTTAGCCACGCCCCCTTTCTCAAATGACCCGTTTGATGAGGTACCTTTGTGTGATCTCAGCTGAGAGTTCGTTATTCATTGATCATGATTTGGCCCTCCCCTCTAAGTTTAAGCCACGCCCCCTAAGCTTTAGCCACGCCCCCTATACTTTAGCCACGCCCCCTTTCTCAAATGACCCGTTTGATGAGGTACCTTTGTGTGATCTCAGCTGAGAGTTCGTTATTCATTGATCATGATTTGGCCCTCCCCTCTAAGCTTAAGCCACGCCCCCTAAGCTTTAGCAACGGCCCCTATACTTTAGCCACGCCCCTTTTCTCAAATGACCCGTTTGATGAGGTACCTTTGTGTGATCTCAGCTGAGAGTTCGTTATTCATTGATCATGATTTGGCCCTCCCCTCTAAGCTTAAGCCACGCCCCCTAAGCTTTAGCCACGCCCCCTATACTTTAGCCACGCCCCCTTTCTCAAATGACCCGTTTGATGAGGTACCTTTGTGTGATCTCAGCTGAGAGTTCGTTATTCATTGATCATGATTTGGCCCTCCCCGCTAAGTTTATCCACGCCCCCTAAGCTTTAGCCACGCCCCCTATACTTTAGCCACGCCCCCTTTCTCAAATGACCCGTTTGATGAGGTACCTTTGTGTGATCTCAGCTGAGAGTTCTTTATTCATTGATCATGATTTGGCCCTCCCATCTAAGCTTAAGCCACGCCCCCTAAGCTTTAGCCACGCCCCCTATACTTTAGCCACTTCCCCTTTCTCAAATGACCCGTTTGATGAGGTACCTTTGTGTGAGGTATCATTGATCTCAGCTGAGAGTTCGTTATTCATTGATCATGATTTGGCCCTCCCCTCTAAGCTTAAGCCACGCCCCCTAAGCTTTAGCCACGCCCTCATACTTTAGCCACGCCCCCTTTCTCAAATGACCGGTTTGATGAGGTACCTTTGTGTGAGGTATCATTGATCTCAGCTGAGAGTTCGTTATTCATTGATCATGATTTGGCCCTCCCCTCTGAGCTTAAGCCACGCCCCCTAAGCTTTAGCCACGCCCCCTATACTTTAGCCACGCCCCCTTTCTCAAATGACCCGTTTGATGAGGTACCTTTGTGTGATCTCAGCTGAGAGTTCGTTATTCATTGATCATGATTTGGCCCTCCCCTCTAAGCTTAAGCCACGCCCCCTAAGCTTTAGCCACGCCCCATATACTTTAGCCACGCCCCCTTTCTCAAATGACCCGTTTGATGAGGTACCTTTGTGTGATCTCAGCTGAGAGTTCGTTATTCATTGATCATGATTTGGCCCTCCCCTCTAAGCTTAAGCCACGCCCTCTAAGCTTTAGCAACGGCCCATATACTTTAGCCACGCCCCCTTTCTCAAATGACCCGTTTGATGAGGTACCTTTGTGTGATCTCAGCTGAGAGTTCGTTAATCATTGATCATGATTTGGCCCTCCCCTCTAAGCTTAAGCCACGCCCCCTAAGCTTTAGCCACGCCCCCTATACTTTAGCCACGCCCCCTTTCTCAAATGACCCATTTGATGAGGTACCTTTTTGTGATCTCAGCTGAGAGTTCGTTATTCATTGATCATGATTTGGCCCTCCCTTCTAAGCTTAAGCCACGCCCCCTAAGCTTTAGCCACGCCCCCTATACTTTAGCTACGCCCCCTTTCTCAAATGACCCGTTTGATGAGGTACCTTTGTGTGAGGTATCATTGATTTCAGCTGAGAGTTTGTTATTCATTGATCATGATTTGGCCCTCCCCTCTAAGCTTAAGCCAAGCCCCCTAAGCTTTAGCCACGCCCCCTATACTTTAGCCACGCCCCCTTTCTCAAATGACCCGTTTGATGAGGTACCTTTGTGTGATCTCAGCTGAGAGTTCGTTATTCATTGATCATGATTTGGCCCTCCCTTCTAAGCTTAAGCCACGCCCCCTAAGCTTTAGCCACGCCCCCTATACTTTAGCCACGCCCCCTTTCTCAAATGACCCGTTTGATGAGGTACCTTTGTGTGAGGTATCATTGATCTCAGCTGAGAGTTCGTTATTCATTGATCATGATTTGGCCCTCCCCTCTAAGCTTAAGCCAAGCCCCCTAAGCTTTAGCCACGCCCCCTATACTTTAGCCACGCCCCTTTCTCAAATGACCCGTTTGATGAGGTACCTTTGTGTGATCTCAGCTGAGAGTTCGTTATTCATTGATCATGATTTGGCCCTCCCTTCTAAGCTTAAGCCAAGCCCCCTAAGCTTTAGCCACGCCCCCTATACTTTAGCCACGCCCCCTTTCTCAAATGACCCGTTTGATGAGGTACCTTTGTGTGAGGTATCATTGATCTCAGCTGAGAGTTCGTTATTCATTGATCATGATTTGGCCCTCCCCTCTAAGCTTAAGCCACGCCCCCTAAGCTTTAGCCACGCCCCCTATACTTTAGCCACGCCCCCTTTCTCAAATAACCCGTTTGATGAGGTACCTTTGTGTGAGGTATCATTGATCTCAGCTGAGAGTTCGTTATTAATTGATCATGATTTGGCCCTCCCCTCTAAGCTTAAGCCACGCCCCCTAAAGTTAAGCCACGCCCCCTAAGCTTTAGCCACGCCCCCTATACTTTAGCCACGCCCCCTTTTTCAAATGACCCGTTTGATGAGGTACCTTTGTGTGAGGTATCATTGATCTCAGCTGAGAGTTCGTTATTCATTGATCATGATTTGGCCCTCCCCTCTAAGCTTAAGCCAAGCCCCCTAATCTTTAGCCACGCCCCCTATACTTTAGCCACGCCCCCTTTCTCAAATGACCCGTTTGATGAGGTACCTTTGTGTGATCTCAGCTGAGAGTTCGTTATTCATTGATCATGATTTGGCCCTCCCCTCTAAGCTTAAGCCACGCCCCCTAAGCTTTAGCCACGCCCCCTATACTTTAGCCACGCCCCCTTTCTCAAATGACCCGTTTGATGAGGTACCTTTGTGTGATCTCAGCTGAGAGTTCGTTATTCATTGATCATGATTTGGCCCTCCCCTCTAAGCTTAAGCCACGCCCCCTAAGCTTTAGCCACGGCCCCTATACTTTAGCCACCCCCCTTTCTGAAATGACCCGTTTGATGAGGTACCATTGTGTGATCTCAGCTGAGAGTTCGTTATTCATTGATCATGATTCGGCCCTCCCCTCTAAGCTTAAGCCACGCCCCCTAAGCTTTAGCCACGCCCCCTATACTTTAGCCACGCCCCCTTTCTCAAATGACCCGTTTGATGAGGTACCTTTGTGTGATCTCAGCTGAGAGTTCGTTATTCATTGATCATGATTTGGCCCTCCCCTCTAAGCTTTAGCCACGCCCCCTAAGCTTTAGCCACGCCCCCTATACTTTAGCCACGCCCCCTTTCTCAAATGACCCGTTTGATGAGGTACCTTTGTGTGATCTCAGCTGAGAGTTCGTTATTCATTGATCATGATTTGGCCCTCCCCTCTAAGCTTAAGCCACGCCCCCTAAGCTTTAGCCACGCCCCCTATACTTTAGCCACGCCCCCTTTCTCAAATGACCCGTTTGATGAGGTACCTTTGTGTGAGGTATCATTGATCTCAGCTGAGAGTTCGTTATTCATTGATCATGATTTGGCCCTCCCGTCTAAGCTTAAGCCACGCCCCCTAAGCTTTAGCCACGCCCCCTATACTTTAGCCACGCCCCCTTTCTCAAATAACCCGTTTGATGAGGTACCTTTGTGTGAGGTATCATTGATCTCAGCTGAGAGTTCGTTATTAATTGATCATGATTTGGCCCTCCCCTCTAAGCTTAAGCCACGCCCCCTAAGCTTAAGCCACGCCCCCTAAGCTTTAGCCACGCCCCCTAAGCTTTAGCCACGCCCCCTATACTTTAGCCACGCCCCCTTTCTCAAATGACCCGTTTGATGAGGTACCTTTGTGTGAGGTATCATTGATCTCAGCTGAGAGTTCGTTATTCATTGATCATGATTTGGCCCTCCCCTCTAAGCTTAAGCCACGCCCCCTAAGCTTTAGCCACGCCCCCTATACTTTAGCCACGCCCCCTTTCTCAAATGACCCGTTTGATGAGGTACCTTTGTGTGATCTCAGCTGAGAGTTCGTTATTCATTGATCATGATTTGGCCCTCCCCTCTAAGCTTAAGCCACGCCCCCTAAGCTTTAGCCACGGCCCCTATACTTTAGCCACCCCCCTTTCTGAAATGACCCGTTTTATGAGGTACCTTTGTGTGATCTCAGCTGAGAGTTCGTTATTCATTGATCATGATTTGGCCCTCCCCTCTAAGCTTAAGCCACGCCCCCTAAGCTTTAGCCACGCCCCCTATACTTTAGCCACGCCCCCTTTCTCAAATGACCCGTTTGATGAGGTACCTTTGTGTGAGGTATCATTGATCTCAGCTGAGAGTTCGTTATTCATTGATCATGATTTGGCCCTCCCCTCTAAGCTTAAGCCAAGCCCCCTAAGCTTTAGCCACGCCCCCTATACTTTAGCCACGCCTCCTTTCTCAAATGACCTGTTTGATGAGGTACCTTTGTGTGAGGTATCATTGATCTCAGCTGAGAGTTCGTTATTAATTGATCATGATTTGGCCCTCCCCTCTAAGCTTAAGCCACGCCCCCTAAGCTTAAGCCACGCCCCCTAAGCTTTAGCCACGCCCCATATACTTTAGCCACGCCCCCTTTCTCAAATGACCCGTTTGATGAGGTACCTTTGTGTGAGGTATCATTGATCTCAGCTGAGAGTTCGTTATTCATTGATCATGATTTGGCCCTCCCCTCTAAGCTTAAGCCACGCCCCCTAAGCTTTAGCCACGCCCCCTATACTTTAGCCACGCCCCCTTTCTCAAATGACCCGTTTGATGAGGTACCTTTGTGTGATCTCAGCTGAGAGTTCGTTATTCATTGATCATGATTTGGCCCTCCCCTCTAAGCTTAAGCCACGCCCCCTAAGCTTTAGCCACGCCCCCTATACTTTAGCCACGCCCCCTTTCTCAAATGACCCGTTTGATGAGGTACCTTTGTGTGAGGTATCATTGATCTCAGCTGAGAGTTCGTTATTCATTGATCATGATTTGGCCCTCCCCTCTAAGCTTAAGCCAAGCCCCCTAAGCTTTAGCCACGCCCCCTATACTTTAGCAACCCCCTTTCTGAAATGACCCGTTTGATGAGGTACCATTGTGTGATCTCAGCTGAGAGTTCATTATTCATTGATCATGATTTGGCCCTCCCCTCTAAGCTTAAGCCACGCCCCCTAAGCTTTAGCCACGCCCCCTATACTTTAGCCACGCCCCCTTTCTCAAATGACCCGTTTGATGAGGTACCTTTGTGTGAGGTATCATTGATCTCAGCTGAGAGTTCGTTATTCATTGATCATGATTTGGCCCTCCCCTCTAAGCTTAAGCCAAGCCCCCTAAGCTTTAGCCACGCCCCCTATACTTTAGCCACGCCCCCTTTCTCAAATGACCCGTTTGATGAGGTACCTTTGTGTGATCTCAGCTGAGAGTTCGTTATTAATTGATCATGATTTGGCCCTCCACTCTAAGCTTAAGCCACGCCCCCTAAGCTTTAGCCACGCCCCCTATACTTTAGCCACGCCCCCTTTCTCAAATGACCCGTTTGATGAGGTACCTTTGTGTGATCTCAGCTGAGAGTTCGTTATTCATTGATCATGATTTGGCCCTCCCCTCTAAGCTTAAGCCACGCCACCTAAGCTTTAGCCACGCCCCCTATACTTTAGCCACGCCCCCTTTCTCAAATGACCCATTTGATGAGGTACTTTTGTGTGAGGTATCATTGATCGCAGCTGAGAGTTCGTTATTCATTGATCATAATTTGGCCCTCCCCTCTAAGCTTAAGCCACGCCCCCTAAGCTTTAGCCACGGCCCCTATACTTTAGCCACCCCCCTTTCTGAAATGACCCGTTTGATGAGGTACCTTTGTGTGATCTCAGCTGAGAGTTCGTTATTCATTGATCATGATTTGGCCCTCCCCTCTAAGCTTAAGCCACGCCCCCTAAGCTTTAGCCACGCCCCTATACTTTAGCCACGCCCCCTTTCTCAAATGACCCCTTTTGATGAGGTACCTTTGTGTGATCTCAGCTGAGAGTTCGTTATTCATTGATCATGATTTGGCCCTCCCCTCTAAGCTTAAGCCACGCCCCCTAAGCTTTAGCCACGCCCCCTATACTTTAGCCACGCCCCCTTTCTCAAATGACCCGTTTGATGAGGTACCTTTGTGTGATCTCAGCTGAGAGTTCGTTATTCATTGATCATGATTTGGCCCTCCCCTCTAAGCTTAAGCCACGCCCCCTAAGCTTTAGCCACGCCCCCTATACTTTAGCCACGCCCCCTTTCTCAAATGACCCGTTTGATGAGGTACCTTTGTGTGAGGTATCATTGATCTCAGCTGAGAGTTCGTTATTCATTGATCATGATTTGGCCCTCCCCTCTAAGCTTAAGCCAAGCCCCCTAAGCTTTAGCCACGCCCCCTATTCTTTAGCCACGCCCCCTTTCTCAAATGACCCGTTTGATGAGGTACCTTTGTGTGATCTCAGCTGAGAGTTCGTTATTCATTGATCATGATTTGGCCCTCCCTTCTAAGCTTAAGCCACGCCCCCTAAGCTTTAGCCACGCCCCCTATACTTTAGCCACGCCCCCTTTCTCAAATGACCCGTTTGATGAGGTACCTTTGTGTGAGGTATCATTGATCTCAGCTGAGAGTTCGTTATTCATTGATAATGATTTGGCCCTCCCCTCTAAGCTTAAGCCAAGCCCCCTAAGCTTTAGCCACGCCCCCTATACTTTAGCCACGCCCCCTTTCTCAAATGACCCGTTTGAAGAGGTACCTTTGTGTGATCTCAACTGAGAGTTCGTTATTCATTGATCATGATTTGGCCCTCCCCTCTAAGCTTAAGCCACGCCCCCTAAGCTTCAGCCACGCCCCCTATACTTTAGCCACGCCCCCTTTCTCAAATGACCCGTTTGATGAGGTACCTTTGTGTGAGGTATCATTGATCTCAGCTGAGAGTTCGTTATTCATTGATCATGATTTGGCCCTCCCCTCTAAGCTTAAGCCACGCCCCCTAAGCTTTAGCCACGCCCCCTATACTTTAGCCACGCCCCCTTTCTCAAATGACCCGTTTGATGAGGTACCTTTGTGTGAGGTATCATTGATCTCAGCTGAGAGTTCGTTATTCATTGATCATGATTTGGCCCTCCCCTCTAAGCTTAAGCCACGCCCCCTAAGCTTTAGCCACGCCCCCTTTCTCAAATGACCCGTTTGATGAGGTACCTTTGTGTGAGGTATCATTGATCTCAGCTGAGAGTTCGTTATTCATTGATCATGATTTGGCACTCCCCTCTAAGCTTAAGCCACGCCACCTAAGCTTTAGCCACGCCCCCTATACTTTAGCCACGCCCCCTTTCTCAAATGACCCGTTTGATGAGGTACCTTTGTGTGAGGTATCATTGATCTCAGCTGAGAGTTCGTTATTCATTGATCATGATTTGGCCCTCCCCTCTAAGCTTAAGCCAAGCCCCCTAAGCTTTAGCCACGCCCCCTATACTTTAGCCACGCCCCCTTTCTCAAATGACCCGTTTGATGAGGTACCTTTGTGTGATATCAGCTAATAGTTCGTTATTCATTGATCATGATTTGGCCCTCCCCTCTAAGCTTAAGCCACGCCCCCTAAGCTTTAGCCACGCCCCCTATACTTTAGCTACGCCCCCTTTCTCGAATGACCCGTTTGATGAGGAACCTTTGTGTGAGGTATCATTGATCTCAGCTGAGAGTTCGTTATTCATTGATCATGATTTGGCCCTCCCCTCTAAGCTTAAGCCAAGCCCCCTAAGCTTTAGCCACGCCCCCTATACTTTAGCCACGCCCCCTTTCTCAAATGACCCGTTTGATGAGGTACCTTTGTGTGAGGTATCATTGATCTCAGCTGAGAGTTCGTTATTCATTGATCATGATTTGGCCCTCCCCTCTAAGCTTAAGCCAAGCCCCCTAAGCTTTAGCCACGCCCCCTATACTTTAGCCACGCCCCCTTTCTCAAATGACCCGTTTGAAGAGGTACCTTTGTGTGATCTCAACTGAGAGTTCGTTATTCATTGATCATGATTTGGCCCTCCCCTCTAAGCTTAAGCCACGTCCCCTAAGCTTTAGCCACGCCCTTATACTTTAGCCACGCCCACTTTCTCAAATGACCCGTTTGATGAGGTACCTTTGTGTGAGGTATCATTGATCTCAGCTGAGAGTTCGTTATTCATTGATCATGATTTGGCCCTCCCCTCTAAGCTTAAGCCACGCCCCCTAAGCTTTAGCCACGCCCCCTTTCTCAAATGACCCGTTTGATGAGGTACCTTTGTGTGAGGTATCATTGATCTCAGCTGAGAGTTCGTTATTCATTGATCATGATTTGGCCCTCCCCTCTAAGCTTAAGCCACGCCCCCTAAGCTTTAGCCACGCCCCCTATACTTTAGCCACGCCCCCTTTCTCAAATGACCCGTTTGATGAGGTACCTTTGTGTGAGGTATCATTGATCTCAGCTGAGAGTTCGTTATTCATTGATCATGATTTGGCCCTCCCCTCTAAGCTTAAGCCACGCCCCCTAAGCTTTAGCCACGCCCCCTATACTTCAGCCACGACCCCTTTCTCAAATGACCCGTTTGATGAGGTACCTTTGTGTGATCTCAGCTGAGAGTTCGTTATTCATTGATCATGATTTGGCCCTCCCCTCTAAGCTTAAGCCACACCCCCTAAGCTTTAGCCACGCCCCCTATACTTTAGCCACGACCCCTTTCTCAAATGACCCGTTTGATGAGGTACCTTTGTGTGATCTCAGCTGAGAGTTCGTTATTCATTGATCATGATTTGGCCCTCCCCTCTAAGCTTAAGCCACGCCCCCTAAGCTTTAGCCACGCCCCCTATACTTTAGCCACGCCCCCTTTCTCAAATGACCCGTTTGATGAGGTACCTTTGTGTGAGGTATCATTGATCTCAGCTGAGAGTTCGTTATTCATTGATCATGATTTGGCCCTCCCCTCTAAGCTTAAGCCAAGCCCCCTAAGCTTTAGCCACGCCCCCTATACTTTAGCCACCCCCCTTTCTGAAATGACCCGTTTGATGAGGTACCATTGTGTGATCTCAGCTGAGAGTTCGTTATTCATTGATCATGATTTGGCCCTCCCCTCTAAGCTTAAGCCACGCCCCCTAAGCTTTAGCCACGCCCCCTATACTTTAGCCACGCCCCCTTTCTCAAATGACCCGTTTGATGAGGTACCTTTGTGTGAGGTATCATTGATCTCAGCTGAGAGTTCGTTATTCATTGATCATGATTTGGCCCTCCCCTCTAAGCTTAAGCCAAGCCCCCTAAGCTTTAGCCACGCCCCCTATACTTTAGCCACGCCCCCTTTCTCAAATGACCCGTTTGATGAGGTACCTTTGTGTGATCTCAGCTGAGAGTTCGTTATTAATTGATCATGATTTGGCCCTCCACTCTAAGCTTAAGCCACGCCCCCTAAGCTTTAGCCACGCCCCCTATACTTTAGCCACGCCCCCTTTCTCAAATGACCCGTTTGATGAGGTACCTTTGTGTGATCTCAGCTGAGAGTTCGTTATTCATTGATCATGATTTGGCCCTCCCCTCTAAGCTTAAGCCACGCCCCCTAAGCTTTAGCCACGCCCCCTATACTTTAGCCACGCCCCCTTTCTCAAATGACCCGTTTGATGAGGTACGTTTGTGTGATCTCAGCTGAGAGTTCGTTATTCATTGATCATGATTTGGCCCTCCCCTCTAAGCTTAAGCCACGCCCCCTAAGCTTTAGCCACGCCCCCTATACTTTAGCCACGCCCCCTTTCTCAAATGACCCGTTTGATGAGGTACTTTTGTGTGAGGTATCATTGATCGCAGCTGAAAGTTCGTTATTCATTGATCATAATTTGGCCCTCCCCTCTAAGCTTAAGCCACGCCCCCTAAGCTTTAGCCATGGCCCCTATACTTTAGCCACCCCCCTTTCTGAAATGACCCGTTTGATGAGGTACCTTTGTGTGATCTCAGCTGAGAGTTCGTTATTCATTGATCATGATTTGGCCCTCCCCTCTAAGCTTAAGCCACGCCCCTAAGCTTTAGCCACGCCCCTATACTTTAGCCACGCCCCCTTTCTCAAATGACCCCTTTTGATGAGGTACCTTTGTGTGATCTCAGCTGAGAGTTCGTTATTCATTGATCATGATTTGGCCCTCCCCTCTAAGCTTAAGCCACGCCCCCTAAGCTTTAGCCACGCCCCCTATACTTTAGCCACGCCCCCTTTCTCAAATGACCCGTTTGATGAGGTACTTTTGTGTGAGGTATCATTGATCGCAGCTGAAAGTTCGTTATTCATTGATCATAATTTGGCCCTCCCCTCTAAGCTTAAGCCACGCCCCCTAAGCTTTAGCCATGGCCCCTATACTTTAGCCACCCCCCTTTCTGAAATGACCCGTTTGATGAGGTACCTTTGTGTGATCTCAGCTGAGAGTTCGTTATTCATTGATCATGATTTGGCCCTCCCCTCTAAGCTTAAGCCACGCCCCTAAGCTTTAGCCACGCCCCTATACTTTAGCCACGCCCCCTTTCTCAAATGACCCCTTTTGATGAGGTACCTTTGTGTGATCTCAGCTGAGAGTTCGTTATTCATTGATCATGATTTGGCCCTCCCCTCTAAGCTATAGCCACGCCCCCTAAGCTTTAGCCACGCCCCCTATACTTTAGCCACGCCCCCTTTCTCAAATGACCCGTTTGATGAGGTACCTTTGTGTGATCTCAGCTGAGAGTTCGTTATTCATTGATCATGATTTGGCCCTCCCCTCTAAGCTTAAGCCACGCCCCCTAAGCTTTAGCCACGCCCCCTATACTTTAGCCACGCCCCCTTTCTCAAATGACCCGTTTGATGAGGTACCTTTGTGTGAGGTATCATTGATCTCAGCTGAGAGTTCGTTATTCATTGATCATGATTTGGCCCTCCCCTCTAAGCTTAAGCCAAGTCCCCTAAGCTTTAGCCACGCCCCCTATACTTTAGCCACGCCCTCTTTCTCAAATGACCCGTTTGATGAGGTACCTTTGTGTGATCTCAGCTGAGAGTTCGTTATTCATTGATCATGATTTGGCCCTCCCTTCTAAGCTTAAGCCACGCCCCCTAAGCTTTAGCCACGCCCCCTATACTTTAGCCACGCCCCCTTTCTCAAATGACCCGTTTGATGAGGTACCTTTGTGTGAGGTATCATTGATCTCAGCTGAGAGTTCGTTATTCATTGATCATAATTTGGCCCTCCCCTCTAAGCTTAAGCCACGCCCCCTAAGCTTTAGCCACGCCCCCTATACTTCAGCCACGACCCCTTTCTCAAATGACCCGTTTGATGAGGTACCTTTGTGTGATCTCAGCTGAGAGTTCGTTATTCATTGATCATGATTTGGCCCTCCCCTCTAAGCTTAAGCCACACCCCCTAAGCTTTAGCCACGCCCCCTATACTTTAGCCACGCCCCCTTTCTCAAATGACCCCTTTGATGAGGTACCTTTGTGTGATCTCAGCTGAGAGTTCGTTATTCATTGATCATGATTTGGCCCTCCCCTCTAAGCTTAAGCCACGCCCCCTAAGCTTTAGCCACGCCCCCTATACTTTAGCCACGCCCCCTTTCTCAAATGACCCGTTTGATGAGGTACCTTTGTGTGAGGTATCATTGATCTCAGCTGAGAGTTCGTTATTCATTGATCATGATTTGGCCCTCCCCTCTAAGCTTAAGCCAAGCCCCCTAAGCTTTAGCCACGCCCCCTATACTTTAGCCACCCCCCTTTCTGAAATGACCCGTTTGATGAGGTACCATTGTGTGATCTCAGCTGATAGTTCGTTATTCATTGATCATGATTTGGCCCTCCCCTCTAAGCTTAAGCCACGCCCCCTAAGCTTTAGCCACGCCCCCTATACTTTAGCCACGCCCCCTTTCTCAAATGACCCGTTTGATGAGGTACCTTTGTGTGAGGTATCATTGATCTCAGCTGAGAGTTCGTTATTCATTGATCATGATTTGGCCCTCCCCTCTAAGCTTAAGCCAAGCCCCCTAAGCTTTAGCCACGCCCCCTATACTTTAGCCACGCCCCCTTTCTCAAATGACCCGTTTGATGAGGTACCTTTGTGTGATCTCAGCTGAGAGTTCGTTATTAATTGATCATGATTTGGCCCTCCACTCTAAGCTTAAGCCACGCCCCCTAAGCTTTAGCCACGCCCCCTATACTTTAGCCACGCCCCCTTTCTCAAATGACCCGTTTGATGAGGTACCTTTGTGTGATCTCAGCTGAGAGTTCGTTATTCATTGATCATGATTTGGCCCTCCCCTCTCAGCTTAAGCCACGCCCCCTAAGCTTTAGCCACGCCCCCTATACTTTAGCCACGCCCCCTTTCTCAAATGACCCGTTTGATGAGGTACTTTTGTGTGAGGTATCATTGATCGCAGCTGAGAGTTCGTTATTCATTGATCATAATTTGGCCCTCCCCTCTAAGCTTAAGCCACGCCCCCTAAGCTTTAGCCACGGCCCCTATACTTTAGCCACCCCCCTTTCTGAAATGACCGGTTTGATGAGGTACCTTTGTGTGATCTCAGCTGAGAGTTCGTTATTCATTGATCATGATTTGGCCCTCCCCTCTAAGCTTAAGCCACGCCCCCTAAGCTTTAGCCACGCCCCTATACTTTAGCCACGCCCCCTTTCTCAAATGACCCCTTTTGATGAGGTACCTTTGTGTGATCTCAGCTGAGAGTTCGTTATTCATTGATCATGATTTGGCCCTCCCCTCTAAGCTTAAGCCACGCCCCCTAAGCTTTAGCCACGCCCCCTATACTTTAGCCACGCCCCCTTTCTCAAATGACCCGTTTGATGAGGTACCTTTGTGTGATCTCAGCTGAGAGTTCGTTATTCATTGATCATGATTTGGCCCTCCCCTCTAAGCTTAAGCCACACCCCCTAAGCTTTAGCCACGCCCCCTATACTTTAGCCACGCCCCCTTTCTCAAATGACCCGTTTGATGAGGTACCTTTGTGTGAGGTATCATTGATCTCAGCTGAGAGTTCGTTATTCATTGATCATGATTTGGCCCTCCCCTCTAAGCTTAAGCCACGCCCCCTAAGCTTTAGCCACGCCCCCTATACTTTAGCCACGCCCCCTTTCTCAAATGACCCGTTTGATGAGGTACCTTTGTGTGAGGTATCATTGATCTCAGCTGAGAGTTCGTTATTCATTGATCATGATTTGGCCCTCCCCTCTAAGCTTAAGCCAAGCCCCCTAAGCTTTAGCCACGCCCCCTATACTTTAGCCACGCCCCCTTTCTCAAATGACCCGTTTGAAGAGGTACCTTTGTGTGATCTCAACTGAGAGTTCGTTATTCATTGATCATGATTTGGCCCTCCCCTCTAAGCTTAAGCCACGCCCCCTAAGCTTTAGCCACGCCCCCTATACTTTAGCCACGCCCCCTTTCTCAAATGACCCGTTTGATGAGGTACCTTTGTGTGAGGTATCATTGATCTCAGCTGAGAGTTCGTTATTCATTGATCATGATTTGGCCCTCCCCTCTAAGCTTAAGCCACGCCCCCTAAGCTTTAGCCACGCCCCCTATACTTTAGCCACGCCCCCTTTCTCAAATGACCCGTTTGATGAGGTACCTTTGTGTGAGGTATCATTGATCTCAGCTGAGAGTTCGTTATTCATTGATCATGATTTGGCCCTCCCCTCTAAGCTTAAGCCACGCCCCCTAAGCTTTAGCCACGCCCCCTTTCTCAAATGACCCGTTTGATGAGGTACCTTTG
Source organism: Zingel zingel (assembly GCA_023566125.1). NCBI lineage: Eukaryota > Metazoa > Chordata > Actinopteri > Perciformes > Percidae > Zingel > Zingel zingel. The sequence continues at coordinate 35,329,213 of CM042318.1, read as the reverse complement.
TGTGAGGTATCATTGATCTCAGCTGAGAGTTCGTTATTCATTGATCATGATTTGGCACTCCCCTCTAAGCTTAAGCCACGCCCCCTAAGCTTTAGCCACGCCCCCTATACTTTAGCCACGCCCCCTTTCTCAAATGACCCGTTTGATGAGGTACCTTTGTGTGAGGTATCATTGATCTCAGCTGAGAGTTCGTTATTCATTGATCATGATTTGGCCCTCCCCTCTAAGCTTAAGCCAAGCCCCCTAAGCTTTAGCCACGCCCCCTATACTTTAGCCACGCCCCCTTTCTCAAATGACCCGTTTGATGAGGTACCTTTGTGTGATCTCAGCTAATAGTTCGTTATTCATTGATCATGATTTGGCCCTCCCCTCTAAGCTTAAGCCACGCCCCCTAAGCTTTAGCCACGCCCCCTATACTTTAGCTACGCCCCCTTTCTCAAATGACCCGTTTGATGAGGTACCTTTGTGTGAGGTATCATTGATCTCAGCTGAGAGTTCGTTATTCATTGATCATGATTTGGCCCTCCCCTCTAAGCTTAAGCCAAGCCCCCTAAGCTTTAGCCACGCCCCCTATACTTTAGCCACGCCCCCTTTCTCAAATGACCTGTTTGATGAGGTACCTTTGTGTGATCTCAGCTGAGAGTTCGTTATTCATTGATCATGATTTGGCCCTCCCTTCTAAGCTTAAGCCACGCCCCCTAAGCTTTAGCCACACCCCCTATACTTTAGCCACGCCCCCTTTCTCAAATGACCCGTTTGATGAGGTACCTTTGTGTGAGGTATCATTGATCTCAGCTGAGAGTTCGTTATTCATTGATCATGATTTGGCCCTCCCCTCTAAGCTTAAGCCAAGCCCCCTAAGCTTTAGCCACGCCCCCTATACTTTAGCCACGCCCCCTTTCTCAAATGACCCGTTTGAAGAGGTACCTTTGTGTGATCTCAACTGAGAGTTCGTTATTCATTGATCATGATTTGGCCCTCCCCTCTAAGCTTAAGCCACGCCCCCTAAGCTTTAGCCACGCCCCCTATACGTTAGCCACGCCCCCTTTCTCAAATGACCCGATTGATGAGGTACCTTTGTGTGAGGTATCATTGATCTCAGCTGAGAGTTCGTTATTCATTGATCATGATTTGGCCCTCCCCTCTATGCTTAAGCCACGCCCCCTAAGCTTTAGCCACGCCCCCTATACTTTAGCCACGCCCCCTTTCTCAAATGACCCGTTTGATGAGGTACCTTTGTGTGAGTTATCATTGATCTCAGCTGAGAGTTCGTTATTCATTGATCATGATTTGGCCCTCCCCTCTAAGCTTAAGCCACGTCCCCTAAGCTTTAGCCACGCCCTTATACTTTAGCCACGCCCCCTTTCTCAAATGACCCGTTTGATGAGGTACCTTTGTGTGAGGTATCATTGATCTCAGCTGAGAGTTCGTTATTAAATTGATCATGATTTGGCCCTCCCCTCTAAGCTTAAGCCACGCCCCCTAAGCTTTAGCCACGCCCCCTTTCTCAAATGACCCGTTTGATGAGGTACCTTTGTGTGAGGTATCATTGATCTCAGCTGAGAGTTCGTTATTCATTGATCATGATTTGGCCCTCCCCTCTAAGCTTAAGCCACGCCCCCTAAGCTTTAGCCACGCCCCCTATACTTTAGCCACGCCCCCTTTCTCAAATGACCCGTTTGATGAGGTACCTTTGTGTGAGGTATCATTGATCTCAGCTGAGAGTTCGTTATTCATTGATCATGATTTGGCCCTCCCCTCTAAGCTTAAGCCACGCCCCCTAAGCTTTAGCCACGCCCCCTATACTTCAGCCACGCCCCCTTTCTCAAATGACCCGTTTGATGAGGTACCTTTGTGTGATCTCAGCTGAGAGTTCGTTATTCATTGATCATGATTTGGCCCTCCCCTCTAAGCTTAAGCCACACCCCCTAAGCATTAGCCACGCCCCCTATACTTTAGCCACGCCCCCTTTCTCAAATGACCCGTTTGATGAGGTACCTTTGTGTGATCTCAGCTGAGAGTTCGTTATTCATTGATCATGATTTGGCCCTCCCCTCTAAGCTTAAGCCACGCCCCCTAAGCTTTAGCCACGCCCCCTATACTTTAGCCACGCCCCCTTTCTGAAATGACCCGTTTGATGAGGTACCTTTGTGTGATCTCAGCTGAGAGTTCGTTATTCATTGATCATGATTTGGCCCTCCCCTCTAAGCTTAAGCCACGTCCCCTAAGCTTTAGCCACGCCCCCTATACTTTAGCCACGCCCCCTTTCTAAAATGACCCGTTTGATGAGGTACCTTTGTGTGATCTCAGCTGAGAGTTCGTTATTCATTGATCATGATTTGGCCCTCCCCTCTAAGCTTAAGCCACGCCCCCTAAGCTTTAGCCACGCCCCTATACTTTAGCCACGCCCCCTTTCTCAAATGACCCGTTTGATGAGGTACCTTTGTGTGATCTCAGCTGAGAGTTCGTTATTCATTGATCATGATTTGGCCCTCCCCTCTAAGCTTAAGCAACACCTCCTAAGCTTTAGCCACGCCCCCTATACTTTAGCCACACCCCCTTTCTCAAATGACCGGTTTGATGAGGTACCTTTGTGTGATCTCAGCTGAGATTTCGTTATTCATTGATCATGATTTGGCCCTCCCCTCTAAGCTTAAGCCACGCCCCCTAAGATTTAGCCACGCCCCCTATACTTTAGCCACGCCCCCTTTCTCAAATGACCCGTTTGATGAGGTACCTTTGTGTGATCTCAGCTGAGAGTTCGTTATTCATTGATCATGATTTGGCCCTCCCCTCTAAGCTTAATTCACGCCCCCTAAGCTTTAGCCACGCCCCCTATACTTTAGCCACGCCCCCTTTCTCAAATGACCCGTTTGATGAGGTACCTTTGTGTGATCTCAGCTGAGAGTTCGTTATTCATTGATCATGATTTGGCCCTCCCCTCTAAGCTTAAGCCACGCCCCCTAAGCTTTAGCCACGCCCCCTATACTTTAGCCACGCCCCCTTTCTCAAATGACCTGTTTGATGAGGTACCTTTGTGTGATCTCAGCTGAGAGTTCGTTATTCATTGATCATGATTTGGCCCTCCCCTCTAAGCTTAAGCAACACCCCCTAAGCTTTAGCCACGCCCCCTATACTTTAGCCACACCCCCTTTCTCAAATGACCCGTTTGATGAGGTACCTTTGTGTGATCTCAGCTGAGATTTCGTTATTCATTGATCATGATTTGGCCCTCCCCTCTAAGCTTAAGCCACGCCCCCTAAGATTTAGCCACGCCCACTATACTTTAGCCACGCCCCCTTTCTCAAATGACCCGTTTGATGAGGTACCTTTGTGTGATCTCAGCTGAGAGTTCGTTATTCATTGATCATGATTTGGCCCTCCCCTCTAAGCTTAATTCACGCCCCCTAAGCTTTAGCCACGCCCCCTATACTTTAGCCACGCCCCCTTTCTCAAATGACCCGTTTGATGAGGTACCTTTGTGTGATCTCAGCTGAGAGTTTGTTATTCATTGATCATGATTTGGCCCTCCCCTCTAAGCTTAAGCCACGCCCCCTAAGCTTTAGCCACGCCCCCTATACTTTAGCCACGCCCACTTTCTCAAATGACCCGTTTGATGAGGTACCTTTGTGTGATCTCAGCTGAGAGTTCGTTATTCATTGATCATGATTTGGCCCTCCCCTCTAAGCTTAAGCCACGCCCCCTAAGCTTTAGCCACGCCCCCTATACTTTAGCCACGCCCCCTTTCTCAAATGACCCGTTTGATGAGGTACTTTTGTGTGAGGTATCATTGATCTCAGCTGAGAGTTCGTTATTCATTGATCATGATTTGACCCTCCCCTCTAAGCTTAAGCCACGCCCCCTAAGCTTTAGCCACGCCCCCTATACTTTAGCCACGCCCCCTTTCTGAAATGACCCGTTTGATGAGGTACCTTTGTGTGATCTCAGCTGAGAGTTCGTTATTCATTGATCATGATTTGGCCCTCCCCTCTAAGCTTAAGCAACACCTCCTAAGCTTTAGCCACGCCCCCTATACTTTAGCCACACCCCCTTTCTCAAATGACCGGTTTGATGAGGTACCTTTGTGTGATCTCAGCTGAGATTTCGTTATTCATTGATCATGATTTGGCCCTCCCCTCTAAGCTTAAGCCACGCCCCCTAAGATTTAGCCACGCCCCCTATACTTTAGCCACGCCCCCTTTCTCAAATGACCCGTTTGATGAGGTACCTTTGTGTGATCTCAGCTGAGAGTTCGTTATTCATTGATCATGATTTGGCCCTCCCCTCTAAGCTTAATTCACGCCCCCTAAGCTTTAGCCACGCCCCCTATACTGTAGCCACGCCCCCTTTCTCAAATGACCCGTTTGATGAGGTACCTTTGTGTGATCTCAGCTGAGAGTTCGTTATTCATTGATCATGATTTGGCCCTCCCCTCTAAGCTTAAGCCACGCCCCCTAAGCTTTAGCCACGCCCCCTATACTTTAGCCACGCCCCCTTTCTCAAATGACCTGTTTGATGAGGTACCTTTGTGTGATCTCAGCTGAGAGTTCGTTATTCATTGATCATGATTTGGCCCTCCCCTCTAAGCTTAAGCAACACCCCCTAAGCTTTAGCCACGCCCCCTATACTTTAGCCACACCCCCTTTCTCAAATGACCCGTTTGATGAGGTACCTTTGTGTGATCTCAGCTGAGATTTCGTTATTCATTGATCATGATTTGGCCCTCCCCTCTAAGCTTAAGCCACGCCCCCTAAGATTTAGCCACGCCCACTATACTTTAGCCACGCCCCCTTTCTCAAATGACCCGTTTGATGAGGTACCTTTGTGTGATCTCAGCTGAGAGTTCGTTATTCATTGATCATGATTTGGCCCTCCCCTCTAAGCTTAATTCACGCCCCCTAAGCTTTAGCCACGCCCCCTATACTTTAGCCACGCCCCCTTTCTCAAATGACCCGTTTGATGAGGTACCTTTGTGTGATCTCAGCTGAGAGTTTGTTATTCATTGATCATGATTTGGCCCTCCCCTCTAAGCTTAAGCCACGCCCCCTAAGCTTTAGCCACGCCCCCTATACTTTAGCCACGCCCACTTTCTCAAATGACCCGTTTGATGAGGTACCTTTGTGTGATCTCAGCTGAGAGTTCGTTATTCATTGATCATGATTTGGCCCTCCCCTCTAAGCTTAAGCCACGCCCCCTAAGCTTTAGCCACGCCCCCTATACTTTAGCCACGCCCCCTTTCTCAAATGACCCGTTTGATGAGGTACTTTTGTGTGAGGTATCATTGATCTCAGCTGAGAGTTCGTTATTCATTGATCATGATTTGACCCTCCCCTCTAAGCTTAAGCCACGCCCCCTAAGCTTTAGCCACGGCCCCTATACTTTAGCCACGCCCCCTTTCTCAAATGACCCGTTTGATGAGGTACCTTTGTGTGATATCAGCTGAGAGTTCGTTATTCATTGATCATGATTTGGCCCTCCCCTCTAAGCTTAAGCCACGCCCCCTAAGCTTTAGCCACGCCCCCTATACTTTAGCCACGCCCCCTTTCTCAAATGACCCGTTTGATGAGGTACCTTTGTGTGATCTCAGCTGAGAGTTTGTTATTCATTGATCATGATTTGGCCCTCCCCTCTAAGCTTAAGCCACGCCCCCTAAGCTTTAGCCACGCCCCCTATACTTTAGCCACGCCCACTTTCTCAAATGACCCGTTTGATGAGGTACCTTTGTGTGATCTCAGCTGAGAGTTCGTTATTCATTGATCATGATTTGGCCCTCCCCTCTAAGCTTAAGCCACGCCCCCTAAGCTTTAGCCACGCCCCCTATACTTTAGCCACGCCCCCTTTCTCAAATGACCCGTTTGATGAGGTACTTTTGTGTGATGTATCATTGATCTCAGCTGAGAGTTCGTTATTCATTGATCATGATTTGACCCTCCCCTCTAAGCTTAAGCCACGCCCCCTAAGCTTTAGCCACGGCCCCTATACTTTAGCCACGCCCCCTTTCTCAAAAGACCCGTTTGATGATTTACCTTTGTGTGATATCAGCTGAGAGTTCGTTATTCATTGATCATGATTTGGCCCTCCCCTCTAAGCTTAAGCCACGCCCCCTAAGCTTTAGCCACGCCCCCTATACTTTAGCCACGCCCCCTTTCTCAAATGACCCGTTTGATGAGGTACCTTTGTGTGATCTCAGCTGAGAGTTCGTTATTCATTGATCATGATTTGGCCCTCCCCTCTAAGCTTAAGCCACGCCCCCTAAGCTTTAGCCACGCCCCCTATACTTTAGCCACGCCCCCTTTCTCAAATGACCCGTTTGATGAGGTACCTTTGTGTGAGGTATCATTGATCTCAGCTGAGAGTTCGTTATTCATTGATCATGATTTGGCCCTCCCCTCTAAGCTTAAGCCAAGCCCCCTAAGCTTTAGCCACGCCCCCTATACTTTAGCCACCCCCCTTTCTGAAATGACCCGTTTGATGAGGTACCATTGTGTGATCTCAGCTGAGAGTTCGTTATTCATTGATCATGATTTGGCCCTCCCCTCTAAGCTTAAGCCACGCCCCCAAAGCTTTAGCCACGCCCCCTAAACTTTAGCCACGCCCCCTTTCTCAAATGACCCGTTTGATGAGGTACCTTTGTGTGAGGTATCATTGATCTCAGCTGAGAGTTCGTTATTCATTGATCATGATTTGGCCCTCCCCTCTAAGCTTAAGCCAAGCCCCCTAAGCTTTAGCCACGCCCCCTATACTTTAGCCACGCCCCCTTTCTCAAATGACCCGTTTGATGAGGTACCTTTGTGTGATCTCAGCTGAGAGTTCGTTATTAATTGATCATGATTTGGCCCTCCACTCTAAGCTTAAGCCACGCCCCCTAAGCTTTAGCCACGCCCCCTATACTTTAGCCACGCCCCCTTTCTCAAATGACCTGTTTGATGAGGTACCTTTGTGTGATCTCAGCTGAGAGTTCGTTATTCATTGATCATGATTTGGCCCTCCCCTCTAAGCTTAAGCCACGCCCCCTAAGCTTTAGCCACGCCCCCTATACTTTAGCCACGCCCCCTTTCTCAAATGACCCGTTTGATGAGGTACTTTTGTGTGAGGTATCATTGATCGCAGCTGAGAGTTCGTTATTCATTGATCATAATTTGGCCCTCCCCTCTAAGCTTAAGCCACGCCCCCTAAGCTTTAGCCACGGCCCCTATACTTTAGCCACCCCCCTTTCTGAAATGACCCGTTTGATGAGGTACCTTTGTGTGATCTCAGCTGAGAGTTCGTTATTCATTGATCATGATTTGGCCCTCCCCTCTAAGCTTAAGCCACGCCCCCTAAGCTTTAGCCACGCCCCTATACTTTAGCCACGCCCCCTTTCTCAAATGACCCCTTTTGATGAGGTACCTTTGTGTGATCTCAGCTGAGAGTTCGTTATTCATTGATCATGATTTGGCCCTCCCCTCTAAGCTTAAGCCACGCCCCCTAAGCTTTAGCCACGCCCCCTATACTTTAGCCACGCCCCCTTTCTCAAATGACCCGTTTGATGAGGTACCTTTGTGTGATCTCAGCTGAGAGTTCGTTATTCATTGATCATGATTTGGCCCTCCCCTCTAAGCTTAAGCCACGCCCCCTAAGCTTTAGCCACGCCCCCTATACTTTAGCCACGCCCCCTTTCTCAAATGACCCGTTTGATGAGGTACCTTTGTGTGAGGTATCATTGATCTCAGCTGAGAGTTCGTTATTCATTGATCATGATTTGGCCCTCCCCTCTAAGCTTAAGCCAAGCCCCCTAAGCTTTAGCCACGCCCCCTATACTTTAGCCATGCCCCCTTTCTCAAATGACCCGTTTGATGAGGTACCTTTGTGTGATCTCAGCTGAGAGTTCGTTATTCATTGATCATGATTTGGCCCTCCCTTCTAAGCTTAAGCCACGCCCTCTAAGCTTTAGCCACGCCCCCTATACTTTAGCCACGCCCCCTTTCTCAAATGACCCGTTTGATGAGGTACCTTTGTGTGAGGTATCATTGATCTCAGCTGAGAGTTCGTTATTCATTGATCATGATTTGGCCCTCCCCTCTAAGCTTAAGCCACGCCCCCTAAGCTTTAGCCACGCCCCCTATACTTTAGCCACGCCCCCTTTCTCAAATGACCCGTTTGATGAGGTACCTTTGTGTGAGGTATCATTGATCTCAGCTGAGAGTTCGTTATTCATTGATCATGATTTGGCCCTCCCCTCTAAGCTTAAGCCAAGCCCCCTAAGCTTTAGCCACGCCCCCTATACTTTAGCCACCCCCCTTTCTGAAATGACCCGTTTGATGAGGTACCATTGTGTGATCTCAGCTGAGAGTTCGTTATTCATTGATCATGATTTGGCCCTCCCCTCTAAGCTTAAGCCACGCCCCCTAAGCTTTAGCCACGCCCCCTATACTTTAGCCACGCCCCCTTTCTCAAATGACCCGTTTGATGAGGTACCTTTGTGTGAGGTATCATTGATCTCAGCTGAGAGTTCGTTATTCATTGATCATGATTTGGCCCTCCCCTCTAAGCTTAAGCCAAGCCCCCTAAGCTTTAGCCACGCCCCCTATACTTTAGCCACGCCCCCTTTCTCAAATGACCCGTTTGATGAGGTACCTTTGTGTGATCTCAGCTGAGAGTTCGTTATTAATTGATCATGATTTGGCCCTCCACTCTAAGCTTAAGCCACGCCCCCTAAGCTTTAGCCACGCCCCCTATACTTTAGCCACGCCCCCTTTCTCAAATGACCTGTTTGATGAGGTACCTTTGTGTGATCTCAGCTGAGAGTTCGTTATTCATTGATCATGATTTGGCCCTCCCCTCTAAGCTTAAGCCACGCCCCCTAAGCTTTAGCCATGCCCCCTATACTTTAGCCACGCCCCCTTTCTCAAATGACCCGTTTGATGAGGTACTTTTGTGTGAGGTATCATTGATCGCAGCTGAGAGTTCGTTATTCATTGATCATAATTTGGCCCTCCCCTCTAAGCTTAAGCCACGCCCCCTAAGCTTTAGCCACGGCCCCTATACTTTAGCCACCCCCCTTTCTGAAATGACCCGTTTGATGAGGTACCTTTGTGTGATCTCAGCTGAGAGTTCGTTATTCATTGATCATGATTTGGCCCTCCCCTCTAAGCTTAAGCCACGCCCCCTAAGCTTTAGCCACGCCCCTATACTTTAGCCACGCCCCCTTTCTCAAATGACCCCTTTTGATGAGGTACCTTTGTGTGATCTCAGCTGAGAGTTCGTTATTCATTGATCATGATTTGGCCCTCCCCTCTAAGCTTAAGCCACGCCCCCTAAGCTTTAGCCACGCCCCCTATACTTTAGCCACGCCCCCTTTCTCAAATGACCCGTTTGATGAGGTACCTTTGTGTGATCTCAGCTGAGAGTTCGTTATTCATTGATCATGATTTGGCCCTCCCCTCTAAGCTTAAGCCACGCCCCCTAAGCTTTAGCCACGCCCCCTATACTTTAGCCACGCCCCCTTTCTCAAATGACCCGTTTGATGAGGTACCTTTGTGTGAGGTATCATTGATCTCAGCTGAGAGTTCGTTATTCATTGATCATGATTTGGCCCTCCCCTCTAAGCTTAAGCCAAGCCCCCTAAGCTTTAGCCACGCCCCCTATACTTTAGCCACGCCCCCTTTCTCAAATGACCCGTTTGATGAGGTACCTTTGTGTGATCTCAGCTGAGAGTTCGTTATTCATTGATCATGATTTGGCCCTCCCCTCTAAGCTTAAGCCACGCCCCCTAAGCTTTAGCCACGCCCCCTATACTTTAGCCACGCCCCCTTTCTCAAATGACCCGTTTGATGAGGTACCTTTGTGTGAGGTATCATTGATCTCAGCTGAGAGTTCGTTATTCATTGATCATGATTTGGCCCTCCCCTCTAAGCTTAAGTCAAGCCCCCTAAGCTTTAGCCACGCCCCCTATACTTTAGCCACGCCCCCTTTCTCAAATGACCCGTTTGATGAGGTACCTTTGTGTGATCTCAGCTGAGAGTTCGTTATTCATTGATCATGATTTGGCCCTCCCTTCTAAGCTTAAGCCACGCCCTCTAAGCTTTAGCCACGCCCCCTATACTTTAGCCACGCCCCCTTTCTCAAATGACCCGTTTGATGAGGTACCTTTGTGTGAGGTATCATTGATCTCAGCTGAGAGTTCGTTATTCATTGATCATGATTTGGCCCTCCCCTCTAAGCTTAAGCCAAGCCCCCTAAGCTTTAGCCACGCCCCCTATACTTTAGCCACGCCCCCTTTCTCAAATGACCCGTTTGAAGAGGTACCTTTGTGTGATCTCAACTGAGAGTTCGTTATTCATTGATCATGATTTGGCCCTCCCCTCTAAGCTTAAGCCACGCCCCCTAAGCTTTAGCCACGCCCCCTATACTTTAGCCACGCCCCCTTTCTCAAATGACCCGTTTGATGAGGTACCTTTGTGTGAGGTATCATTGATCTCAGCTGAGAGTTCGTTATTCATTGATCATGATTTGGCCCTCCCCTCTAAGCTTAAGCCACGCCCCCTAAGCTTTAGCCACGCCCCCTATACTTTAGCCACGCCCCCTTTCTCAAATGACCCGTTTGATGAGGTACCTTTGTGTGAGGTATCATTGATCTCAGCTGAGAGTTCGTTATTCATTGATCATGATTTGGCCCTCCCCTCTAAGCTTAAGCCACGCCCCCTAAGCTTTAGCCATGCCCCCTTTCTCAAATGACCCGTTTGATGAGGTACCTTTGTGTGAGGTATCATTGATCTCAGCTGAGAGTTCGTTATTCATTGATCATGATTTGGCACTCCCCTCTAAGCTTAAGCCACGCCCCCTAAGCTTTAGCCACGCCCCCTATACTTTAGCCACGCCCCCTTTCTCAAATGACCCGTTTGATGAGGTACCTTTGTGTGAGGTATCATTGATCTCAGCTGAGAGTTCGTTATTCATTGATCATGATTTGGCCCTCCCCTCTAAGCTTAAGCCAAGCCCCCTAAGCTTTAGCCACGCCCCCTATACTTTAGCCACGCCCCCTTTCTCAAATGACCTGTTTGATGAGGTACCTTTGTGTGATCTCAGCTGAGAGTTCGTTATTCATTGATCATGATTTGGCCCTCCCTTCTAAGCTTAAGCCACGCCCCCTAAGCTTTAGCCACGCCCCCTATACTTTAGCCACGCCCCCTTTCTCAAATGACCCGTTTGATGAGGTACCTTTGTGTGAGGTATCATTGATCTCAGCTGAGAGTTCGTTATTCATTGATCATGATTTGGCCCTCCCCTCTAAGCTTAAGCCAAGCCCCCTAAGCTTTAGCCACGCCCCCTATACTTTAGCCACGCCCCCTTTCTCAAATGACCCGTTTGAAGAGGTACCTTTGTGTGATCTCAACTGAGAGTTCGTTATTCATTGATCATGATTTGGCCCTCCCCTCTAAGCTTAAGCCACGCCCCCTAAGCTTTAGCCACGCCCCCTATACGTTAGCCACGCCCCCTTTCTCAAATGACCCTTTTGATGAGGTACCTTTGTGTGAGGTATCATTGATCTCAGCTGAGAGTTCGTTATTCATTGATCATGATTTGGCCCTCCCCTCTAAGCTTAAGCCACGTCCCCTAAGCTTTAGCCACGCCCTTATACTTTAGCCACGCCCCCTTTCTCAAATGACCCGTTTGATGAGGTACCTTTGTGTGAGGTATCATTGATCTCAGCTGAGAGTTCGTTATTCATTGATCATGATTTGGCCCTCCCCTCTAAGCTTAAGCCACGCCCCCTAAGCTTTAGCCACGCCCCCTTTCTCAAATGACCCGTTTGATGAGGTACCTTTGTGTGAGGTATCATTGATCTCAGCTGAGAGTTCGTTATTCATTGATCATGATTTGGCCCTCCCCTCTAAGCTTAAGCCACGCCCCCTAAGCTTTAGCCACGCCCCCTATACTTCAGCCACGCCCCCTTTCTCAAATGACCCGTTTGATGAGGTACCTTTGTGTGATCTCAGCTGAGACTTCGTTATTCATTGATCATGATTTGGCCCTCCCCTCTAAGCTTAAGCCACACCCCCTAAGCATTAGCCACGCCCCCTATACTTTAGCCACGCCCCCTTTCTCAAATGACCCGTTTGATGAGGTACCTTTGTGTGATCTCAGCTGAGAGTTCGTTATTCATTGATCATGATTTGGCCCTCCCCTCTAAGCTTAAGCCACGCCCCCTAAGCTTTAGCCACGCCCCCTATACTTTAGCCACGCCCCCTTTCTGAAATGACCCGTTTGATGAGGTACCTTTGTGTGATCTCAGCTGAGAGTTCGTTATTCATTGATCATGATTTGGCCCTCCCCTCTAAGCTTAAGCCACGCCCCCTAAGCTTTAGCCACGCCCCCTATACTTTAGCCACGCCCCCTTTCTAAAATGACCCGTTTGATGAGGTACCTTTGTGTGATCTCAGCTGAGAGTTCGTTATTCATTGATCATGATTTGGCCCTCCCCTCTAAGCTTAAGCCACGCCCCCTAAGCTTTAGCCACGCCCCTATACTTTAGCCACGCCCCCTTTCTCAAATGACCCGTTTGATGAGGTACCTTTGTGTGATCTCAGCTGAGAGTTCGTTATTCATTGATCATGATTTGGCCCTCCCCTCTAAGCTTAAGCAACACCCCCTAAGCTTTAGCCACGCCCCCTATACTTTAGCCACACCCCCTTTCTCAAATGACCCGTTTGATGAGGTACCTTTGTGTGATCTCAGCTGAGATTTCGTTATTCATTGATCATGATTTGGCCCTCCCCTCTAAGCTTAAGCCACGCCCCCTAAGATTTAGCCACGCCCCCTATACTTTAGCCACGCCCCCTTTCTCAAATGACCCGTTTGATGAGGTACCTTTGTGTGATCTCAGCTGAGAGTTCGTTATTCATTGATCATGATTTGGCCCTCCCCTCTAAGCTTAATTCACGCCCCCTAAGCTTTAGCCACGCCCCCTATACTTTAGCCACGCCCCCTTTCTCAAATGACCCGTTTGATGAGGTACCTTTGTGTGATCTCAGCTGAGAGTTCGTTATTCATTGATCATGATTTGGCCCTCCCCTCTAAGCTTAAGCCACACCCCCTAAGCTTTAGCCACGCCCCCTATACTTTAGCCACGCCCCCTTTCTCAAATGACCTGTTTGATGAGGTACCTTTGTGTGATCTCAGCTGAGAGTTCGTTATTCATTGATCATGATTTGGCCCTCCCCTCTAAGCTTAAGCAACACCCCCTAAGCTTTAGCCACGCCCCCTATACTTTAGCCACACCCCCTTTCTCAAATGACCCGTTTGATGAGGTACCTTTGTGTGATCTCAGCTGAGATTTCGTTATTCATTGATCATGATTTGGCCCTCCCCTCTAAGCTTAAGCCACGCCCCCTAAGATTTAGCCACGCCCACTATACTTTAGCCACGCCCCCTTTCTCAAATGACCCGTTTGATGAGGTACCTTTGTGTGATCTCAGCTGAGAGTTCGATATTCATTGATCATGATTTGGCCCTCCCCTCTAAGCTTAATTCACGCCCCCTAAGCTTTAGCCACGCCCCCTATACTTTAGCCACGCCCACTTTCTCAAATGACCCGTTTGATGAGGTACCTTTGTGTGATCTCAGCTGAGAGTTCGTTATTCATTGATCATGATTTGGCCCTCCCCTCTAAGCTTAAGCCACGCCCCCTAAGCTTTAGCCACGCCCCCTTTCTGAAATGACCCGTTTGATGAGGTACCTTTGTGTGATCTCAGCTGAGAGTTCGTTATTCATTGATCATGATTTGGCCCTCCCCTCTAAGCTTAAGCCACGCCCCCTAAGCTTTAGCCACGCCCCCTATACTTTAGCCACGCCCCCTTTCTCAAATGACCCGTTTGATGAGGTACCTTTGTGTGATCTCAGCTGAGAGTTCGTTATTCATTGATCATGATTTGGCCCTCCCCTCTAAGCTTAAGCCACGTCCCCTAAGCTTTAGCCACGCCCTTATACTTTAGCCACGCCCCCTTTCTCAAATGACCCGTTTGATGAGGTACCTTTGTGTGAGGTATCATTGATCTCAGCTGAGAGTTCGTTATTCATTGCTCATGATTTGGCCCTCCCCTCTAAGCTTAAGCCACGCCCACTAAGCTTTAGCCACGCCCCCTTTCTCAAATGACCCGTTTGATGAGGTACCTTTGTGTGAGGTATTATTGATCTCAGCTGAGAGTTCGTTATTCATTGATCATGATTTGGCCCTCCCCTCTAAGCTTAAGCCACGCCCCCTAAGCTTTAGCCACGCCCCCAATACTTTAGCCACGCCCCCTTTCTGAAATGACCCGTTTGATGAGGTACCTTTGTGTGATCTCAGCTGAGAGTTCGTTATTCATTGATCATGATTTGGCCCTCCCCTCTAAACTTAAGCCACGCCCCCTAAGCTTTAGCCACGCCCCCTATACTTTAGCCACGCCCCCTTTCTCAAATGACCCGTTTGATGAGGTACTTTTGTGTGAGGTATCATTGATCTCAGCTGAGAGTTCGTTATTCATTGATCATGATTTGACCCTCCCCTCTAAGCTTAAGCCACGCCCCCTAAGCTTTAGCCACGGCCCCTATACTTTAGCCACGCCCCCTTTCTCAAATGACCCGTTTGATGAGGTACCTTTGTGTGATATCAGCTGAGAGTTTGTTATTCATTGATCATGATTTGGCCCTCCCCTCTAAGCTTAAGCCACGCCCCCTAAGCTTTAGCCACGCCCCCTATACTTTAGCCACGCCCCCTTTCTCAAATGACCCGTTTGATGAGGTACCTTTGTGTGATCTCAGCTGAGAGTTCGTTATTCATTGATCATGATTTGGCCCTCCCCTCTAAGCTTAATCCACGCCCCCTAAGCTTTAGCCACGCCCCCTATACTTTAACCACTTCCCCTTTCTCAAATGACCCGTTTGATGAGGTACGTTTGTGTGAGGTATCATTGATCTCAGCTGAGAGTTCGTTATTCATTGATCATGATTTGGCCCTCCCCTCTAAGCTTAAGCCACGCCCCCTAAGCTTTAGCCACGCCCTTATACTTTAGCCACGCCCCCTTTCTCAAATGACCCGTTTGATGAGGTACCTTTGTGTGAGGTATCATTGATCTCAGCTGAGAGTTCGTTATTCATTGATCATGATTTGGCCCTCCCCTCTAAGCTTAAGCCACGCCCCCTAAGCTTTAGCCACGCCCCCTATACTTTAGCCACGCCCCCTTTCTCAAATGACCAGTTTGATGAGGTACCTTTGTGTGATCTCAGCTGAGAGTTCGTTATTCATTGATCATGATTTGGCCCTCCCTTCTAAGCTTAAGCCACGCCCCCTAAGCTTTAGCCACGCCCCCTATACTTTAGCCACGCCCCTTTCTCAAATGACCCGTTTGATGAGGTACCTTTGTGTGATCTCAGCTGAGAGTTCGTTATTCATTGATCATGATTTGGCCCTCCCCTCTAAGCTTAATCCACGCCCCCTAAGCTTTAGCCACGCCCCCTATACTTTAACCACTTCCCCTTTCTCAAATGACCCGTTTGATGAGGTACGTTTGTGTGAGGTATCATTGATCTCAGCTGAGAGTTCGTTATTCATTGATCATGATTTGGCCCTCCCCTCTAAGCTTAAGCCACGCCCCCTAAGCTTTAGCCACGCCCTTATACTTTAGCCACGCCCCCTTTCTCAAATGACCCGTTTGATGAGGTACCTTTGTGTGAGGTATCATTGATCTCAGCTGAGAGTTCGTTATTCATTGATCATGATTTGGCCCTCCCCTCTAAGCTTAAGCCACGCCCCCTAAGCTTTAGCCACGCCCCCTATACTTTAGCCACGCCCCCTTTCTCAAATGACCAGTTTGATGAGGTACCTTTGTGTGATCTCAGCTGAGAGTTCGTTATTCATTGATCATGATTTGGCCCTCCCTTCTAAGCTTAAGCCACGCCCCCTAAGCTTTAGCCACGCCCCCTATACTTTAGCCACGCCCCTTTCTCAAATGACCCGTTTGATGAGGTACCTTTGTGTGAGGTATCATTGATCTCAGCTGAGAGTTCGTTATTCATTGATCATGATTTGGCCCTCCCCTCTAAGCTTAAGCCAAGCCCCCTAAGCTTCAGCCACGCCCCCTATACTTTAGCCACGCCCCCTTTCTCAAATGACCCGTTTGATGAGGTACCTTTGTGTGATCTCAGCTGAGAGTTCGTTATTCATTGATCATGATTTGGCCCTCCCTTCTAAGCTTAAGCCACGCCCCCTAAGCTTTAGCCACGCCCCCTATACTTTAGCCACGCCCCCTTTCTCAAAAGACCCGTTTGATGAGGTACCTTTGTGTGAGGTATCATTGATCTCAGCTGAGAGTTCGTTATTCATTGATCATGATTTGGCCTTCCCCTCTAAGCTTAAGCCAAGCCCCCTAAGCTTTAGCCACGCCCCCTATACTTTAGCCACGCCCCCTTTCTCAAATGACCCGTTTGATGAGGTACCTTTGTGTGAGGTATCATTGATCTCAGCTGAGAGTTCGTTATTCATTGATCATGATTTGGCCCTCCACTCTAAGCTTAAGCCACGCCCCCTAAGCTTTAGCCACGCCCCCTATACTTTAGCCACGCCCCCTTTCTCAAATGACCCGTTTGATGAGGTACCTTTGTGTGAGGTATCATTGATCTCAGCTGAGAGTTCGTAATTCATTGATCATGATTTGGCCCTCCCCTCTAAGCTTAAGCCACGCCCCCTAAGCTTTAGCCACGCCCCCTATACTTTAGCCACGCCCCCTTTCTCAAATGACCCGTTTGATGAGGTACCTTTGTGTGAGGTATCATTGATCTCAGCTGAGAGTTCGTTATTCATTGATCATGATTTGGCCCTCCCCTCTAAGCTTAAGCCACGCCCCCTAAGCTTTAGCCACGCCCTTATACATTAGCCACGCCCCCTTTCTCAAATGACCCGTTTGATGAGGTACCTTTGTGTGAGGTATCATTGATCTCAGCTGAGAGTTCGTTATTCATTGATCATGATTTGGCCCTCCCCTCTAAGCTTAAGCCACGCCCCCTAAGCTTTAGCCACGCCCCCTATACTTTAGCCACGCCCCCTTTCTCAAATGACCAGTTTGATGAGGTACCTTTGTGTGATCTCAGCTGAGAGTTCGTTATTCATTGATCATGATTTGGCCCTCCCTTCTAAGCTTAAGCCACGCCCCCTAAGCTTTAGCCACGCCCCCTATACTTTAGCCACGCCCCTTTCTCAAATGACCCGTTTGATGAGGTACCTTTGTGTGAGGTATCATTGATCTCAGCTGAGAGTTCGTTATTCATTGATCATGATTTGGCCCTCCCCTCTAAGCTTAAGCCAAGCCCCCTAAGCTTCAGCCACGCCCCCTATACTTTAGCCACGCCCCCTTTCTCAAATGACCCGTTTGATGAGGTACCTTTGTGTGATCTCAGCTGAGAGTTCGTTATTCATTGATCATGATTTGGCCCTCCCTTCTAAGCTTAAGCCACGCCCCCTAAGCTTTAGCCACGCCCCCTATACTTTAGCCACGCCCCCTTTCTCAAAAGACCCGTTTGATGAGGTACCTTTGTGTGAGGTATCATTGATCTCAGCTGAGAGTTCGTTATTCATTGATCATGATTTGGCCTTCCCCTCTAAGCTTAAGCCAAGCCCCCTAAGCTTTAGCCACGCCCCCTATACTTTAGCCACGCCCCCTTTCTCAAATGACCCGTTTGATGAGGTACCTTTGTGCGAGGTATCATTGATCTCAGCTGAGAGTTCGTTATTCATTGATCATGATTTGGCCCTCCCCTCTAAGCTTAAGCCACGCCCCCTAAGCTTTAGCCACGCCCCGTATACTTTAGCCACGCCCCCTTTCTCAAATGACCCGTTTGATGAGGTACCTTTGTGTGAGGTATCATTGATCTCAGCTGAGAGTTCGTAATTCATTGATCATGATTTGGCCCTCCCCTCTAAGCTTAAGCCACGCCCCCTAAGCTTTAGCCACGCCCCCTATACTTTAGCCACGCCCGCTTTCTCAAATGACCCGTTTGATGAGGTACCTTTGTGTGAGGTATCATTGATCTCAGCTGAGAGTTCGTTATTCATTGATCATGATTTGGCCCTCCACTCTAAGCTTAAGCCACGCCCCCTAAGCTTTAGCCACGCCCCCTATACTTTAGCCACGCCCCCTTTCTCAAATGACCCGTTTGATGAGGTACCTTTGTGTGAGGTATCATTGATCTCAGCTGAGAGTTCGTAATTCATTGATCATGATTTGGCCCTCCCCTCTAAGCTTAAGCCACGCCCCCTAAGCTTTAGCCACGCCCCCTATACTTTAGCCACGCCCCCTTTCTCAAATGACCCGTTTGATGAGGTACCTTTGTGTGAGGTATCATTGATCTCAGCTGAGAGTTCGTTATTCATAGATCATGATTTGGCCCTCCCCTCTAAGCTTAAGCCAAGCCCCCTAAGCTTTAGCCACGCCCCCTATACTTTAGCCACGCCCCCTTTCTCAAATGACCCGTTTGATGAGGTACGTTTGTGTGATCTCAGCTGAGAGTTCGTTATTCATTGATCATGATTTGGCCCTCCACTCTAAGCTTAAGCCACGCCCCCTAAGCTTTAGCCACGCCCCCTATACTTTAGCCACGCCCCCTTTCTCAAATGACCCGTTTGATGAGGTACCTTTGTGTGATCTCAGCTGAGAGTTCGTTATTCATTGATCATGATTTGGCCCTCCCCTCTAAGCTTAAGCCACGCCCCCTAAGCTTTAGCCACGCCCCCTATACTTTAGCCACGCCCCCTTTCTCAAATGACCCGTTTGATGAGGTACCTTTGTGTGATCTCAGCTGAGAGTTCGTTATTCATTGATCATGATTTGGCCCTCCCTTCTAAGCTTAAGCCACGCCCCCTAAGCTTTAGCCACGCCCCCTATACTTTAGCCACGCCCCTTTCTCAAATGACCCGTTTGATGAGGTACCTTTGTGTGAGGTATCATTGATCTCAGCTGAGAGTTCGTTATTCATTGATCATGATTTGGCCCTCCCCTCTAAGCTTAAGCCAAGCCCCCTAAGCTTCAGCCACGCCCCCTATACTTTAGCCACGCCCCCTTTCTCAAATGACCCGTTTGATGAGGTACCTTTGTGTGATCTCAGCTGAGAGTTCGTTATTCATTGATCATGATTTGGCCCTCCCTTCTAAGCTTAAGCCACGCCCCCTAAGCTTTAGCCACGCCCCCTATACTTTAGCCACGCCCCCTTTCTCAAATGACCCGTTTGATGAGGTACCTTTGTGTGAGGTATCATTGATCTCAGCTGAGAGTTCGTTATTCATTGATCATGATTTGGCCCTCCCCTCTAAGTTTAAGCCAAGCCCCCTAAGCTTTAGCCACGCCCCCTATACTTTAGCCACGCCCCCTTTCTCAAATGACCCGTTTGATGAGGTACCTTTGTGTGAGGTATCATTGATCTCAGCTGAGAGTTCGTTATTCATTGATCATGATTTGGCCCTCCCCTCTAAGCTTAAGCCACGCCCCCTAAGCTTTAGCCACGCCCCCTATACTTTAGCCACGCCCCCTTTCTCAAATGACCCGTTTGATGAGGTACCTTTGTGTGATCTCAGCTGAGAGTTCGTTATTCATTGATCATGATTTGGCCCTCCACTCTAAGCTTAAGCCACGCCCCCTAAGCTTTAGCCACGCCCCCTATACTTTAGCCACGCCCCCTTTCTCAAATGACCCGTTTGATGAGGTACCTTTGTGTGAGGTATCATTGATCTCAGCTGAGAGTTCGTAATTCATTGATCATGATTTGGCCCTCCCCTCTAAGCTTAAGCCACGCCCCCTAAGCTTTAGCCACGCCCCCTATACTTTAGCCACGCCCCCTTTCTCAAATGACCCGTTTGATGAGGTACCTTTGTGTGATCTCAGCTGAGAGTTCGTTATTCATTGATCATGATTTGGCCCTCCACTCTAAGCTTAAGCCACGCCCCCTAAGCTTTAGCCACGCCCCCTATACTTTAGCCACGCCCCCTTTCTCAAATGACCCGTTTGATGAGGTACCTTTGTGTGATCTCAGCTGAGAGTTCGTTATTCATTGATCATGATTTGGCCCTCCCCTCTAAGCTTAAGCCACGCCCCCTAAGCTGTAGCCACGCCCCCTGTACTTTAGCCACGCCCCCTTTCTCAAATGACCCGTTTGATGAGGTACCTTTGTGTGATCTCAGCTGAGAGTTCGTTATTCATTGATCATGATTTGGCCCTCCCTTCTAAGCTTAAGCCACGCCCCCTAAGCTTTAGCCACGCCCCCTATACTTTAGCCACGCCCCCTTTCTCAAATGACCCGTTTGATGAGGTACCTTTGTGTGAGGTATCATTGATCTCAGCTGAGAGTTCGTTATTCATTGATCATGATTTGGCCCTCCCCTCTAAGCTTAAGCCAAGCCCCCTAAGCTTTAGCCACGCCCCCTATACTTTAGCCACGCCCCCTTTCTCAAATGACCCGTTTGATGAGGTACCTTTGTGTGATCTCAACTGAGAGTTCGTTATTCATTGATCATGATTTGGCCCTCCCCTCTAAGCTTAAGCCACGCCCCCTAATATTTAGCCACGCCCCCTATACTTTAGCCATGCCCCCTTTCTCAAATGACCCGTTTGATGAGGTACCTTTGTGTGAGGTATCATTGATCTCAGCTGAGAGTTCGTTATTCATTGATCATGATTTGGCCCTCCCCTCTAAGCTTATGACAAACAACCCTAAGCTTTAGCCACGCCCCCTATACTTTAGCCACGCCCCCTTTCTCAAATGACCCGTTTGATGAGGTACCTTTGTGTGATCTCAACTGAGAGTTCGTTATTCATTGATCATGATTTGGCCCTCCCCTCTAAGCTTAAGCCACGCCCCCTAATATTTAGCCACGCCCCCTATACTTTAGCCATGCCCCCTTTCTCAAATGACCTGTTTGATGAGGTACCTTTGTGTGATCTAAGCTGAGAGTTCGTTATTCATTGATCATGATTTGGCCCTCCCCTCTAAGCTCAAGCCACGCCCCCTAAGCTTTAACCACGCCCCCTATACTTTAGCCACGCCCCCTTTCTCAAATGACCCGTTTGATGAGGTACCTTTGTGTGAGGTATCATTGATCTCAGCTGAGAGTTCGTTATTCATTGATCATGATTTGGCCCTCCCCTCTAAGCTTAAGCCAAGCCCCCTAAGCTTTAGCCACGCCCCCTATACTTTAGCCACGCCCCCTTTCTCAAATGACCCGTTTGATGAGGTACCTTTGTGTGATCTCAACTGAGAGTTCGTTATTCATTGATCATGATTTGGCCCTCCCCTCTAAGCTTAAGCCGCGCCCCCTAAGCTTTAGCCACGCCCCCTATACTTTAGTCACGCCCCCTTTCTCAAATGACCCGTTAGATGAGGTACTTTTGTGTGAGGTATCATTGATCTCAGCTGAGAGTTCGTTATTCATTGATCATGATTTGGCCCTCCCCTCTAAGCTTAAGCCACGCCCCCTAAGCTTTAGCCACGCCCCCTAAGCTTTAGCCACGCCCCCTTTCTCAAATGACCCGTTTGATGAGGTACCTTTGTGTGATCTCAGCTGAGAGTTCGTTATTCATTGATCATGATTTGGCCCTCCCCTCTAAGTTTAAGCCACGCCCCCTAATCTTTAGCCACGCCCCCTATACTTTAGCCATGCTCCCTTTCTCAAATGATCCGTTTGATGAGGTACCTTTGTGTGATCTCAGCTGAGAGTTCGTTATTCATTGATCATGATTTGGCCCTCCCCTCTAAGCTCAAGCCACGCCCCCTAAGCTTTAACCACAACCCCTATACTTTAGCCACGCCCCCTTTCTCAAATGACCCGTTTGATGAGGTACCTTTGTGTGATCTCAGCTGAGAGTTCGTTATTCATTGATCATGATTTGGCCCTCCCCTCTAAGCTTAAGCCACGCCCCCTAAGCTTCAGCCCCGCCCCCTATACTTTAGCCACGCCCCCTTTCTCAAATGACCCGTTTGATGAGGTACCTTTGTGTGATCTCAGCTGAGAGTTCGTTATTCATTGATCATGATTTGGCCCTCCCTTCTAAGCTTAAGCCACGCCCCCTAAGCTTTAGCCACGCCCCCTATACTTTAGCCACGCCCCCTTTCTCAAATGACCCGTTTGATGAGGTACCTTTGTGTGAGGTATCATTGATCTCAGCTGAGAGTTCGTTATTCATTGATCATGATTTGGCCCTCCCCTCTAAGCTTAAGCCAAGCCCCCTAAGCTTTAGCCACGCCCCCTATACTTTAGCCACGCCCCCTTTCTCAAATGACCCGTTTGATGAGGTACCTTTGTGTGATCTCAACTGAGAGTTCGTTATTCATTGATCATGATTTGGCCCTCCCCTCTAAGCTTAAGCCACGCCCCCTAAGCTTTAGCCACGCCCCCTATACTTTAGCCACGCCCCCTTTCTCAAATGACCCGTTTGATGAGGTACTTTTGTGTGAGGTATCATTGATCTCAGCTGAGAGTTCGTTATTCATTGATCATGATTTGGCCCTCCCCTCTAAGCTTAAGCCACGCCCCCTAAGATTTAGCCACGCCCCCTATACTTTAGCCACGCCCCCTTTCTCAAATGACCCGTTTGATGAGGTACCTTTGTGTGATCTCAGCTGAGAGTTCGTTATTCATTGATCATGATTTGGCCCTCCCCTCTAAGCTTAATTCACGCCCCCTAAGCTTTAGCCGCGCCCCCTATACTTTAGCCACGCCCCCTTTCTCAAATGACCCGTTTGATGAGGTACCTTTGTGTGATCTCAGCTGAGAGTTCGTTATTCATTGATCATGATTTGGCCCTCCCCTCTAAGCTTAAGCCACACCCCCTAAGCTTTAGCCACGCCCCCTATACTTTAGCCACGCCCCCTTTCTCAAATGACCTGTTTGATGAGGTACCTTTGTGTGATCTCAGCTGAGAGTTCGTTATTCATTGATCATGATTTGGCCCTCCCCTCTAAGCTTAAGCAACACCCCCTAAGCTTTAGCCACGCCCCCTATACTTTAGCCACACCCCCTTTCTCAAATGACCCGTTTGATGAGGTACCTTTGTGTGATCTCAGCTGAGATTTCGTTATTCATTGATCATGATTTGGCCCTCCCCTCTAAGCTTAAGCCACGCCCCCTAAGATTTAGCCACGCCCACTATACTTTAGCCACGCCCCCTTTCTCAAATGACCCGTTTGATGAGGTACCTTTGTGTGATCTCAGCTGAGAGTTCGTTATTCATTGATCATGATTTGGCCCTCCCCTCTAAGCTTAATTCACGCCCCCTAAGCTTTAGCCACGCCCCCTATACTTTAGCCACGCCCCCTTTCTCAAATGACCCGTTTGATGAGGTACTTTTGTGTGAGGTATCATTGATCTCAGCTGAGAGTTCGTTATTCATTGATCATGATTTGACCCTCCCCTCTAAGCTTAAGCCACGCCCCCTAAGCTTTAGCCACGGTCCCTATACTTTAGCCACGCCCCCTTTCTCAAATGACCCGTTTGATGAGGTACCTTTGTGTGATCTCAGCTGAGAGTTCGTTATTCATTGATCATGATTTGGCCCTCCCCTCTAAGCTTAAGCCACGCCCCCTAAGCTTTAGCCACGCCCCCTATACTTTAGCCACGCCCCCTTTCTCAAATGACCCGTTTGATGAGGTACTTTTGTGTGAGGTATCATTGATCTCAGCTGAGAGTTCGTTATTCATTGATCATGATTTGACCCTCCCCTCTAAGCTTAAGCCACGCCCCCTAAGCTTTAGCCACGGTCCCTATACTTTAGCCACGCCCCCTTTCTCAAATGACCCGTTTGATGAGGTACCTTTGTGTGATATCAGCTGAGAGTTCGTTATTCATTGATCATGATTTGGCCCTCCCCTCTAAGCTTAAGCCACGCCCCCTAAGCTTTAGCCACGCCCCCTATACTTTAGCCACGCCCCCTTTCTCAAATGACCCGTTTGATGAGGTACCTTTGTGTGATCTCAGCTGAGAGTTTGTTATTCATTGATCATGATTTGGCCCTCCCCTCTAAGCTTAAGCCACGCCCCCTAAGCTTTAGCCACGCCCCCTATACTTTAGCCACGCCCCCTTTCTTAAATGACCCGTTTGATGAGGTACTTTTGTGTGAGGTATCATTGATCTCAGCTGAGAGTTCGTTATTCATTGATCATGATTTGACCCTCCCCTCTAAGCTTAAGCCACGCCCCCTAAGCTTTAGCCACGGCCCCTATACTTTAGCCACGCCCCCTTTCTCAAATGACCCGTTTGATGAGGTACCTTTGTGTGATCTCAGCTGAGAGTTCGTTATTCATTGATCATGATTTGGCCCTCCCCTCTAAGCTTAAGCCACGCCCCCTAAGCTTTAGCCACGCCCCCTATACTTTAGCCACGCCCCCTTTCTTAAATGACCCGTTTGATGAGGTACTTTTGTGTGAGGTATCATTGATCTCAGCTGAGAGTTCGTTATTCATTGATCATGATTTGACCCTCCCCTCTAAGCTTAAGCCACGCCCCCTAAGCTTTAGCCACGGCCCCTATACTTTTGCCACGCCCCCTTTCTCAAATGACCCGTTTGATGAGGTACCTTTGTGTGATATCAGCTGAGAGTTCGTTATTCATTGATCATGATTTGGCCCTCCCCTCTAAGCTTAAGCCACGCCCCCTAAGCTTTAGCCACGCCCCTATACTTTAGCCACGCCCCCTTTCTCAAATGACCCGTTTGATGAGGTACCTTTGTGTGATCTCAGCTGAGAGTTCGTTATTCATTGATCATGATTTGGCCCTCCCCTCTAAGCTTAAGCCACGCCCCCTAAGCTTTAGCCACGCCCCCTATACTTTAGCCACGCCCCCTTTCTCAAATGACCCGTTTGATGAGGTACATTTGTGTGATCTCAGCTGAGAGTTCGTTATTCATTGATCATGATTTGGCCCTCCCCTCTAAGCTTAAGCCACGCCCCCTAAGCTTTAGCCACGCCCCCTATACTTTAGCCACGCCCCTTTTCTCAAATGACCCGTTTGATGAGGTACCTTTGTGTGAGGTATCATTGATCTCAGCTGAGAGTTCGTTATTCATTGATCATGATTTGGCCCTCCCCTCTAAGCTTAAGCCACGCCCCCTAAGCTTTAGCCACGCCCCCTATACTTCAGCCACGCCCCCTTTCTCAAATGACCCGTTTGATGAGGTACCTTTGTGTGATCTCAGCTGAGAGTTCGTTATTCATTGATCATGATTTGGCGCTCCCCTCTAAGCTTAAGCCACACCCCCTAAGCTTTAGCCACGCCCCCTATACTTTAGCCACGCCCCCTTTCTCAAATGACCCGTTTGATGAGGTACCTTTGTGTGATCTCAGCTGAGAGTTCGTTATTCATTGATCATGATTTGGCCCTCCCCTCTAAGCTTAAGCCACGCCCCCTAAGCTTTAGCCACGCCCCTATACTTTAGCCACGCCCCCTTTCTGAAATGACCCGTTTGATGAGGTACCTTTGTGTGATCTCAGCTGAGAGTTCGTTATTCATTGATCATGATTTGGCCCTCCCCTCTAAGCTTAAGCCACGCCCCCTATACTTTAGCCACGCCCCCTTTCTCAAATGACCCGTTTGATGAGGTACCTTTGTGTGATCTCAGCTGAGAGTTCGTTATTCATTGATCATGATTTGGCCCTCCCCTCTAAGCTTAAGCCACGTCCCCTAAGCTTTAGCCACGCCCTTATACTTTAGCCACGCCCCCTTTCTCAAATGACCCGTTTGATGAGGTACCTTTGTGTGAGGTATCATTGATCTCAGCTGAGAGTTCGTTATTCATTGCTCATGATTTGGCCCTCCCCTCTAAGCTTAAGCCACGCCCACTAAGCTTTAGCCACGCCCCCTTTCTCAAATGACCCGTTTGATGAGGTACCTTTGTGTGAGGTATTATTGATCTCAGCTGAGAGTTCGTTATTCATTGATCATGATTTGGCCCTCCCCTCTAAGCTTAAGCCACGCCCCCTAAGCTTTAGCCACGCCCCCAATACTTTAGCCACGCCCCCTTTCTGAAATGACCCGTTTGATGAGGTACCTTTGTGTGATCTCAGCTGAGAGTTCGTTATTCATTGATCATGATTTGGCCCTCCCCTCTAAGCTTAAGCCACGCCCCCTAAGCTTTAGCCACGCCCCCTATACTTTAGCCACGCCCCCTTTCTCAAATGACCCGTTTGATGAGGTACCTTTGTGTGAGGTATTATTGATCTCAGCTGAGAGTTCGTTATTCATTGATCATGATTTGGCCCTCCCCTCTAAGCTTAAGCCACGCCCCCTAAGCTTTAGCCACGCCCCCAATACTATAGCCACGCCCCCTTTCTGAAATGACCCGTTTGATGAGGTACCTTTGTGTGATCTCAGCTGAGAGTTCGTTATTCATTGATCATGATTTGGCCCTCCCCTCTAAACTTAAGCCACGCCCCCTAAGCTTTAGCCACGCCCCCTATACTTTAGCCACGCCCCCTTTCTCAAATGACCCGTTTGATGAGGTACTTTTGTGTGAGGTATCATTGATCTCAGCTGAGAGTTCGTTATTCATTGATCATGATTTGACCCTCCCCTCTAAGCTTAAGCCACGCCCCCTAAGCTTTAGCCACGGCCCCTATACTTTAGCCACGCCCCCTTTCTCAAATGACCCGTTTGATGAGGTACCTTTGTGTGATATCAGCTGAGAGTTTGTTATTCATTGATCATGATTTGGCCCTCCCCTCTAAGCTTAAGCCACGCCCCCTAAGCTTTAGCCACGCCCCCTATACTTTAGCCACGCCCCCTTTCTCAAATGACCCGTTTGATGAGGTACCTTTGTGTGATCTCAGCTGAGAGTTCGTTATTCATTGATCATGATTTGGCCCTCCCCTCTAAGCTTAAGCCACGCCCCCTAAGCTTTAGCCACGCCCCCTATACTTTAGCCACGCCCCCTTTCTCAAATGACCCGTTTGATGAGGTACCTTTGTGTGATCTCAGCTGAGAGTTCGTTATTCATTGATCATGATTTGGCCCTCCCCTCTAAGCTTAATCCACGCCCCCTAAGCTTTAGCCACGCCCCCTATACTTTAACCACTTCCCCTTTCTCAAATGACCCGTTTGATGAGTTACCTTTGTGTGAGGTATCATTGATCTCAGCTGAGAGTTCGTTATTCATTGATCATGATTTGGCCCTCCCCTCTAAGCTTAAGCCACGCCCCCTAAGCTTTAGCCACGCCCTTATACTTTAGCCACGCCCCCTTTCTCAAATGACCCGTTTGATGAGGTACCTTTGTGTGAGGTATCATTGATCTCAGCTGAGAGTTCGTTATTCATTGATCATGATTTGGCCCTCCCCTCTAAGCTTAAGCCACGCCCCCTAAGCTTTAGCCACGCCCCCTATACTTTAGCCACGCCCCCTTTCTCAAATGACCAGTTTGATGAGGTACCTTTGTGTGATCTCAGCTGAGAGTTCGTTATTCATTGATCATGATTTGGCCCTCCCTTCTAAGCTTAAGCCACGCCCCCTAAGCTTTAGCCACGCCCCCTATACTTTAGCCACGCCCCTTTCTCAAATGACCCGTTTGATGAGGTACCTTTGTGTGAGGTATCATTGATCTCAGCTGAGAGTTCGTTATTCATTGATCATGATTTGGCCCTCCCCTCTAAGCTTAAGCCAAGCCCCCTAAGCTTCAGCCACGCCCCCTATACTTTAGCCACGCCCCCTTTCTCAAATGACCCGTTTGATGAGGTACCTTTGTGTGATCTCAGCTGAGAGTTCGTTATTCATTGATCATGATTTGGCCCTCCCTTCTAAGCTTAAGCCATGCCCCCTAAGCTTTAGCCACGCCCCCTATACTTTAGCCACGCCCCCTTTCTCAAAAGACCCGTTTGATGAGGTACCTTTGTTTGAGGTATCATTGATCTCAGCTGAGAGTTCGTTATTCATTGATCATGATTTGGCCTTCCCCTCTAAGCTTAAGCCAAGCCCCCTAAGCTTTAGCCACGCCCCCTATACTTTAGCCACGCCCCCTTTCTCAAATGACCCGTTTGATGAGGTACCTTTGTGCGAGGTATCATTGATCTCAGCTGAGAGTTCGTTATTCATTGATCATGATTTGGCCCTCCCCTCTAAGCTTAAGCCACGCCCCCTAAGCTTTAGCCACGCCCCCTATACTTTAGCCACGCCCCCTTTCTCAAATGACCCGTTTGATGAGGTACCTTTGTGTGAGGTATCATTGATCTCAGCTGAGAGTTCGTAATTCATTGATCATGATTTGGCCCTCCCCTCTAAGCTTAAGCCACGCCCCCTAAGCTTTAGCCACGCCCCCTATACTTTAGCCACGCCCCCTTTCTCAAATGACCCGTTTGATGAGGTACCTTTGTGTGAGGTATCATTGATCTCAGCTGAGAGTTCGTTATTCATTGATCATGATTTGGCCCTCCCTTCTAAGCTTAAGCCACGCCCCCTAAGCTTTAGCCACGCCCCCTATACTTTAGCCACGCCCCTTTCTCAAATGACCCGTTTGATGAGGTACCTTTGTGTGAGGTATCATTGATCTCAGCTGAGAGTTCGTTATTCATTGATCATGATTTGGCCCTCCCCTCTAAGCTTAAGCCAAGCCCCCTAAGCTTCAGCCACGCCCCCTATACTTTAGCCACGCCCCCTTTCTCAAATGACCCGTTTGATGAGGTACCTTTGTGTGATCTCAGCTGAGAGTTCGTTATTCATTGATCATGATTTGGCCCTCCCTTCTAAGCTTAAGCCACGCCCCCTAAGCTTTAGCCACGCCCCCTATACTTTAGCCACGCCCCCTTTCTCAAATGACCCGTTTGATGAGGTACCTTTGTGTGAGGTATCATTGATCTCAGCTGAGAGTTCGTTATTCATTGATCATGATTTGGCCCTCCCCTCTAAGCTTAAGCCAAGCCCCCTAAGCTTTAGCCACGCCCCCTATACTTTAGCCACGCCCCCTTTCTCAAATGACCCGTTTGATGAGGTACCTTTGTGTGAGGTATCATTGATCTCAGCTGAGAGTTCGTTATTCATTGATCATGATTTGGCCCTCCCCTCTAAGCTTAAGCCACGCCCCCTAAGCTTTAGCCACGCCCCCTATACTTTAGCCACGCCCCCTTTCTCAAATGACCCGTTTGATGAGGTACCTTTGTGTGATCTCAGCTGAGAGTTCGTTATTCATTGATCATGATTTGGCCCTCCACTCTAAGCTTAAGCCACGCCCCCTAAGCTTTAGCCACGCCCCCTATACTTTAGCCACGCCCCCTTTCTCAAATGACCCGTTTGATGAGGTACCTTTGTATGAGGTATCATTGATCTCAGCTGAGAGTTCGTAATTCATTGATCATGATTTGGCCCTCCCCTCTAAGCTTAAGCCACGCCCCCTAAGCTTTAGCCACGCCCCCTATACTTTAGCCACGCCCCCTTTCTCAAATGACCCGTTTGATGAGGTACATTTGTGTGATCTCAGCTGAGAGTTCGTTATTCATTGATCATGATTTGGCCCTCCCCTCTAAGCCTAAGCCACGCCCCCTAAGCTTTAGCCACGCCCCCTATACTTTAGCCACGCCCCCTTTCTCAAATGACCCGTTTGATGAGGTACCTTTGTGTGATCTCAGCTGAGAGTTCGTTATTCATTGATCATGATTTGGCCCTCCCTTCTAAGCTTAAGCCACGCCCCCTAAGCTTTAGCCACGCCCCCTATACTTTAGCCACGCCCCCTTTCTCAAATGACCCGTTTGATGAGGTACCTTTGTGTGAGGTATCATTGATCTCAGCTGAGAGTTCGTTATTCATTGATCATGATTTGGCCCTCCCCTCTAAGCTTAAGCCAAGCCCCCTAAGCTTTAGCCACGCCCCCTATACTTTAGCCACGCCCCCTTTCTCAAATGACCCGTTTGATGAGGTACCTTTGTGTGATCTCAACTGAGAGTTCGTTATTCATTGATCATGATTTGGCCCTCCCCTCTAAGCTTAAGCCACGCCCCCTAAGCTTTAGCCACGCCCCCTATACTTTAGCCACGCCCCCTTTCTCAAATGACCCGTTTGATGAGGTACATTTGTGTGATCTCAGCTGAGAGTTCGTTATTCATTGATCATGATTTGGCCCTCCCCTCTAAGCTTAAGCCACGCCCCCTAATATTTAGCCACGCCCCCTATACTTTAGCCATGCCCCCTTTCTCAAATGACCTGTTTGATGAGGTACCTTTGTGTGATCTAAGCTGAGAGTTCGTTATTCATTGATCATGATTTGGCCCTCCCCTCTAAGCTCAAGCCACGCCCCCTAAGCTTTAACCACGCCCCCTATACTTTAGCCACGCCCCCTTTCTCAAATGACCCATTTGATGAGGTACCTTTGTGTGAGGTATCATTGATCTCAGCTGAGAGTTCGTTATTCATTGATCATGATTTGGCCCTCCCCTCTAAGCTTATGACAAACAACCCTAAGCTTTAGCCACGCCCCCTATACTTTAGCCACGCCCCCTTTCTCAAATGACCCGTTTGATGAGGTACCTTTGTGTGATCTCAACTGAGAGTTCGTTATTCATTGATCATGATTTGGCCCTCCCCTCTAAGCTTAAGCCACGCCCCCTAAGCTTTAGCCACGCCCCCTATACTTTAGCCACGCCCCCTTTCTCAAATGACCCGTTAGATGAGGTACTTTTGTGTGAGGTATCATTGATCTCAGCTGAGAGTTCGTTATTCATTGATCATGATTTGGCCCTCCCCTCTAAGCTTAAGCCACGCCCCCTAAGCTTTAGCCACGCCCCCTAAGCTTTAGCCACGCCCCCTTTCTCAAATGACCCGTTTGATGAGGTACCTTTGTGTGATCTCAGCTGAGAGTTCGTTATTCATTGATCATGATTTGGCCCTCCCCTCTAAGTTTAAGCCACGCCCCCTAATCTTTAGCCACGCCCCCTATACTTTAGCCATGCTCCCTTTCTCAAATGATCCGTTTGATGAGGTACCTTTGTGTGATCTCAGCTGAGAGTTCGTTATTCATTGATCATGATTTGGCCCTCCCCTCTAAGCTCAAGCCACGCCCCCTAAGCTTTAACCACGCCCCCTATACTTTAGCCACGCCCCCTTTCTCAAATGACCCGTTTGATGAGGTACCTTTGTGTGATCTCAGCTGAGAGTTCGTTATTCATTGATCATGATTTGGCCCTCCCTTCTAAGCTTAAGCCACGCCCCCTAAGCTTTAGCCACGCCCCCTATACTTTAGCCACGCCCCCTTTCTCAAATGACCCGTTTGATGAGGTACCTTTGTGTGAGGTATCATTGATCTCAGCTGAGAGTTCGTTATTCATTGATCATGATTTGGCCCTCCCCTCTAAGCTTAAGCCAAGCCCCATAAGCTTTAGCCACGCCCCCTATACTTTAGCCACGCCCCCTTTCTCAAATGACCCGTTTGATGAGGTACCTTTGTGTGAGGTATCATTGATCTCAGCTGAGAGTTCGTTATTCATTGATCATGATTTGGCCCTCCCCTCTAAGCTTAAGCCACGCCCCCTAAGCTTTAGCCACGCCCCCTATACTTTAGCCACGCCCCCTTTCTCAAATGACCCGTTTGATGAGGTACCTTTGTGTGATCTCAGCTGAGAGTTCGTTATTAATTGATCATGATTTGGCCCTCCACTCTAAGCTTAAGCCACGCCCCTAAGCTTTAGCCACGCCCCCTATACTTTAGCCACGCCCCCTTTCTCAAATGACCCATTTGATGAGGTACCTTTGTGTGAGGTATCATTGATCTCAGCTGAAAGTTCGTAATTCATTGATCATGATTTGGCCCTCCCCTCTAAGCTTAAGCCACGCCCCCTAAGCTTTAGCCACGCCCCCTATACTTTAGCCACGCCCCCTTTCTCAAATGACCCGTTTGATGAGGTACCTTTGTGTGATCTCAGCTGAGAGTTCGTTATTCATTGATCATGATTTGGCCCTCCACTCTAAGCTTAAGCCACGCCCCCTAAGCTTTAGCCACGCCCCCTATACTTTAGCCACGCCCCCTTTCTCAAATGACCCGTTTGATGAGGTACCTTTGTGTGATCTCAGCTGAGAGTTCGTTATTCATTGATCATGATTTGGCCCTCCCCTCTAAGCCTAAGCCACGCCCCCTAAGCTTTAGCCACGCCCCCTATACTTTAGCCACGCCCCCTTTCTCAAATGACCCGTTTGATGAGGTACCTTTGTGTGATCTCAGCTGAGAGTTCGTTATTCATTGATCATGATTTGGCCCTCCCTTCTAAGCTTAAGCCACGCCCCCTAAGCTTTAGCCACGCCCCCTATACTTTAGCCACGCCCCCTTTCTCAAATGACCCGTTTGATGAGGTACCTTTGTGTGAGGTATCATTGATCTCAGCTGAGAGTTCGTTATTCATTGATCATGATTTGGCCCTCCCCTCTAAGCTTAAGCCAAGCCCCCTAAGCTTTAGCCACGCCCCCTATACTTTAGCCACGCCCCCTTTCTCAAATGACCCGTTTGATGAGGTACCTTTGTGTGATCTCAACTGAGAGTTCGTTATTCATTGATCATGATTTGGCCCTCCCCTCTAAGCTTAAGCCACGCCCCCTAAGCTTTAGCCACGCCCCCTATACTTTAGCCACGCCCCCTTTCTCAAATGACCCGTTTGATGAGGTACATTTGTGTGATCTCAGCTGAGAGTTCGTTATTCATTGATCATGATTTGGCCCTCCCCTCTAAGCTTAAGCCACGCCCCCTAATATTTAGCCACGCCCCCTATACTTTAGCCATGCCCCCTTTCTCAAATGACCTGTTTGATGAGGTACCTTTGTGTGATCTAAGCTGAGAGTTCGTTATTCATTGATCATGATTTGGCCCTCCCCTCTAAGCTCAAGCCACGCCCCCTAAGCTTTAACCACGCCCCCTATACTTTAGCCACGCCCCCTTTCTCAAATGACCCGTTTGATGAGGTACCTTTGTGTGAGGTATCATTGATCTCAGCTGAGAGTTCGTTATTCATTGATCATGATTTGGCCCTCCCCTCTAAGCTTATGACAAACAACCCTAAGCTTTAGCCAAGCCCCCTGAGCTTTAGCCACGCCCCCTATACTTTAGCCACGCCCCCTTTCTCAAATGACCCGTTTGATGAGGTACCTTTGTGTGATCTCAACTGAGAGTTCGTTATTCATTGATCATGATTTGGCCCTCCCCTCTAAGCTTAAGCCACGCCCCCTAAGCTTTAGCCACGCCCCCTATACTTTAGCCACGCCCCCTTTCTCAAATGACCCGTTTGATGAGGTACCTTTGTGTGAGGTATCATTGATCTCAGCTGAGAGTTCGTTATTCATTGATCATAATTTGGCCCTCCCCTCTAAGCTTAAGCCAAGCCCCCTAAGCTTTAGCCACGCCCCCTATACTTTAGCCACGCCCCCTTTCTCAAATGACCCGTTTGATGAGGTACCTTTGTGTGATCTCAACTGAGAGTTCGTTATTCATTGATCATGATTTGGCCCTCCCCTCTAAGCTTAAGCCACGCCCCCTAAGCTTTAGCCACGCCCCCTATACTTTAGCCACGCCCCCTTTCTCAAATGACCCGTTTGATGAGGTACATTTGTGTGATCTCAGCTGAGAGTTCGTTATTCATTGATCATGATTTGGCCCTCCCCTCTAAGCTTAAGCCACGCCCCCTAATATTTAGCCACGCCCCCTATACTTTAGCCATGCCCCCTTTCTCAAATGACCTGTTTGATGAGGTACCTTTGTGTGATCTAAGCTGAGAGTTCGTTATTCATTGATCATGATTTGGCCCTCCCCTCTAAGCTCAAGCCACGCCCCCTAAGCTTTAACCACGCCCCCTATACTTTAGCCACGCCCCCTTTCTCAAATGACCCGTTTGATGAGGTACCTTTGTGTGAGGTATCATTGATCTCAGCTGAGAGTTCGTTATTCATTGATCATGATTTGGCCCTCCCCTCTAAGCTTATGACAAACAACCCTAAGCTTTAGCCAAGCCCCCTAAGCTTTAGCCACGCCCCCTATACTTTAGCCACGCCCCCTTTCTCAAATGACCCGTTTGATGAGGTACCTTTGTGTGATCTCAACTGAGAGTTCGTTATTCATTGATCATGATTTGGCCCTCCCCTCTAAGCTTAAGCCACGCCCCCTAAGCTTTAGCCACGCCCCCTATACTTTAGCCACGCCCCCTTTCTCAAATGACCCGTTAGATGAGGTACTTTTGTGTGAGGTATCATTGATCTCAGCTGAGAGTTCGTTATTCATTGATCATGATTTGGCCCTCCCCTCTAAGCTTAAGCCACGCCCCCTAAGCTTTAGCCACGCCCCCTAAGCTTTAGCCACGCCCCCTTTCTCAAATGACCCGTTTGATGAGGTACCTTTGTGTGATCTCAGCTGAGAGTTCGTTATTCATTGATCATGATTTGGCCCTCCCCTCTAAGTTTAAGCCACGCCCCCTAATCTTTAGCCACGCCCCCTATACTTTAGCCATGCTCCCTTTCTCAAATGATCCGTTTGATGAGGTACCTTTGTGTGATCTCAGCTGAGAGTTCGTTATTCATTGATCATGATTTGGCCCTCCCCTCTAAGCTCAAGCCACGCCCCCTAAGCTTTAACCACGCCCCCTATACTTTAGCCACGCCCCCTTTCTCAAATGACCCGTTTGATGAGGTACCTTTGTGTGATCTCAGCTGAGAGTTCGTTATTCATTGATCATGATTTGGCCCTCCCCTCTAAGCTTAAGCCACGCCCCCTAAGCTTCAGCCACGCCCCCTATACTTTAGCCACGCCCCCTTTCTCAAATGACCCGTTTGATGAGGTACCTTTGTGTGATCTCAGCTGAGAGTTCGTTATTCATTGATCATGATTTGGCCCTCCCTTCTAAGCTTAAGCCACGCCCCCTAAGCTTTAGCCACGCCCCCTATACTTTAGGCACGCCCCCTTTCTCAAATGACCCGTTTGATGAGGTACCTTTGTGTGAGGTATCATTGATCTCAGCTGAGAGTTCGTTATTCATTGATCATGATTTGGCCCTCCCCTCTAAGCTTAAGCCAAGCCCCCTAAGCTTTAGCCACGCCCCCTATACTTTAGCCACGCCCCCTTTCTCAAATGACCCGTTTGATGAGGTACCTTTGTGTGATCTCAACTGAGAGTTCGTTATTCATTGATCATGATTTGGCCCTCCCCTCTAAGCTTAAGCCACGCCCCCTAAGCTTTAGCCACGCCCCCTATACTTTAGCCACGCCCCCTTTCTCAAATGACCCGTTTGATGAGGTACTTTTGTGTGAGGTATCATTGATCTCAGCTGAGAGTTCGTTATTCATTGATCATGATTTGGCCCTCCCCTCTAAGCTTAAGCCACGCCCCCTAAGCTTTAGCCACGCCCCCTATACTTTAGCCACGCCCCCTTTCTCAAATGACCCGTTTGATGAGGTACCTTTGTGTGATCTCAGCTGAGAGTTCGTTATTCATTGATCATGATTTGGCCCTCCCCTCTAAGCTTAAGCCACGCCCCCTAATATTTAGCCACGCCCCCTATACTTTAGCCATGCCCCCTTTCTCAAATGACCTGTTTGATGAGGTACCTTTGTGTGATCTAAGCTGAGAGTTCGTTATTCATTGATCATGATTTGGCCCTCCCCTCTAAGCTCAAGCCACGCCCCCTAAGCTTTAACCACGCCCCCTATACTTTAGCCACGCCCCCTTTCTCAAATGACCCGTTTGATGAGGTACCTTTGTGTGAGGTATCATTGATCTCAGCTGAGAGTTCGTTATTCATTGATCATGATTTGGCCCTCCCCTCTAAGCTTATGACAAACAACCCTAAGCTTTAGCCACGCCCCCTATACTTTAGCCACGCCCCCTTTCTCAAATGACCCGTTTGATGAGGTACCTTTGTGTGAGGTATCATTGATCTCAGCTGAGAGTTCGTTATTCATTGATCATGATTTGGCCCTCCCCTCTAAGCTTAAGCCAAGCCCCCTAAGCTTTAGCCACGCCCCCTATACTTTAGCCACGCCCCCTTTCTCAAATGACCCGTTTGATGAGGTACCTTTGTGTGATCTCAACTGAGAGTTCGTTATTCATTGATCATGATTTGGCCCTCCCCTCTAAGCTTAAGCCACGCCCCCTAAGCTTTAGCCACGCCCCCTAAGCTTTAGCCACGCCCCCTTTCTCAAATGACCCGTTTGATGAGGTACCTTTGTGTGATCTCAGCTGAGAGTTCGTTATTCATTGATCATGATTTGGCCCTCCCCTCTAAGCTTAAGCCACGCCCCCTAATCTTTAGCCACGCCCCCTATACTTTAGCCATGCCCCCTTTCTCAAATGATCCGTTTGATGAGGTACCTTTGTGTGATCTCAGCTGAGAGTTCGTTATTCATTGATCATGATTTGGCCCTCCCCTCTAAGCTCAAGCCACGCCCCCTAAGCTTTAACCACGCCCCCTATATTTTAGCCACGCCCCCTTTCTCAAATGACCCGTTTGATGAGGTACCTTTGTGTGAGGTATCATTGATATCAGCTGAGAGTTCGTTATTCATTGATCATGATTTGGCCCTCCCCTCTAAGCTTAAGCCACGCCCCCTAAGCTTTAGCCACGCCCCCTTTCTCAAATGACCCGTTTGATGAGGTACCTTTGTGTGAGGTATCATTGATCTCAGCTGAGAGTTCGTTATTCATTGATCATGATTTGGCCCTCCACTCTAAGCTTAAGCCACGCCCCCTAAGCTTTAGCCACGCCCCCTATACTTTAGCCACGCCCCCTTTCTCAAATGACCCGTTTGATGAGGTACCTTTGTGTGATCTCAGCTGAGAGTTCGTTATTCATTGATCATGATTTGGCCCTCCCCTCCAAGCTTAAGCCACGCCCCCTAATCTTTAGCCACGCCCCCTATACTTTAGACATGCCCCCTTTCTCAAATGACCCGTTTGATGAGGTACCTTTGTGTGAGGTATCATTGATCTCAGCTGAGAGTTCGTTATTCATTGATCATGATTTGGCCCTCCCCTCTAAGCTTAAGCCACGCCCCCTAAGCTTTAGCCACGCCCCCTATACTTTAGAAACGCCCCCTTTCTCAAATGACCCGTTTGATGAGGTACCTTTGTTTGAGGTATCATTGATCTCAGCTGAGAGTTCGTTATTCATTGATCATGATTTGGCCCTCCCCTCTAAGCTTAAGCCACGCCCCCTAAGCTTTAGCCACGCCCCCTTTCTCAAATGACCCGTCTGATGAGGTACCTTTGTGTGAGGTATCATTGATCTCAGCTGAGAGTTCGTTATTCATTGATCATGATTTGGCCCTCCCCTCTAAGCTTAAGCCACGCCCCCTAAGCTTTAGCCACGCCCCCTATACTTTAGCCACGCCCCCTTTCTCAAATGACCCGTTTGATGAGGTACCTTTGTGTGATCTCAGCTGAGAGTTCGTTATTCATTGATCATGATTTGGCCCTCCCCTCTAAGCTTAAGCCACGCCCCCTAAGCTTTAGCCACGCCCCCTATACTTTAGCCACGCCCCCTTTCTCAAATGACCCGTTAGATGAGGTACTTTTGTGTGAGGTATCATTGATCTCAGCTGAGAGTTCGTTATTCATTGATCATGATTTGGCCCTCCCCTCTAAGCTTAAGCCACGCCCCCTAAGCTTTAGCCACGCCCCCTATACTTTAGCCACGCCCCCTTTCTCAAATGACCCGTTTGATGAGGTACCTTTGTGTGATCTCAGCTGAGAGTTCGTTATTCATTGATCATGATTTGGCCCTCCCCTCTAAGCTTAAGCCACGCCCCCTAATCTTTAGCCACGCCCCCTATACTTTAGCCATGCCCCCTTTCTCAAATGATCCGTTTGATGAGGTACCTTTGTGTGATCTCAGCTGAGAGTTCGTTATTCATTGATCATGATTTGGCCCTCCCCTGTAAGCTCAAGCCACGCCCCCTAAGCTTTAACCACGCCCCCTATACTTTAGCCACGCCCCCTTTCTCAAATGACCCGTTTGATGAGGTATCTTTGTGTGATCTCAGCTGAGAGTTCGTTATTCATTGATCATGATTTGGCCCTCCCCTCTAAGCTTAAGCCACGCCCCCTAAGCTTTAGCCACGCCCCCTATACTTTAGCCACGCCCCCTTTCTCAAATGACCCGTTTGATGAGGTACCTTTGTGTGAGGTATCATTGATATCAGCTGAGAGTTCGTTATTCATTGATCATGATTTGGCCCTCCACTCTAAGCTTAAGCCACGCCCCCTAAGCTTTAGCCACGCCCCCTATACTTTAGCCACGCCCCCTTTCTCAAATGACCCGTTTGATGAGGTACCTTTGTGTGATCTCAGCTGAGAGTTCGTTATTCATTGATCATGATTTGGCCCTCCCCTCTAAGCTTAAGCCACGCCCCCTAATCTTTAGCCACGCCCCCCTATACTTTAGCCATGCCCCCTTTCTCAAATGACCCGTTTGATGAGGTACCTTTGTGTGAGGTATCATTGATCTCAGCTGAGAGTTCGTTATTCATTGATCATGATTTGGCCCTCCCCTCTAAGCTTAAGCCACGCCCCCTAAGCTTTAGCCACGCCCCCTATACTTTAGCCACGCCCCCTTTCTCAAATGACCCGTTTGATGAGGTACCTTTGTTTGAGGTATCATTGATCTCAGCTGAGAGTTCGTTATTCATTGATCATGATTTGGCCCTCCCCTCTAAGCTTAAGCCACGCCCCCTAAGCTTTAGCCACGCCCCCTTTCTCAAATGACCCGTTTGATGAGGTACCTTTGTGTGAGGTATCATTGATCTCAGCTGAGAGTTCGTTATTCATTGATCATGATTTGGCCCTCCCCTCTAAGCTTAAGCCACGCCCCCTAAGCTTTAGCCACGCCCCCTATACTTTAGCCACGCCCCCTTTCTCAAATGACCCGTTTGATGAGGTACCTTTGTGTGATCTCAGCTGAGAGTTCGTTATTCATTGATCATGATTTGGCCCTCCCCTCTAAGCTTAAGCCACGCCCCCTAAGCTTTAGCCACGCCCCCTATACTTTAGCCACGTCCCCTTTCTCAAATGACCCGTTTGATGAGGTACATTTGTGTGAGGTATCATTGATCTCAGCTGAGAGTTCGTTATTCATTGATCATGATTTGGCCCTCCCCTCTAAGCTTAAGCCACGCCCCCTAAGCTTTAGCCACTCCCCCTATACTTTAGCCACGCCCCCTTTCTCAAATGACCCGTTTGATGAGGTACCTTTGTGTGAGGTATCATTGATCTCAGCTGAGAGTTCGTTATTCATTGATCATGATTTGGCCCTCCCCTCTAAGCTTAAGCCACGCCCCCTAAGCTTTAGCCACGCCCCCTATACTTTAGCCACGCCCCCTTTCTCAAATGACCCGTTTGATGAGGTACCTTTGTGTGATCTCAGCTGAGAGTTCGTTATTCATTGATCATGATTTGGCCCTCCCCTGTAAGCTCAAGCCACGCCCCCTAAGCTTTAACCACGCCCCCTATACTTTAGCCACGCCCCCTTTCTCAAATGACCCGTTTGATGAGGTATCTTTGTGTGATCTCAGCTGAGAGTTCGTTATTCATTGATCATGATTTGGCCCTCCCCTCTAAGCTTAAGCCACGCCCCCTAAGCTTTAGCCACGCCCCCTATACTTTAGCCACGCCCCCTTTCTCAAATGACCCGTTTGATGAGGTACCTTTGTGTGAGGTATCATTGATATCAGCTGAGAGTTCGTTATTCATTGATCATGATTTGGCCCTCCACTCTAAGCTTAAGCCACGCCCCCTAAGCTTTAGCCACGCCCCCTATACTTTAGCCACGCCCCCTTTCTCAAATGACCCGTTTGATGAGGTACCTTTGTGTGATCTCAGCTGAGAGTTCGTTATTCATTGATCATGATTTGGCCCTCCCCTCTAAGCTTAAGCCACGCCCCCTAATCTTTAGCCACGCCCCCCTATACTTTAGCCATGCCCCCTTTCTCAAATGACCCGTTTGATGAGGTACCTTTGTGTGAGGTATCATTGATCTCAGCTGAGAGTTCGTTATTCATTGATCATGATTTGGCCCTCCCCTCTAAGCTTAAGCCACGCCCCCTAAGCTTTAGCCACGCCCCCTATACTTTAGCCACGCCCCCTTTCTCAAATGACCCGTTTGATGAGGTACCTTTGTTTGAGGTATCATTGATCTCAGCTGAGAGTTCGTTATTCATTGATCATGATTTGGCCCTCCCCTCTAAGCTTAAGCCACGCCCCCTAAGCTTTAGCCACGCCCCCTTTCTCAAATGACCCGTTTGATGAGGTACCTTTGTGTGAGGTATCATTGATCTCAGCTGAGAGTTCGTTATTCATTGATCATGATTTGGCCCTCCCCTCTAAGCTTAAGCCACGCCCCCTAAGCTTTAGCCACGCCCCCTATACTTTAGCCACGCCCCCTTTCTCAAATGACCCGTTTGATGAGGTACCTTTGTGTGATCTCAGCTGAGAGTTCGTTATTCATTGATCATGATTTGGCCCTCCCCTCTAAGCTTAAGCCACGCCCCCTAAGCTTTAGCCACGCCCCCTATACTTTAGCCACGTCCCCTTTCTCAAATGACCCGTTTGATGAGGTACATTTGTGTGAGGTATCATTGATCTCAGCTGAGAGTTCGTTATTCATTGATCATGATTTGGCCCTCCCCTCTAAGCTT
Source organism: Zingel zingel (assembly GCA_023566125.1). Classification (NCBI taxonomy): domain Eukaryota; kingdom Metazoa; phylum Chordata; class Actinopteri; order Perciformes; family Percidae; genus Zingel; species Zingel zingel. Next base: position 35,288,588 of record CM042318.1, on the reverse strand, counting down.
AAGCCACGCCCCCTAAGCTTTAGCCACGCCCCCTATACTTTAGCCACGCCCCCTTTCTCAAATGACCCGTTTGATGAGGTACCTTTGTGTGAGGTATCATTGATCTCAGCTGAGAGTTCGTTATTCATTGATCATGATTTGGCCCTCCCCTCTAAGCTTAAGCCACGCCCCCTAAGCTTTAGCCACGCCCCCTATACTTTAGCCACGCCCCCTTTCTCAAATGACCCGTTTGATGAGGTACCTTTGTGTGAGGTATCATTGATCTCAGCTGAGAGTTCGTTATTCATTGATCATGATTTGGCCCTCCCCTCTAAGCTTAAGCCAAGCCCCCTAAGCTTTAGCCACGCCCCCTATACTTTAGCCACGCCCCCTTTCTCAAATGACCCGTTTGATGAGGTAACTTTGTGTGATCTCAGCTGAGAGTTTGTTATTCATTGATCATGATTTGGCCCTCCCCTCTAAGCTTAAGCCACGCCCCCTAAGCTTTAGCCACGCCCCCTATACTTTAGCCACGTCCCCTTTCTCAAATGACCCGTTTGATGAGGTACCTTTGTGTGATCTCAGCTGAGAGTTCGTTATTCATTGATCATGATTTGGCCCTCCCCTCTAAGCTTAAGCCACGCCCCCTAAGCTTTAGCCACGCCCCCTATACTTTAGCCACGTCCCCTTTCTCAAATGACCCGTTTGATGAGGTACATTTGTGTGAGGTATCATTGATCTCAGCTGAGAGTTCGTTATTCATTGATCATGATTTGGCCCTCCCCTCTAAGCTTAAGCCACGCCCCCTAAGCTTTAGCCACGCCCCCTATACTTTAGCCACGCCCCCTTTCTCAAATGACCCGTTTGATGAGGTACTTTTGTGTGAGGTATCATTGATCTCAGCTGAGAGTTCGTTATTCATTGATCATGATTTGGCCCTCCCCTCTAAGCTTAAGCCACGCCCCCTAAGCTTTAGCCACGCCCCCTATACTTTAGCCACGCCCCCTTTCTCAAATGACCCGTTTGATGAGGTACTTTTGTGTGAGGTATCATTGATCTCAGCTGAGAGTTCGTTATTCATTGATCATGATTTGGCCCTCCCCTCTAAGCTTAAGCCACGCCCCCTAATCTTTAGCCACGCCCCCTATACTTTAGCCATGCCCCCTTTCTCAAATGACCCGTTTGATGAGGTACCTTTGTGTGATCTCAGCTGAGAGTTCGTTATTCATTGATCATGATTTGGCCCTCCCCTCTAAGCTCAAGCCACGCCCCCTAAGCTTTAACCACGCCCCCTATACTTTAGCCACGCCCCCTTTCTCAAATGACCCGTTTGATGAGGTACCTTTGTGTGATCTCAGCTGAGAGTTCGTTATTCATTGATCATGATTTGGCCCTCCCCTCTAAGCTTAAGCCACGCCCCCTAATATTTAGCCAGGCCCCCTATACTTTAGCCATGCCCCCTTTCTCAAATGACCCGTTTGATGAGGTACCTTTGTGTGATCTAAGCTGAGAGTTCGTTATTCATTGATCATGATTTGGCCCTCCCCTCTAAGCTCAAGCCACGCCCCCTAAGCTTTAACCACGCCCCCTATACTTTAGCCACGCCCCCTTTCTCAAATGACCCGTTTGATGAGGTACCTTTGTGTGATCTCAGCTGAGAGTTCGTTATTCATTGATCATGATTTGGCCCTCCCCTCTAAGCTTAAGCCACGCCCCCTAAGCTTTAGCCACGCCCCCTATACTTTAGCCACGCCCCCTTTCTCAAATGACCCGTTTGATGAGGTACCTTTGTGTGAGGTATCATTGATCTCAGCTGAGAGTTCGTTATTCATTGATCATGATTTGGCCCTCCCCTCTAAGCTTAAGCCACGCCCCCTAAGCTTTAGCCACGCCCCCTATACTTTAGCCACGCCCCCTTTCTCAAATGACCCGTTTGATGAGGTACCTTTGTGTGATCTCAGCTGAGAGTTCGTTATTCATTGATCATGATTTGGCCCTCCCTTCTAAGCTTAAGCCACGCCCCCTAAGCTTTAGCCACGCCCCCTATACTTTAGCCACGCCCCCTTTCTCAAATGACCCTTTGATGAGGTACCTTTGTGTGAGGTATCATTGATCTCAGCTGAGAGTTCGTTATTCATTGATCATGATTTGGCCCTCCCCTCTAAGCTTATGACAAACAACCCTAAGCTTTAGCCACGCCCCCTATACTTTAGCCACGCCCCCTTTCTCAAATGACCCGTTTGATGAGGTACCTTTGTGTGATCTCATCTGAGAGTTCGTTATTCATTGATCATGATTTGGCCCTCCCTTCTAAGCTTAAGCCACGCCCCCTAAGCTTTAGCCACGCCCCCTATACTTTAGCCACGCCCCCTTTCTCAAATGACCCGTTTGATGAGGTACCTTTGTGTGAGGTATCATTGATCTCAGCTGAGAGTTCGTTATTCATTGATCATGATTTGGCCCTCCCCTCTAAGCTTAAGCCACGCCCCCTAAGCTTTAGCCACGCCCCCTATACTTTAGCCACGCCCCCTTTCTCAAATGACCCGTTTGATGAGGTACCTTTGTGTGATCTCAACTGAGAGTTCGTTATTCATTGATCATGATTTGGCCCTCCCCTCTAAGCTTAAGCCACGCCCCCTAAGCTTTAGCCACGCCCCCTATACTTTAGCCACGCCCCCTTTCTCAAATGACCCGTTAGATGAGGTACTTTTGTGTGAGGTATCATTGATCTCAGCTGAGAGTTCGTTATTCATTGATCATGATTCGGCCCTCCCCTCTAAGCTTAAGCCACGCCCCCTAAGCTTTAGCCACGCCCCCTATACTTTAGCCATGCCCCCTTTCTCAAATGACCCGTTTGATGAGGTACCTTTGTGTGATCTCAGCTGAGAGTTCGTTATTCATTGATCATGATTTGGCCCTCCCCTCTAAGCTTAAGCCACGCCCCCTAATATTTAGCCACGCCCCCTATACTTTAGCCATGCCCCCTTTCTCAAATGACCCGTTTGATGAGGTACCTTTGTGTGATCTAAGCTGAGAGTTCGTTATTCATTGATCATGATTTGGCCCACCCCTCTAAGCTCAAGCCACGCCCCCTAAGCTTTAACCACGCCCCCTATACTTTAGCCACGCCCCCTTTCTCAAATGACCCGTTTGATGAGGTACCTTTGTGTGATCTCAGCTGAGAGTTCGTTATTCATTGATCATGATTTGGCCCTCCCCTCTAAGCTTAAGCCACGCCCCCTAAGCTTTAGCCACGCCCCCTATACTTTAGCCACGCCCCCTTTCTCAAATGACCCGTTTGATGAGGTACCTTTGTGTGAGGTATCATTGATCTCAGCTGAGAGTTCGTTATTCATTGATCATGATTTGGCCCTCCCCTCTAAGCTTAAGCCACGCCCCCTAAGCTTTAGCCACGCCCCCTATACTTTAGCCACGCCCCCTTTCTCAAATGACCCGTTTGATGAGGTACCTTTGTGTGATCTCAGCTGAGAGTTCGTTATTCATTGATCATGATTTGGCCCTCCCTTCTAAGCTTAAGCCACGCCCCCTAAGCTTTAGCCACGCCCCCTATACTTTAGCCACGCCCCCTTTCTCAAATGACCCGTTTGATGAGGTACCTTTGTGTGAGGTATCATTGATCTCAGCTGAGAGTTCGTTATTCATTGATCATGATTTGGCCCTCCCCTCTAAGCTTAAGCCAAGCCCCCTAAGCTTTAGCCACGCCCCCTATACTTTAGCCACGCCCCCTTTCTCAAATGACCCGTTTGATGAGGTACCTTTGTGTGATCTCAACTGAGAGTTCGTTATTCATTGATCATGATTTGGCCCTCTCCTCTAAGCTTATGACAAACAACCCTAAGCTTTAGCCACGCCCCCTATACTTTAGCCACGCCCCCTTTCTCAAATGACCCGTTTGATGAGGTACCTTTGTGTGATCTCATCTGAGAGTTCGTTATTCATTGATCATGATTTGGCCCTCCCTTCTAAGCTTAAGCCACGCCCCCTAAGCTTTAGCCACGCCCCCTATACTTTAGCCACGCCCCCTTTCTCAAATGACCCGTTTGATGAGGTACCTTTGTGTGAGGTATCATTGATCTCAGCTGAGAGTTCGTTATTCATTGATCATGATTTGGCCCTCCCCTCTAAGCTTAAGCCAAGCCCCCTAAGCTTTAGCCACGCCCCCTATACTTTAGCCACGCCCCCTTTCTCAAATGACCCGTTTGATGAGGTACCTTTGTGTGATCTCAACTGAGAGTTCGTTATTCATTGATCATGATTTGGCCCTCCCCTCTAAGCTTAAGCCACGCCCCCTAAGCTTTAGCCACGCCCCCTATACTTTAGCCACGCCCCCTTTCTCAAATGACCCGTTAGATGAGGTACTTTTGTGTGAGGTATCATTGATCTCAGCTGAGAGTTCGTTATTCATTGATCATGATTCGGCCCTCCCCTCTAAGCTTAAGCCACGCCCCCTAAGCTTTAGCCACGCCCCCTATACTTTAGCCATGCCCCCTTTCTCAAATGACCCGTTTGATGAGGTACCTTTGTGTGATCTCAGCTGAGAGTTCGTTATTCATTGATCATGATTTGGCCCTCCCCTCTAAGCTTAAGCCACGCCCCCTAATATTTAGCCACGCCCCCTATACTTTAGCCATGCCCCCTTTCTCAAATGACCCGTTTGATGAGGTACCTTTGTGTGATCTAAGCTGAGAGTTCGTTATTCATTGATCATGATTTGGCCCTCCCCTCTAAGCTCAAGCCACGCCCCCTAAGCTTTAACCACGCCCCCTATACTTTAGCCACGCCCCCTTTCTCAAATGACCCGTTTGATGAGGTACCTTTGTGTGATCTCAGCTGAGAGTTCGTTATTCATTGATCATGATTTGGCCCTCCCCTCTAAGCTTAAGCCACGCCCCCTAAGCTTTAGCCACGCCCCCTATACTTTAGCCACGCCCCCTTTCTCAAATGACCCGTTTGATGAGGTACCTTTGTGTGAGGTATCATTGATCTCAGCTGAGAGTTCGTTATTCATTGATCATGATTTGGCCCTCCCCTCTAAGCTTAAGCCACGCCCCCTAAGCTTTAGCCACGCCCCCTATACTTTAGCCACGCCCCCTTTCTCAAATGACCCGTTTGATGAGGTACCTTTGTGTGATCTCAGCTGAGAGTTCGTTATTCATTGATCATGATTTGGCCCTCCCTTCTAAGCTTAAGCCACGCCCCCTAAGCTTTAGCCACGCCCCCTATACTTTAGCCACGCCCCCTTTCTCAAATGACCCGTTTGATGAGGTACCTTTGTGTGAGGTATCATTGATCTCAGCTGAGAGTTCGTTATTCATTGATCATGATTTGGCCCTCCCCTCTAAGCTTATGACAAAAAACCCTAAGCTTTAGCCACGCCCCCTATACTTTAGCCACGCCCCCTTTCTCAAATGACCCGTTTGATGAGGTACCTTTGTGTGATCTCATCTGAGAGTTCGTTATTCATTGATCATGATTTGGCCCTCCCTTCTAAGCTTAAGCCACGCCCCCTAAGCTTTAGCCACGCCCCCTATACTTTAGCCACGCCCCCTTTCTCAAATGACCCGTTTGATGAGGTACCTTTGTGTGAGGTATCATTGATCTCAGCTGAGAGTTCGTTATTCATTGATCATGATTTGGCCCTCCCCTCTAAGCTTAAGCCAAGCCCCCTAAGCTTTAGCCACGCCCCCTATACTTTAGCCACGCCCCCTTTCTCAAATGACCCGTTTGATGAGGTACCTTTGTGTGATCTCAACTGAGAGTTCGTTATTCATTGATCATGATTTGGCCCTCCCCTCTAAGCTTAAGCCACGCCCCCTAAGCTTTAGCCACGCCCCCTATACTTTAGCCACGCCCCCTTTCTCAAATGACCCGTTAGATGAGGTACTTTTGTGTGAGGTATCATTGATCTCAGCTGAGAGTTTGTTATTCATTGATCATGATTCGGCCCTCCCCTCTAAGCTTAAGCCACGCCCCCTAAGCTTTAGCCACGCCCCCTATACTTTAGCCACGCCCCCTTTCTCAAATGACCCGTTTGATGAGGTACCTTTGTGTGATCTCAGCTGAGAGTTCGTTATTCATTGATCATGATTTGGCCCTCCCCTCTAAGCTTAAGCCACGCCCCCTAAGCTTTAGCCACGCCCCCTATACTTTAGCCATGCCCCCTTTCTCAAATGACCCGTTTGATGAGGTACCTTTGTGTGAGGTATCATTGATATCAGCTGAGAGTTCGTTATTCATTGATCATGATTTGGCCCTCCCCTCTAAGCTTAAGCCACGCCCCCTATACTTTAGCCACGCCCCCTTTCTCAAATGACCCGTTTGATGAGGTACCTTTGTGTGAGGTATCATTGATCTCAGCTGAGAGTTCGTTATTCATTGATCATGATTTGGCCCTCCCCTCTAAGCTTAAGCCAAGCCCCCTAAGCTTTAGCCACGCCCCCTATACTTTAGCCACGCCCCCTTTCTCAAATGACCCGTTTGATGAGGTACCTTTGTGTGATCTCAACTGAGAGTTCGTTATTCATTGATCATGATTTGGCCCTCCCCTCTAAGCTTATGACAAACAACCCTAAGCTTTAGCCACGCCCCCTATACTTTAGCCACGCCCCCTTTCTCAAATGACCCGTTTGATGAGGTACCTTTGTGTGATCTCATCTGAGAGTTCGTTATTCATTGATCATGATTTGGCCCTCCCCTCTAAGCTTAAGCCACGCCCCCTAAGCTTTAGCCACGCCCCCTAAGCTTTAGCCACGCCCCCTTTCTCAAATGACCCGTTTGATGAGGTACCTTTGTGTGAGGTATCATTGATCTCAGCTGAGAGTTCGTTATTCATTGATCATGATTTGGCCCTCCCCTCTAAGCTTAAGCCACGCCCCCTAAGCTTTAGCCACGCCCCCTATACTTTAGCCACGCCCCCTTTCTCAAATGACCCGTTTGATGAGGTACCTTTGTGTGATCTCAGCTGAGAGTTCGTTATTCATTGATCATGATTTGGCCCTCCCCTCTAAGCTTAAGCCACGCCCCCTAAGCTTTAGCCACGCCCCCTATACTTTAGCCACGCCCCCTTTCTCAAATGACCCGTTTGATGAGGTACCTTTGTGTGAGGTATCATTGATCTCAGCTGAGAGTTCGTTATTCATTGATCATGATTTGGCCCTCCCCTCTAAGCTTAAGCCACGCCCCCTAAGCTTTAGCCACGCCCCCTATACTTTAGCCACGTCCCCTTTCTCAAATGACCCGTTTGATGAGGTACCTTTGTGTGATCTCAGCTGAGAGTTCGTTATTCATTGATCATGATTTGGCCCTCCCTTCTAAGCTTAAGCCACGCCCCCTAAGCTTTAGCCACGCCCCCTATACTTTAGCCACGCCCCCTTTCTCAAATGACCCGTTTGATGAGGTACCTTTGTGTGAGGTATCATTGATCTCAGCTGAGAGTTCGTTATTCATTGATCATGATTTGGCCCTCCCCTCTAAGCTTATGACAAACAACCCTAAGCTTTAGCCACGCCCCCTATACTTTAGCCACGCCCCCTTTCTCAAATGACCCGTTTGATGAGGTACCTTTGTGTGATCTCATCTGAGAGTTCGTTATTCATTGATCATGATTTGGCCCTCCCCTCTAAGCTTAAGCCACGCCCCCTAAGCTTTAGCCACGCCCCCTATACTTTAGCCATGCCCCCTTTCTCAAATGACCCGTTTGATGAGGTACCTTTGTGTGAGGTATCATTGATATCAGCTGAGAGTTCGTTATTCATTGATCATGATTTGGCCCTCCCCTCTAAGCTTAAGCCACGCCCCCTAATCTTTAGCCACGCCCCCTATACTTTAGCCATGCCCCCTTTCTCAAATGACCCGTTTGATGAGGTACCTTTGTGTGAGGTATCATTGATCTCAGCTGAGAGTTCGTTATTCATTGATCATGATTTGGCCCTCCCCTCTAAGCTTAAGCCACGCCCCCTAAGCTTTAGCCACGCCCCCTAAGCTTTAGCCACGCCCCCTTTCTCAAATGACCCGTTTGATGAGGTACCTTTGTGTGAGGTATCATTGATCTCAGCTGAGAGTTCGTTATTCATTGATCATGATTTGGCCCTCCCCTCTAAGCTTAAGCCACGCCCCCTAAGCTTTAGCCACGCCCCCTATACTTTAGCCACGCCCCCTTTCTCAAATGACCCGTTTGATGAGGTACCTTTGTGTGATCTCAGCTGAGAGTTCGTTATTCATTGATCATGATTTGGCCCTCCCCTCTAAGCTTAAGCCACGCCCCCTAAGCTTTAGCCACGCCCCCTATACTTTAGCCACGTCCCCTTTCTCAAATGACCCGTTTGATGAGGTACCTTTGTGTGAGGTATCATTGATCTCAGCTGAGAGTTCGTTATTCATTGATCATGATTTGGCCCTCCCCTCTAAGCTTAAGCCACGCCCCCTAAGCTTTAGCCATGCCCCCTAAGCTTTAGCCACGCCCCCTTTCTCAAATGACCCGTTTGATGAGGTACCTTTGTGTGAGGTATCATTGATTTCAGCTGAGAGTTCGTTATTCATTGATCATGATTTGGCCCTCCCCTCTAAGCTTAAGCCACGCCCCCTAAGCTTTAGCCACGCCCCCTATACTTTAGCCACGCCCCCTTTCTCAAATGACCCGTTTGATGAGGTACCTTTGTGTGATCTCAGCTGAGAGTTCGTTATTCATTGATCATGATTTGGCCCTCCCCTCTAAGCATAAGCCACGCCCCCTAAGCTTTAGCCACGCCCCCTATACTTTAGCCACGTCCCTTTTCTCAAATGACCCGTTTGATGAGGTACATTTGTGTGAGGTATCATTGATCTCAGCTGAGAGTTCGTTATTCATTGATCATGATTTGGCCCTCCCCTCTAAGCTTAAGCCAAGCCCCCTAAGCTTTAGCCACGCCCCCTATACTTTAGCCACGCCCCCTTTCTCAAATGACCCGTTTGATGAGGTACCTTTGTGTGATCTCAACTGAGAGTTCGTTATTCATTGATCATGATTTGGCCCTCCCCTCTAAGCTTAAGCCACGCCCCCTAAGCTTTAGCCACGCCCCCTATACTTTAGCCACGCCCCCTTTCTCAAATGACCCGTTTGATGAGGTACTTTTGTGTGAGGTATCATTGATATCAGCTGAGAGTTCGTTATTCATTGATCATGATTTGGCCCTCCCCTCTAAGCTTAAGCCACGCCCCCTAATATTTAGCCACGCCCCCTATACTTTAGCCATGCCCCCTTTCTCAAATGACCTGTTTGATGAGGTACCTTTGTGTGATCTAAGCTGAGAGTTCGTTATTCATTGATCATGATTTGGCCCTCCCCTCTAAGCTCAAGCCACGCCCCCTAAGCTTTAACCACGCCCCCTAAACTTTAGCCACGCCCCCTTTCTCAAATGACCCGTTTGATGAGGTACCTTTGTGTGAGGTATCATTGATCTCAGCTGAGAGTTCGTTATTCATTGATCATGATTTGGCCCTCCCCTCTAAGCTTATGACAAACAACCCTAAGCTTTAGCCACGCCCCCTATACTTTAGCCACGCCCCCTTTCTCAAATGACCCGTTTGATGAGGTACCTTTGTGTGAGGTATCATTGATCTCAGCTGAGAGTTCGTTATTCATTGATCATGATTTGGCCCTCCCCTCTAAGCTTAAGCCAAGCCCCCTAAGCTTTAGCCACGCCCCCTATACTTTAGCCACGCCCCCTTTCTCAAATGACCCGTTTGATGAGGTACCTTTGTGTGATCTCAACTGAGAGTTCGTTATTCATTGATCATGATTTGGCCCTCCCCTCTAAGCTTAAGCCACGCCCCCTAAGCTTTAGCCACGCCCCCTATACTTTAGCCACGCCCCCTTTCTCAAATGACCCGTTAGATGAGGTACTTTTGTGTGAGGTATCATTGATCTCAGCTGAGAGTTCGTTATTCATTGATCATGATTTGGCCCTCCCCTCTAAGCTTAAGCCACGCCCCCTAAGCTTTAGCCACGCCCCCTAAGCTTTAGCCACGCCCCCTTTCTCAAATGACCCGTTTGATGAGGTACCTTTGTGTGATCTCAGCTGAGAGTTCGTTATTCATTGATCATGATTTGGCCCTCCCCTCTAAGCTTAAGCCACGCCCCCTAATCTTTAGCCACGCCCCTATACTTTAGCCACGCCCCCTTTCTCAAATGACCCGTTAGATGAGGTACTTTTGTGTGAGGTATCATTGATCTCAGCTGAGAGTTCGTTATTCATTGATCATGATTTGGCCCTCCCCTCTAAGCTTAAGCCACGCCCCCTAATCTTTAGCCACGCCCCCTATACTTTAGCCATGCCCCCTTTCTCAAATGACCCGTTTGATGAGGTACCTTTGTGTGAGGTATCATTGATCTCAGCTGAGAGTTCGTTATTCATTGATCATGATTTGGCCCTCCCCTCTAAGCTTAAGCCACGCCCCCTAAGCTTTAGCCACGCCCCCTATACTTTAGCCACGCCCCCTTTCTCAAATGACCCGTTTGATGAGGTACCTTTGTGTGATCTCAGCTGAGAGTTCGTTATTCATTGATCATGATTTGGCCCTCCACTCTAAGCTTAAGCCACGCCCCCTAAGCTTTAGCCACGCCCCCTATACTTTAGCCACGCCCCCTTTCTCAAATGACCCGTTTGATGAGGTACCTTTGTGTGAGGTATCATTGATCTCAGCTGAGAGTTCGTAATTCATTGATCATGATTTGGCCCTCCCCTCTAAGCTTAAGCCACGCCCCCTAAGCTTTAGCCACGCCCCCTATACTTTAGCCACGCCCCCTTTCTCAAATGACCCGTTTGATGAGGTACCTTTGTGTGAGGTATCATTGATCTCAGCTGAGAGTTCGTTATTCATTGATCATGATTTGGCCCTCCCCTCTAAGCTTAAGCCACGCCCCCTAAGCTTTAGCCACGCCCCCTATACTTTAGCCACGCCCCATTTCTCAAATGACCCGTTTGATGAGGTACCTTTGTGTGATCTCAACTGAGAGTTCGTTATTCATTGATCATGATTTGGCCCTCCCCTCTAAGCTTAAGCCACGCCCCCTAAGCTTTAGCCACGCCCCCTATACTTTAGCCACGCCCCCTTTCTCAAATGACCCGTTTGATGAGGTACTTTTGTGTGAGGTATCATTGATCTCAGCTGAGAGTTCGTTATTCATTGATCATGATTTGGCCCTCCCCTCTAAGCTTAAGCCACGCCCCCTAAGCTTTAGCCACGCCCCCTATACTTTAGCCACGCCCCCTTTCTCAAATGACCCGTTTGATGAGGTACCTTTGTGTGATCTCAGCTGAGAGTTCGTTATTCATTGATCATGATTTGGCCCTCCCCTCTAAGCTTAAGCCACGCCCCCTAATATTTAGCCACGCCCCCTATACTTTAGCCGTGCCCCCTTTCTCAAATGACCTGTTTGATGAGGTACCTTTGTGTGATCTAAGCTGAGAGTTCGTTATTCATTGATCATGATTTGGCCCTCCCCTCTAAGCTCAAGCCACGCCCCCTAAGCTTTAACCACGCCCCCTATACTTTAGCCACGCCCCCTTTCTCAAATGACCCGTTTGATGAGGTACCTTTGTGTGAGGTATCATTGATCTCAGCTGAGAGTTCGTTATTCATTGATCATGATTTGGCCCTCCCCTCTAAGCTTATGACAAACAACCCTAAGCTTTAGCCACGCCCCCTATACTTTAGCCACGCCCCCTTTCTCAAATGACCCGTTTGATGAGGTACCTTTGTGTGAGGTATCATTGATCTCAGCTGAGAGTTCGTTATTCATTGATCATGATTTGGCCCTCCCCTCTAAGCTTAAGCCAAGCCCCCTAAGCTTTAGCCACGCCCCCTATACTTTAGCCACGCCCCCTTTCTCAAATGACCCGTTTGATGAGGTACCTTTGTGTGATCTCAACTGAGAGTTCGTTATTCATTGATCATGATTTGGCCCTCCCCTCTAAGCTTAAGCCACGCCCCCTAAGCTTTAGCCACGCCCCCTATACTTTAGCCACGCCCCCTTTCTCAAATGACCCGTTAGATGAGGTACTTTTGTGTGAGGTATCATTGATCTCAGCTGAGAGTTCGTTATTCATTGATCATGATTTGGCCCTCCCCTCTAAGCTTAAGCCACGCCCCCTAAGCTTTAGCCACGCCCCCTAAGCTTTAGCCACGCCCCCTTTCTCAAATGACCCGTTTGATGAGGTACCTTTGTGTGATCTCAGCTGAGAGTTCGTTATTCATTGATCATGATTTGGCCCTCCCCTCTAAGCTTAAGCCACGCCCCCTAAGCTTTAACCACGCCCCCTATACTTTAGCCACGCCCCCTTTCTCAAATGATCCGTTTGATGAAGTACCTTTGTGTGATCTCAGCTGAGAGTTCGTTATTCATTGATCATGATTTGGCCCTCCCCTCTAAGCTTAAGCCACGCCCCCTAAGCTTTAGCCACGCCCCCTATACTTTAGCCACGCCCCCTTTCTCAAATGACCCGTTTGATGAGGTACCTTTGTGTGAGGTATCATTGATATCAGCTGAGAGTTCGTTATTCATTGATCATGATTTGGCCCTCCCCTCTAAGCTTAAGCCACGCCCCCTAAGCTTTAGCCACGCCCCCTTTCTCAAATGACCCGTTTGATGAGGTACCTTTGTGTGAGGTATCATTGATCTCAGCTGAGAGTTCGTTATTCATTGATCATGATTTGGCCCTCCACTCTAAGCTTAAGCCACGCCCCCTAAGCTTTAGCCACGCCCCCTATACTTTAGCCACGCCCCCTTTCTCAAATGACCCGTTTGATGAGGTACCTTTGTGTGATCTCAGCTGAGAGTTCGTTATTCATTGATCATGATTTGGCCCTCCCCTCTAAGCTTAAGCCACGCCCCCTAATCTTTAGCCACGCCCCCTATACTTTAGCCATGCCCCCTTTCTCAAATGACCCGTTTGATGAGGTACCTTTGTTTGAGGTATCATTGATCTCAGCTGAGAGTTCGTTATTCATTGATCATGATTTGGCCCTCCCCTCTAAGCTTAAGCCACGCCCCCTAAGCTTTAGCCACGCCCCCTATACTTTAGCCACGCCCCCTTTCTCAAATGACCCGTTTGATGAGGTACCTTTGTGTGATCTCAGCTGAGAGTTCGTTATTCATTGATCATGATTTGGCCCTCCCTTCTAAGCTTAAGCCACGCCCCCTGAGCTTTAGCCACGCCCCCTATACTTTAGCCACGCCCCCTTTCTCAAATGACCCGTTTGATGAGGTACCTTTGTGTGAGGTATCATTGATCTCAGCTGAGAGTTCGTTATTCATTGATCATGATTTGGCCCTCCCCTCTAAGCTTAAGCCAAGCCCCCTAAGCTTTAGCCACGCCCCCTATACTTTAGCCACGCCCCCTTTCTCAAATGACCCGTTTGATGAGGTACCTTTGTGTGATATCAACTGAGAGTTCGTTATTCATTGATCATGATTTGGCCCTCCCCTCTAAGCTTAAGCCACGCCCCCTAAGCTTTAGCCACGCCCCCTATACTTTAGCCACGCCCCCTTTCTCAAATGACCCGTTAGATGAGGTACTTTTGTGTGAGGTATCATTGATCTCAGCTGAGAGTTCGTTATTCATTGATCATGATTTGGCCCTCCCCTCTAAGCTTAAGCCACGCCCCCTAAGCTTTAGCCACGCCCCCTATACTTTAGCCACGCCCCCTTTCTCAAATGACCCGTTTGATGAGGTACCTTTGTGTGATCTCAGCTGAGAGTTCGTTATTCATTGATCATGATTTGGCCCTCCCCTCTAAGCTTAAGCCACGCCCCCTAAGCTTTAGCCACGCCCCCTATACTTTAGCCACGCCCCCTTTCTCAAATGACCCATTTGATGAGGTACCTTTGTGTGAGGTATCATTGATATCAGCTGAGAGTTCGTTATTCATTGATCATGATTTGGCCCTCCCCTCTAAGCTTAAGCCACGCCCCCTAAGCTTTAGCCACGCCCCCTATACTTTAGCCACGCCCCCTTTCTCAAATGACCCGTTTGATGAGGTACCTTTGTGTGATCTCAGCTGAGAGTTCGTTATTCATTGATCATGATTTGGCCCTCCCCTCTAAGCTTAAGCCACGCCCCCTAATCTTTAGCCACGCCCCCTATACTTTAGCCATGCCCCCTTTCTCAAATGACCCGTTTGATGAGGTACCTTTGTGTGAGGTATCATTGATCTCAGCTGAGAGTTCGTTATTCATTGATCATGATTTGGCCCTCCCCTCTAAGCTTAAGCCACGCCCCCTAAGCTTTAGCCACGCCCCATAAGCTTTAGCCACGCCCCCTTTCTCAAATGACCCGTTTGATGAGGTACCTTTGTGTGAGGTATCATTGATCTCAGCTGAGAGTTCGTTATTCATTGATCATGATTTGGCCCTCCCCTCTAAGCTTAAGCCACGCCCCCTAAGCTTTAGCCACGCCCCCTATACTTTAGCCACGCCCCCTTTCTCAAATGACCCGTTTGATGAGGTACCTTTGTGTGAGGTATCATTGATCTCAGCTGAGAGTTCGTTATTCATTGATCATGATTTGGCCCTCCCCTCTAAGCTTAAGCCACGCCCCCTAAGCTTTAGCTACGCCCCCTATACTTTAGCCACGCCCCCTTTCTCAAATGACCCGTTTGATGAGGTACCTTTGTGTGATCTCAGCTGAGAGTTCGTTATTCATTGATCATGATTTGGCCCTCCCCTCTAAGCTTAAGCCACGCCCCCTAAGCTTTAGCCACGCCCCCTATACTTTAGCCACGTCCCCTTTCTCAAATGACCCGTTTGATGAGGTACATTTGTGTGAGGTATCATTGATGTCAGCTGAGAGTTCGTTATTCATTGATCATGATTTGGCCCTCCCCTCTAAGCTTAAGCCACGCCCCCTAAGCTTTAGCCACGCCCCCTATACTTTAGCCACGCCCCCTTTCTCAAATGACCCGTTTGATGAGGTACCTTTGTGTGAGGTATCATTGATCTCAGCTGAGAGTTCGTTATTCATTGATCATGATTTGGCCCTCCCCTCTAAGCTTAAGCCACGCCCCCTAAGCTTTAGCCACGCCCCCTATACTTTAGCCACGCCCCCTTTCTCAAATGACCCGTTTGATGAGGTACCTTTGTGTGATCTCAGCTGAGAGTTCGTTATTCATTGATCATGATTTGGCCCTCCCCTCTAAGCTTAAGCCACGCCCCCTAAGCTTTAGCCACGCCCCCTATACTTTAGCCACGCCCCCTTTCTCAAATGACCCGTTAGATGAGGTACTTTTGTGTGAGGTATCATTGATCTCAGCTGAGAGTTCGTTATTCATTGATCATGATTTGGCCCTCCCCTCTAAGCTTAAGCCACGCCCCCTAAGCTTTAGCCACGCCCCCTATACTTTAGCCACGCCCCCTTTCTCAAATGACCCGTTTGATGAGGTACCTTTGTGTGATCTCAGCTGAGAGTTCGTTATTCATTGATCATGATTTGGCCCTCCCCTCTAAGCTTAAGCCACGCCCCCTAAGCTTTAGCCACGCCCCCTATACTTTAGCCACGCCCCCTTTCTCAAATGACCCGTTTGATGAGGTACCTTTGTGTGAGGTATCATTGATCTCAGCTGAGAGTTCGTTATTCATTGATCATGATTTGGCCCTCCCCTCTAAGCTTAAGCCACGCCCCCTAAGCTTTAGCCACGCCCCCTATACTTTAGCCACGCCCCCTTTCTCAAATGACCCGTTTGATGAGGTACCTTTGTGTGAGGTATCATTGATCTCAGCTGAGAGTTCGTTATTCATTGATCATGATTTGGCCCTCCCCTCTAAGCTTAAGCCACACCCCCTAAGCTTTAGCCACGCCCCCTATACTTTAGCCACGCCCCCTTTCTCAAATGACCCGTTTGATGAGGTACCTTTGTGTGATCTCAGCTGAGAGTTCGTTATTCATTGATCATGATTTGGCCCTCCCTTCTAAGCTTAAGCCACGCCCCCTAAGCTTTAGCCACGCCCCCTATACTTTAGCCACGCCCCCTTTCTCAAATGACCCGTTTGATGAGGTACCTTTGTGTGAGGTATCATTGATCTCAGCTGAGAGTTCGTTATTCATTGATCATGATTTGGCCCTCCCCTCTAAGCTTATGACAAACAACCCTAAGCTTTAGCCACGCCCCCTATACTTTAGCCACGCCCCCTTTCTCAAATGACCCGTTTGATGAGGTACCTTTGTGTGATCTCATCTGAGAGTTCGTTATTCATTGATCATGATTTGGCCCTCCCTTCTAAGCTTAAGCCACGCCCCCTAAGCTTTAGCCACGCCCCCTATACTTTAGCCACGCCCCCTTTCTCAAATGACCCGTTAGATGAGGTACTTTTGTGTGAGGTATCATTGATCTCAGCTGAGAGTTCGTTATTCATTGATCATGATTTGGCCCTCCCCTCTAAGCTTAAGCCACGCCCCCTAAGCTTTAGCCACGCCCCCTATACTTTAGCCACGCCCCCTTTCTCAAATGACCCGTTTGATGAGGTACCTTTGTGTGATCTCAGCTGAGAGTTCGTTATTAATTGATCATGATTTGGCCCTCCCCTCTAAGCTTAAGCCACGCCCCCTAAGCTTTAGCCACGCCCCCTATACTTTAGCCACGCCCCCTTTCTCAAATGACCCGTTTGATGAGGTACCTTTGTGTGAGGTATCATTGATATCAGCTGAGAGTTCGTTATTCATTGATCATGATTTGGCCCTCCCCTCTAAGCTTAAGCCACGCCCCCTAAGCTTTAGCCACGCCCCCTTTCTCAAATGACCCGTTTGATGAGGTACCTTTTTGTGAGGTATCATTGATCTCAGCTGAGAGTTCGTTATTCATTGATCATGATTTGGCCCTCCACTCTAAGCTTAAGCCACGCCCCCTAAGCTTTAGCCACGCCCCCTATACTTTAGCCACGCCCCCTTTCTCAAATGACCCGTTTGATGAGGTACCTTTGTGTGATCTCAGCTGAGAGTTCGTTATTCATTGATCATGATTTGGCCCTCCCCTCTAAGCTTAAGCCACGCCCCCTAATCTTTAGCCACGCCCCCTATACTTTAGCCATGCCCCCTTTCTCAAATGACCCGTTTGATGAGGTACCTTTGTGTGAGGTATCATTGATCTCAGCTGAGAGTTCGTTATTCATTGATCATGATTTGGCCCTCCCCTCTAAGCTTAAGCCACGCCCCCTAAGCTTTAGCCACGCCCCCTAAGCTTTAGCCACGCCCCCTTTCTCAAATGACCCGTTTGATGAGGTACCTTTGTGTGAGGTATCATTGATCTCAGCTGAGAGTTCGTTATTCATTGATCATGATTTGGCCCTCCCCTCTAAGCTTAAGCCACGCCCCCTAAGCTTTAGCCACGCCCCCTATACTTTAGCCACGCCCCCTTTCTCAAATGACCCGTTTGATAAGGTACCTTTGTGTGATCTCAGCTGAGAGTTCGTTATTCATTGATCATGATTTGGCCCTCCCCTCTAAGCTTAAGCCACGCCCCCTAAGCTTTAGCCACGCCCCCTATACTTTAGCCACGCCCCCTTTCTCAAATGACCCGTTTGATGAGGTACCTTTGTGTGAGGTATCATTGATCTCAGCTGAGAGTTCGTTATTCATTGATCATGATTTGGCCCTCCCCTCTAAGCTTAAGCCAAGCCCCCTAAGCTTTAGCCACGCCCCCTATACTTTAGCCACGCCCCCTTTCTCAAATGACCCGTTTGATGAGGTACCTTTGTGTGATCTCAACTGAGAGTTCGTTATTCATTGATCATGATTTGGCCCTCCCCTCTAAGCTTAAGCCACGCCCCCTAAGCTTTAGCCACGCCCCCTATACTTTAGCCACGCCCCCTTTCTCAAATGACCCGTTTGATGAGGTACCTTTGTGTGATCTCAGCTGAGAGTTCGTTATTCATTGATCATGATTTGGCCCTCCCCTCTAAGCTTAAGCCACGCCCCCTAATCTTTAGCCACGCCCCCTATACTTTAGCCATGCCCCCTTTCTCAAATGACCCGTTTGATGAGGTACCTTTGTGTGAGGTATCATTGATCTCAGCTGAGAGTTCGTTATTCATTGATCATGATTTGGCCCTCCCCTCTAAGCTTAAGCCACGCCCCCTAAGCTTTAGCCACGCCCCCTAAGCTTTAGCCACGCCCCCTTTCTCAAATGACCCGTTTGATGAGGTACCTTTGTGTGAGGTATCATTGATCTCAGCTGAGAGTTCGTTATTCATTGATCATGATTTGGCCCTCCCCTCTAAGCTTAAGCCACGCCCCCTAAGCTTTAGCCACGCCCCCTATACTTTAGCCACGCCCCCTTTCTCAAATGACCCGTTTGATAAGGTACCTTTGTGTGATCTCAGCTGAGAGTTCGTTATTCATTGATCATGATTTGGCCCTCCCCTCTAAGCTTAAGCCACGCCCCCTAAGCTTTAGCCACGCCCCCTATACTTTAGCCACGCCCCCTTTCTCAAATGACCCGTTTGATGAGGTACCTTTGTGTGAGGTATCATTGATCTCAGCTGAGAGTTCGTTATTCATTGATCATGATTTGGCCCTCCCCTCTAAGCTTAAGCCAAGCCCCCTAAGCTTTAGCCACGCCCCCTATACTTTAGCCACGCCCCCTTTCTCAAATGACCCGTTTGATGAGGTACCTTTGTGTGATCTCAACTGAGAGTTCGTTATTCATTGATCATGATTTGGCCCTCCCCTCTAAGCTTAAGCCACGCCCCCTAAGCTTTAGCCACGCCCCCTATACTTTAGCCACGCCCCCTTTCTCAAATGACCCGTTTGATGAGGTACCTTTGTGTGATCTCAGCTGAGAGTTCGTTATTCATTGATCATGATTTGGCCCTCCCCTCTAAGCTTAAGCCACGCCCCCTAATCTTTAGCCACGCCCCCTATACTTTAGCCATGCCCCCTTTCTCAAATGACCCGTTTGATGAGGTACCTTTGTGTGAGGTATCATTGATCTCAGCTGAGAGTTCGTTATTCATTGATCATGATTTGGCCCTCCCCTCTAAGCTTAAGCCACGCCCCCTAAGCTTTAGCCACGCCCCCTATACTTTAGCCACGCCCCTTTCTCAAATGACCCGTTTGATGAGGTACCTTTGTGTGATCTCAGCTGAGAGTTCGTTATTCATTGATCATGATTTGGCCCTCCCCTCTAAGCTTAAGCCACGCCCCCTAAGCTTTAGCCACGCCCCCTATACTTTAGCCACGCCCCCTTTCTCAAATGACCCGTTTGATGAGGTACCTTTGTGTGAGGTATCATTGATCTCAGCTGAGAGTTCGTTATTCATTGATCATGATTTGGCCCTCCCCTCTAAGCTTAAGCCAAGCCCCCTAAGCTTTAGCCACGCCCCCTATACTTTAGCCACGCCCCCTTTCTCAAATGACCCGTTTGATGAGGTACCTTTGTGTGATCTCAACTGAGAGTTCGTTATTCATTGATCATGATTTGGCCCTCCCCTCTAAGCTTAAGCCACGCCCCCTAAGCTTTAGCCACGCCCCCTATACTTTAGCCACGCCCCCTTTCTCAAATGACCCGTTTGATGAGGTACCTTTGTGTGATCTCAGCTGAGAGTTCGTTATTCATTGATCATGATTTGGCCCTCCCCTCTAAGCTTAAGCCACGCCCCCTAATCTTTAGCCACGCCCCCTATACTTTAGCCATGCCCCCTTTCTCAAATGACCCGTTTGATGAGGTACCTTTGTGTGAGGTATCATTGATCTCAGCTGAGAGTTCGTTATTCATTGATCATGATTTGGCCCTCCCCTCTAAGCTTAAGCCACGCCCCCTAAGCTTTAGCCACGCCCCCTAAGCTTTAGCCACGCCCCCTTTCTCAAATGACCCGTTTGATGAGGTACCTTTGTGTGAGGTATCATTGATCTCAGCTGAGAGTTCGTTATTCATTGATCATGATTTGGCCCTCCCCTCTAAGCTTAAGCCACGCCCCCTAAGCTTTAGCCACGCCCCCTATACTTTAGCCACGCCCCCTTTCTCAAATGACCCGTTTGATGAGGTACCTTTGTGTGATCTCAGCTGAGAGTTCGTTATTCATTGATCATGATTTGGCCCTCCCCTCTAAGCTTAAGCCACGCCCCCTAAGCTTTAGCCACGCCCCCTATACTTTAGCCACGCCCCCTTTCTCAAATGACCCGTTTGATGAGGTACCTTTGTGTGAGGTATCATTGATCTCAGCTGAGAGTTCGTTATTCATTGATCATGATTTGGCCCTCCCCTCTAAGCTTAAGCCAAGCCCCCTAAGCTTTAGCCACGCCCCCTATACTTTAGCCACGCCCCCTTTCTCAAATGACCCGTTTCATGAGGTACCTTTGTGTAATCTCAACTGAGAGTTCGTTATTCATTGATCATGATTTGGCCCTCCCCTCTAAGCTTAAGCCACGCCCCCTAAGCTTTAGCCACGCCCCCTATACTTTAGCCACGCCCCCTTTCTCAAATGACCCGTTTGATGAGGTACCTTTGTGTGAGGTATCATTGATATCAGCTGAGAGTTCGTTATTCATTGATCATGATTTGGCCCTCCCCTCTAAGCTTAAGCCACGCCCCCTAAGCTTTAGCCACGCCCCCTTTCTCAAATGACCCGTTTGATGAGGTACCTTTGTGTGAGGTATCATTGATCTCAGCTGAGAGTTCGTTATTCATTGATCATGATTTGGCCCTCCCCTCTAAGCTTAAGCCACGCCCCCTAAGCTTTAGCCACGCCCCCTATACTTTAGCCACGCCCCCTTTCTCAAATGACCCGTTTGATGAGGTACCTTTGTGTGATCTCAGCTGAGAGTTCGTTATTCATTGATCATGATTTGGCCCTCCCCTCTAAGCTTAAGCCACGCCCCCTAATCTTTAGCCACGCCCCCTATACTTTAGCCATGCCCCCTTTCTCAAATGTTCCGTTTGATGAGGTACCTTTGTGTGATCTCAGCTGAGAGTTCGTTATTCATTGATCATGATTTGGCCCTCCCCTCTAAGCTCAAGCCACGCCCCCTAAGCTTTAACCACGCCCCCTATACTTTAGCCACGCCCCCTTTCTCAAATGACCCGTTTGATGAGGTACCTTTGTGTGATCTCAGCTGAGAGTTTGTTATTCATTGATCATGATTTGGCCCTCCCCTCTAAGCTTAAGCCACGCCCCCTAAGCTTTAGCCACGCCCCCTATACTTTAGCCACGCCCCCTTTCTCAAATGACCCGTTTGATGAGGTACCTTTGTGTGAGGTATCATTGATCTCAGCTGAGAGTTCGTTATTCATTGATCATGATTTGGCCCTCCCCTCTAAGCTCAAGCCACGCCCCCTAAGCTTTAACCACGCCCCCTATACTTTAGCCACGCCCCCTTTCTCAAATGACCCGTTTGATGAGGTACCTTTGTGTGATCTCAGCTGAGAGTTTGTTATTCATTGATCATGATTTGGCCCTCCCCTCTAAGCTTAAGCCACGCCCCCTAAGCTTTAGCCACGCCCCCTATACTTTAGCCACGCCCCCTTTCTCAAATGACCCGTTTGATGAGGTACCTTTGTGTGAGGTATCATTGATCTCAGCTGAGAGTTCGTTATTCATTGATCATGATTTGGCCCTCCCCTCTAAGCTTAAGCCACGCCCCCTAAGCTTTAGCCATGCCCCCTATACTTTAGACACGCCCCCTTTCTCAAATGACCCGTTTGATGAGGTACCTTTGTATGAGGTATCATTGATCTCAGCTGAGAGTTCGTTATTCATTGATCATGATTTGGCCCTCCCCTCTAAGCTTAAGCCAAGCCCCCTAAGCTTTAGCCACGCCCCCTATACTTTAGCCACGCCCCCTTTCTCAAATGACCCGTTTGATGAAGTACCTTTGTGTGATCTCAACTGAGAGTTCGTTATTCATTGATCATGATTTGGCCCTCCCCTATAAGCTTAAGCCACGCCCCCTAAGCTTTAGCCACGCCCCCTATACTTTAGCCACGCCCCTTTTCTCAAATGACCCGTTTGATGAGGTACTTTTGTGTGAGGTATCATTGATCTCAGCTGAGAGTTCGTTATTCATTGATCATGATTTGGCCCTCCCCTCTAAGCTTAAGCCACGCCCCCTAAGCTTTAGCCACGCCCCCTATACTTTAGCCACGCCCCCTTTCTCAAATGACCCGTTTGATGAGGTACCTTTGTGTGAGGTATCATTGATCTCAGCTGAGAGTTCGTTATTCATTGATCATGATTTGGCCCTCCCCTCTAAGCTTAAGCCACGCCCCCTAAGCTTTAGCCACGCCCCCTATACTTTAGCCACGCCCCCTTTCTCAAATGACCCGTTTGATGAGGTACCTTTGTGTGAGGTATCATTGATATCAGCTGAGAGTTCGTTATTCATTGATCATGATTTGGCCTTCCCCTCTAAGCTTAAGCCACGCCCCCTAAGCTTTAGCCACGCCCCCTTTCTCAAATGACCCGTTTGATGAGGTACCTTTGTGTGAGGTATCATTGATCTCAGCTGAGAGTTCGTTATTCATTGATCATGATTTGGCCCTCCACTCTAAGCTTAAGCCACGCCCCCTAAGCTTTAGCCACGCCCCCTATACTTTAGCCACGCCCCCTTTCTCAAATGACCCGTTTGATGAGGTACCTTTGTGTGATCTCAGCTGAGAGTTTGTTATTCATTGATCATGATTTGGCCCTCCCCTCTAAGCTTAAGCCACGCCCCCTAATCTTTAGCCACGCCCCCTATACTTTAGCCATGCCCCCTTTCTCAAATGACCCATTTGATGAGGTACCTTTGTGTGATCTCAGCTGAGAGTTCGTTATTCATTGATCATGATTTGGCCCTCCCGTCTAAGCTCAAGCCACGCCCCCTAAGCTTTAACCACGCCCCCTATACTTTAGCCACGCCCCCTTTCTCAAATGACCCGTTTGATGAGGTACCTTTGTGTGATCTCAGCTGAGAGTTCGTTATTCATTGATCATGATTTGGCCCTCCCCTCTAAGCTTAAGCCACGCCCCCTAAGCTTTAGCCACGCCCCCTATACTTTAGCCACGCCCCCTTTCTCAAATGACCCGTTTGATGAGGTACCTTTGTGTGAGGTATCATTGATCTCAGCTGAGAGTTCGTTATTCATTGATCATGATTTGGCCCTCCCCTCTAAGCTTAAGCCACGCCCCCTAAGCTTTAGCCACGCCCCCTATACTTTAGCCACGCCCCCTTTCTCAAATGACCCGTTTGATGAGGTACCTTTGTGTGAGGTATCATTGATCTCAGCTGAGAGTTCGTTATTCATTGATCATGATTTGGCCCTCCCCTCTAAGCTTAAGCCACGCCCCCTAAGCTTTAGCCATGCCCCCTATACTTTAGCCACGCCCCCTTTCTCAAATGACCCGTTTGATGAGGTACCTTTGTATGAGGTATCATTGATCTCAGCTGAGAGTTCGTTATTCATTGATCATGATTTGTCCCTCCCCTCTAAGCTTAAGCCAAGCCCCCTAAGCTTTAGCCACGCCCCCTATACTTTAGCCACGCCCCCTTTCTCAAATGACCCGTTTGATGAGGTACCTTTGTGTGATCTCAACTGAGAGTTCGTTATTCATTGATCATGATTTGGCCCTCCCCTCTAAGCTTAAGCCACGCCCCCTAAGCTTTAGCCACGCCCCCTATACTTTAGCCACGCCCCTTTTCTCAAATGACCCGTTTGATGAGGTACTTTTGTGTGAGGTATCATTGATCTCAGCTGAGAGTTCGTTATTCATTGATCATGATTTGGCCCTCCCCTCTAAGCTTAAGCCACGCCCCCTAAGCTTTAGCCACGCCCCCTATACTTTAGCCACGCCCCCTTTCTCAAATGACCCGTTTGATGAGGTACCTTTGTGTGAGGTATCATTGATCTCAGCTGAGAGTTCGTTATTCATTGATCATGATTTGGCCCTCCCCTCTAAGCTTAAGCCACGCCCCCTAAGCTTTAGCCACGCCCCCTATACTTTAGCCACGCCCCCTTTCTCAAATGACCCGTTTGATGAGGTACCTTTGTGTGAGGTATCATTGATATCAGCTGAGAGTTCGTTATTCATTGATCATGATTTGGCCTTCCCCTCTAAGCTTAAGCCACGCCCCCTAAGCTTTAGCCACGCCCCCTTTCTCAAATGACCCGTTTGATGAGGTACCTTTGTGTGAGGTATCATTGATCTCAGCTGAGAGTTCGTTATTCATTGATCATGATTTGGCCCTCCACTCTAAGCTTAAGCCACGCCCCCTACGCTTTAGCCACGCCCCCTATACTTTAGCCACGCCCCCT